>CALYLW010000562.1:581471-669824 GCA_944989445.1 Ampullaceana balthica
ACAACACCAATCATGAATCACACAAGTTTTATCTACATCTTTTAGGTAAGTCCTCACTCTACAATATCTGTGGTGCAACTTTTAGCTGGACTATCTAACCGTCATTACGTCACATCCTCTAACATCGCGTCATAATTAATAAAGTTCGTTCAATATAACGGCACCGTGCGCCAAATAAGCAAAATCATTACTGTCGTGCAAAACCCCATTGTTCCCTAATATTACACTCGAGAGGGTCACTGTTGTCTAGTTTGTAGAAGTAGGAGATAGTAAGGATTTGATCTTTTCTCATTTTGGTCTCCAGAATCTGGTGTCGGCTATTCAACTCTCAATGTGCGTCAGTTCAGCCATGGGTCATGGTCCAGATTGGTTGTGGCATTTTTGAGTGCACACCCTGGCCGTCGTGTTGCTTGGCCACTGCACTTACCAGTAGTTCCAAAGGTGGTCAGCCGAGCAGAATATTGCGTTGATGCTGGGTAACCTCGGATTTCGCCTAATATCCGCTCTTTATTCGCACCTTCGCTTGACTAGGAATTTATTTGCACGCATCTCAACAGGCAAAATTTTCAAGCATGGTTACTTCATCGGGATATGACCTTATGTGACCCAAGCAATCAAATCGGTGAGCATGATGTGACAGACCTGTCACAGACTTTAAACCATCTCCCTCCCCGACCCCCCCACGTCAACAAACATCCCTCCATGCTGTCTTTGTACGGTAGTGTTCAGGAATGTACCAAGTACAGTGATGATATAACATGTTATAACACGCACAGTGAAGTACCACGTTCAGTGATGTACCACGAGGCGCGTGGGCGACAAGCATGGAAAATCAATGGTACGGGTACTAGTCTTTCTCTTTTTGTGCAGCCAAACAATGGAATTCTCTTATACCCTTACACATCCGTAATATTCCAACTACCAAGTCCTTCAAGACTGCAATTAAGACACATCTTTTCAAAATATGTTTTCAAAATTAATGAAACAGCATTTCTTTTAACGATTAACGTAGCTTCTGTGTAACGTACTGTCATTTGTGTGGTTGTTATATTATCAATGTTTATTTAATACTTATATTATGTTACTATCTTCATGTAAAGCGCCGTGAGCCCAGTTCCTTACCGGGATACATCGCTATATAACTTATCAATTTATCATTATTATTATGATTATGAAACACCACGTGGACTCATATTTATAAGAACTATTTGCCAATCTCTGTAAACATACTATACCATTCGCCAAGCATATACAATTGTGTCTCCGAAGCACACTGATTGAGAGTACACGAGAGATACAGGTGACTGTCCAATTTTAGCTCAATTGAGCATTGCCAATTGCGTCATCATTAGGTTTCAAGATTTGACGGTAACAGCCAGAATAGCAAGTTAAATTTAAATAAAAGCATGTAATAAAATACATCGAGAAACTCAGATGTTTTAAGTTTTAAGTTATAACACTTTAACAGAAACAAGTACTGCACCGATAAAATACACACACAAAGACCCCCCCTCCCCTTCACACACACACACACATTTTCAAATAATTTTTTTTGAAGCCATAAATTAAATTAAACAAATATTAATACAAAATAAATTGTGTAACTCATTTACAATTCGCCTCAAATTAATTTTTTTTTAAACTACGAATAACTAATGATAGAAGTCTAATGGAACGACAAATATTGCTCTCTTTGAACAAAATTCTTGCTGTCAACGCAATTTTCAACATACCGCTTTTAAATTAGTTAATGGGTCATCCAATTAATACTTGTCAGCCAGGAAATCAAGAGCCAAAAAGTCATTAGCGAAATAATTGGAGCAACGGGAAGGTCCAGCTTACGTACGGCTTCCCAGGTCGAGATAAGAGGAGCTGTGCTTTTTTAAAATGTTAAAGATAAGAGAGACGGCATAAAGGAAATTCGCCGAACTTAACACACACAAAATAATTGTGCGTTAAACTTGAAGTTTCCCAATTGCAGTTGAGAGGTTTCTCTGGCAAGGGAAGTCATGTTGCTGCTGACGCTGTTCATCCTGCTCATTATTAAAGAATGCCACACTGAAAGTGGTAAGTCTGATAGGTTTCCCAATGCTTCTATTTGTACACGTTTCATCACACTGTTTTAGGATAAGTCTCGTAGACACTTCACCATTTGAGATGTTAAGCAGAAATGACTTCAATTATTCAGTGTCATGCGAGGTTAATTTTACACGATCATTTTTAAGGGTACATGTCATAAGCACAAAGAGTGCGTTGATAACATGTCGACGGTATAGCTTAGAAGCTTAGACTAATAACGAGCTAATTAAGACCGAGTATTTAAATCATCGGTATAAATTATGTTAAATTAATGTGCATTCTACGCTCAACATTTACACCAGATGACTTTACAGCAAACATTGACTGCAGTGACGTAGGCTAGGAGTAACTGCTGTAAAATCAATATCCACGAACACCTCACAAGGTAAAACAGACTTAAAGACAATGCACACATGCGACGAACCTACTGCCTCTCCTGGCTGTTCATAAACACGGCCAGTTTACCAGGGCAAAGAATGCCACTTAATTGTTGATATCGAGGGACCAGTCAACCAAGAGTCTCATATTTTATTTACTGAACCCGAATGGTGGCACGTATGTATCATGAAGCCAGTTTGCATTCCATGTCTTCCATATGTTGCTGTCTGTCTTCAGCTTTCGGAATCTCCGGTGACTCTTTCTGTAAATCTGTCTGCGTCTCCATCGGTCTGTGTGTCCATCTGTGTGTGTCTCCATCGGTCTGTGTGTCCCCGTCTGTATGTGTCTCCGTCTCTGTGTGTGTCTCCGTCTGTGTGTGTGTCGCCATCTGTGTGTGTGTCTCCGTCTCTGTGTGTGTCTCCGTCTGTGTGTCTCCGTCTCTGCGTGTGTCTCCGTCTGTGTGAGTCCATCTGTGTGTTTCTCCGACTGTGTGTGTCTCCGTCTGTGTGTCTCTCCATCTGTATGTGTCTCCGTCTGTGTGTCTCCGTCGTGTGTGTCTCCGTCTGTGTGTCTCCATCTATGTGTGTCTCCGTCTGTGTGTCTCCGTCTCTGCGTGTGTCTCCGTCTGTGTGAGTCCATCTGTGTGTTTCTCCGACTGTGTGTGTCTCCGTCTGCGTGTCTCTCCATCTGTATGTGTCTCCGTCTGTGTGTCTCCGTCGTGTGTGTCTCCGTCTGTGTGTCTCCATCTATGTGTGTCTCCGTCTGTGTGTCTCCGTCTCTGCGTGTGTCTCCGTCTGCGTGAGTCCATCTGTGTGTGTCCTTCTGTGTGTCTCAAACTTCTATCAAGCTGTATAGGTCTCCAGCTTTTTATGACTCTTATTATGTATCTTTGTCTGCCTGTGTCTCAATCTTTTTGTGTCTCCGACTCTCATTCCATCTATAACTATGTGTCTCAATTGTCTTTATCTCCTCTGACTATGTCAGCCAGTCTGTCTGCCTGTGTTTTCTTCCCTTTCAAAACGATGTCGCAAAAGGAATGATTTATTAACGATATTCAATGGCTCCACTACAGACAGACATGTCTGACACAACGACAGGCACATGTAAACAAAGACAAACTGACACACTTTAACAAACGAAGCTTCCCACAGTCAGACTAATATATAAAAGTGATACTGATAAAAGCAGACCAATTGATTACCTCCATCAGACACAGTCATCTCAACACACACAAAAAAAACCCAACAATTTTAACAAAACAAACGGATAACAACAAAGCTGCGTATAAATGCATGAAATATAATATATAAAACGTACAAACCCCAAAACAGATGTACGGAAAATGCATTGCGTATTTAAGAAGCATTATTGGCAGTTGGGCTATAATTGGAGAACCTCTTTCTTTCAACCATCAGGTGATACATAACTTGTTGCGTTCAACACATCGACCCCAACCTTTACTGTCTGTTGCCACTCTAGGAACCGGCAGAAACATTGCTCAATTGTAGTCACTCAATCGACCCTAAACCTTTATGTCTTCTCTCGTCTTTTCACAGCTTCTTTCCCATGCCTTTGTCTCCCGTTAACTCGTCTCCTATCACAGGTAACACCAATTTGTTTCACCCATCTCCCTTTATGTATCGTCCATTTATTTGTAACAAAATTAGGGCTGCAGAAATTAACAATTAATTTCTCGATTAATCGTAAACATTTTTAACGATTAAAATTTTTTTAACGATTAATCGACCCACCACTTATAAATGTACAGGAATTCAAAAAGTAAAATATTTCGGATGATAAATATAAACTAATATCCGGACGATTACATGAACATTTTGGGTTTAAACTATTGACTGACGTGAATTTTCAAAATTTTGATAATGGTTATGGTTATTGTGTCCATTGAGAGAAATTATTTGCCATCATGCAATGCTCCCTCTAAGTCTAAGCTTCGCTGGTCCGTGTGCAAAGTTAAAAAAACAACTCGTGTGCAAATTTTCACAACGTCCATTTTTTGTGCAATGTTTTACAAAATTTGCTGCGCGGTGATTCTAAACCGCGCTGGTTAACGGGAACATTGCTACCATTTTCTAACACTTCGCGTAAATATCACCTGCAAACCAAACATCCACTACAGTATCGGCAGCTTCAGCTGAGACAATCTAAAGCTATGTGAACGATTGTTCAGCTTGGCTGTTTAAATTGTAAATAAGACCCGCTCATAACTTGAACCAAATAAGGTCAATACACTTGTCTGTTTGCGTTGTTGGTTAAAGGATGACATATAAAAAAGACATTCCAGTGTTATTTCGATTTTTGACAAGTTCATTTAATAAATGTTACTTATAACACCGTAATTTTTTATTTTTGGATTTAATCGAAATTAACGATTAATTAATCGTTAATTTTTCAAAAGTTAACGATTAAATTTAAATTAATCGTTAACAGCCCCAAAAAAAAATCTGTCGCATCTCGCCATGTGTTTCCCTTTCTAAATCTAATCTCCGTGGTATAAAACCAGAGTCTTTTTATAGCGTAGCGAGCCACCATCACTTGTTTCAAAAAATCTCTTCCTCAAATTTGTCCTGGTAAAAGGTGTACTATAGGGTTGTATCTATTCGTATGGATACAGACAATGCAACTGGGCCAACCTTGAACTTTAAAACAATAAAATCGATATAAAGGGCTTTCCTCCAAATGACGTCACGTAAATATTAAACTTGTATACGCTTCGCAATCGTCATAAATTGTCTTAAAGGGGAACCACCCCCCCTCCCCGCTCCCGTGTTGTCAACATTTGTCTACAAACAACAATATTTGCGAGTAGAGAGTACGGCATGCCTCGAGAGTTGTTTTTGTGGCCCTTTCTAGTAGGTGATTTTAAACGCAAATATTATGTTTACACGGTTTATGACGAGCAGAGGTCAACGAATATACTTCCATTATGTTTGCCCATAAATAGCATCGGTGTATTATCTCTAGTGAGTTACTAAAAATAAATCATCACACCCCCACCCCCACTCACCCTACGTGTGTATTCATTTATTATGTTCTTCCCACGTCTACCAAAGTCTTTTTAGAGGATCAAACTTGAAAATGTGACATAAAAACACGTCATGACTATATGACACGTAAATACGACATGACAGTATGAGATAAAATATGCCATGATTATATGACATGGCAATGGGACATAACAATATTTCACGACAATGTGACATGAAAATATGACATAACAATATGATACGCTTGTGAATCGGGATCCACGGCTCAAAGACCAATTTTTAAATCCCATGCATTAACTTCATCTCTTGTCTTGTCTCTCTCTCTCTCTCTCTCTCTCTCTCTCTCTCTCTCTCTCTCTCTCTCTCTCTCTCTGTCTCTCTCTCTCTCTCTGTCTCTCTCTCTCTCTCTCTCTCTATCTCTCTCTCTCTCTCTCTCTCTCCCCCCCCCTCTCTCTCTCTCTCTCTCTCTCTCTCTCTCTCTCTCTCTCTCTCTCTCTCTCTCTCTCTCTCTCTCTCTCTCTCTCTTTGTGTATCGTGGTCCCGCCCGCGGGAAAAAACAAAAGTAAAAAATGACCCACTTCCCGTAATCCTATCGCGCTGAAATTTTGCACATATATTTTTGTTACCTAACAATGCATTGTGTCAAAATTTCAGATCGATCGAATGTACCGTAATTACATTAATGAATTTTTAGATAATCTCTATGTATCTCTATATAGCATGTAAATGTTTGCGCTAGTCTCTCGCGCGGGGCGAATTATATTGAACATACTTTTTAAATATTTTCCTTTCCCTCGGTGCGGTGCTTATTATAATCAATACTTTTAGTTATGTCTCATGTATAGGGGATTTATGGTCAAAAACTTTGTTTTTACGGGTTGTTTAATTAAAAGATTAAATTACACTAGACTAAACTCTAAACAGGGCGAGAGGAAGATTTAAAAAAAATTGATGATTACGAAGTGGAACGAGGTGGTTTAAAGAGAAAATGGTCAAGTTAAGCTAATTTAAACTTAATAAAACAAGAGCTTTCGTAGAAAAATATCTTGAAACTGACCTCAATGTGTCTCATTAACGCTTCACTCATTTATCTAACTTTAAATTTCTACACCCCCCCCTCCCCAAACCGGGTCTAGTCCCACAAGGCATTGTTTGATAATTTGTTTATTTGAATACCAGGTTATTTCTGGCACGTGACCGACTTCCACTATGACCCCACGTACTGGACAACGCAGCTGTCCTGCAATGACGTGGTCGCCCACCCCGGCAAGTATGGCGACTACTGGTGTGACTCTCCCTGGACTCTGGTGCAGGACAGTATCGACAACATGGTCAAAATTAAAAGTGATGTCGATTTCATCCTTTGGACGGGGTAAGCCGAATGAGACACGTGACAGCTCTAATAAAACATAAAATTAACGTTTTTTAAACTCTTAGTTTTTATGGTCTGCAACCATAAAACTGTAACGAAATATCCTCCAAGTATAAGATGTAAAATGAAAATAAAAACTGAAACTATTAATACAAAATGCTGATGCAAAGAACATTATTATATTAGATCTGAATCTGACACATTTATTTGTGTTCATAACTTTATTCCTCATAAGTTTTTTAAAAATATGGTTTGTTTAGAAAGTAGTTGATCAGTTACTAGTCACGTTATGGGGAGCCTTTTTGGGGTCGCGTGCTTGAAATTCAACTAAAACCCACTAATTTATATAGCAAAGTGCCAACACTCCCATGAAACCCGAGAAAGGGGTTTTGGCTTAGCTGGTTTAAGGATATAATATTTTTAGTCGCGTGTCGGCTGATGAGGCTCTACGTGCCGACTGTGGCACGCGTTCCATAAGTTCGCTATCACTATTACTAGTCACTGAGAAAACACATTTCTAGCAACTACTGGTTTTAAAAAAAGACTTGCGGACATCCTGTACATCACAATGTCCACACTAGAGGTCAGTGAAGTTAAAGTAGCCCCAAATGACCATCCTACAGGTAAGTGAAGCTTACGCGTCCACTCGTATGGTCTCAAATGACCGCCGTATGACCCCCCCCCCTCTCCCCCCAGAGACAACATGGCCCACGTGGACGATGCTCACACGTCACTCGACATCAACCTGGGCGTGCTGGACAACATCACAAGGGCTCTCAACAAAAGTTTCCAAGGCACCCCGTTCTACCCTTGCCTCGGTAACCATGACTACTACCCCAGCGACCAAGCCGGAAGTAACATCGAGCTGTACAGGCGCATGGCTGACATGTGGCGCGGATGGCTCAAAGACCCCGCACAAATTGAGCTCTTCCAGAAAGGTAAATTACCAACATCCTCAACTCCAAGATGTTTCCTCAACTATGACATTTCCCTTCACAGTAAAAAAAACGCTTTAGCATTGTCAACGTTGTTTACAACTGTAGCTAGGTTTTGGATAACTTTCTTAATTTACTAGGTAAAGATTTAACGTTTAGGTATTTCTACAATCACAATCTTCTGCATTATGTGCAAGTGTTTCCACTTTACAGCCACCATTGATGGACGTCAATAAAAACTATTAAGCTAAATTTGAAGACTAATAATTTTGTACATCTAAGTATGCATCTCGTGAAGATCTTACATTACTTTTGATGGAGCACTAACTTGTCACCTGACGCGTCATTATATAGCCCCACCAATAACGTGTCATATGACTGTCTATCCCCACTAATGGCATGTCATATGACTGTCTATCCCCAATCCTGACCTGTCATAAATGACTGTCTATCCGCACTATTTACGTGTCACTTGTCCCGTCCCATCTCCGATCATTCACCTCCCAATAGGTGGCTATTACAGTGCCTTGGTCAGACCGAACCTGCGACTGCTGGCCTTGAATACCGTACTGTACATGCAGGGAGATGACGTCACTGCCAACCAGACAGATCCTGCTGACCAGTTCCAGTGGATTGACAGTATACTCAGCGCGTCCAGGGCACAGGGAGAAAAGGTGATTGGTCGTTGAAGATGTGGAGGTTTTGTTGTGTTTTTGTTTTAAAACTGGCGTGGGAGGGGGTGGGGTGGGGAACGGGGTGGGTGGGGCTGGGTACTCAAAAATCAGACAGACAGACAAGACTTTTGTCTTTTATTGACTAAAAGTTAAAGGCATACAAATATTTGACTTGATAACACGATAAAGCTCCCTAGCAATTGTCGGTAACATTGTAACTTACGGTGTTGAGCACCGAGCATGCTGTTTACAATTTGATTTAACGCTACTGCATGTTTGAATGCGTGCTTGTTCCCAGGTGCTAATCACGGGGCACATCTCTCCGACGTTTGTTGTACCGTCTCTACTCGACTGGTTCCAGCCCCGATACCATCAGCCCTACATTGACCTCATGACGAAGTACTCGGACATTATTATCGCTCATCACTACGGCCATGACCACGCAGACACGTTTAGAGTTCTGCAGAGATCGGATGGTGAGTAGAACAAGACGCTGTAGTGTGATGGTGGTTAGGACCTGACGTCATAGTCTGATGTGGGTTAGGACGTGACGTAATAGTCTGATGGTGCGTAGGACATGACGTCATTGTCTGAGTGTGCGTAAGACATGGCATGATAGTCTGATGGTGGTTAGGATATGACTGCAAAGTCTGATGGTGGTAAAAGGATACGTGAAAGTCTGATGGTGGATATAAAATTATGTCATAGTCTGATAGTGCTTAGGATAAGACGTCATTGTCTGATGGTGACTAGGACATGACGTCATAGTCCGATGGTGGGTAAAACCTAAGTTGATATGTTGAATAGAGAAACAATATTTTCTTAAAAATAATGTATAGTCGCGAGTTTTCGAGACCAATGAAATTCATAATAAAACAATACACCTGTCCTTATAACTACAGTATTGTAATCTTACACAGGCACTGGGGCGTCGGCCATTTTTATCGCGCCCTCAATTACCCCATGGCGCTATCGCATCCCCACCGAGACGGGCGCTCCACACAACCCAGGGATCAGGCTCGTGGAGTACGACCGGGTGACGGGGGCCCACCTTAACTACCACCAGTACTTCATCAACTTGACGGACAGCAACAGGAATGGAGTGACCAACTGGGTAGGTAGAGAACTGCAACACAGCAGACTATAACATTATTTCCAGCTTTGACGAAGTCGATCTACGCAAATGTGTTTCTGTGTATTACAGTATCCGGAAGTCGAGCAGTTGCAGTCTCTTGCTTGAAGTTTGCAGCCCTCCCTCCCCTCTCCCAGTTGACAGCTTACCGTTGTTTTTTCCCTCATTATAGCTTTGGGCACCTGCTACAGTCGTGAGACTTGTAATGACCCGTTCGTTGACTTTTATGGAACATCGTTGTATGTTGTTGTTTTTTTTAAATTTAACTACCAACAGTTTCTTTGATTAGAACGCCGCCAAGTTCCACCCACCCCCACTAATGTCTTGAGATTGTGTATTCACATTTTTCTATAGTACAATAAGTGTTTGAGTTTTTCTGACAGATTTAGAACCACTCGTCACTTGTATCGGTAAAGAAGGGGGGTGGGCGGGACACCCACAAAATCTGCATACATTATTAATTTTGATGGCAGTCACGTGATGACGGTCACGTGATAAACCCATGAGGCTGCGACTAACCTACTACCATCTCCCCATCTCACCCCGAACTCACTATTAACTAAACCCACCTACACACCAACCAACACACTTGACAACACACTTGACAACACACTTGACAACACAAAGAGGGTGACGAGATTAAATGAAGATTAGATTGAATTCAACGAAGGCGATGTTCAGGGAAATATGCTTGGAATAAAATAGAATGTGGATCCATTGGGTTTCCCAGAGACCTGCATCTCGTGTCAAATAGATGCAAGGATATTCCAGTCGAAAGGGCTACTAACTGTGTTGCTGTAATTGTGTGTGCCTGTGTGTCTGTGCGTGCGTGTGCGTGTGTGTGGGATAAATTAGTGACTTTGGGTGGTGCCAAATAAAATACTGTTCATTGTTTGAGTTTTGGTGTTCTTGAGAGCTGTGAGTTGTATGTATATATTTCAAGGCTTGGGCTACGAGATGAAAAAAAAAGCCCCATTTTAATTGTCAGGTAATTTTGCAAAGAATTATGTTAATAAAATCACACGGAAATATACTTCCAAGTTAAGAAAATGTTTCATTTACCGAAATGTGTTTCATATCTGCACAAGTTTTGTTTCTATATTTAAGCCATTTCCTTTTTAAAATATCTTATAGTACCATGAAGTGGTGAAAGGAGTAGAGAACCCCCCTGTAAACCATGTCCACTGTAATCTAAAGGTGTTTGGCTCAATGGTGCGAGGTGTGAGCCAGTCTCACTTGGAGAGCAATTTCCGGGTTGTCCATTATTGATTAGCCCAGTTCTGGTGACATGTTACGTCAGAGACTTTTTTTTCCTGATGACTAAACAGTTTAGAAAGTAATCAAGCGAATTTTTTGGGGTTTGGGGGGGGGGTTGTAGAGCAGGGCATAAGGTTAAAGGTCAACCCGGGCACCAACATTATAGGACGTCAAAATGGTCCAACGTCGAAGAAGGACCTAAACATTGAATCAAACGACAGAATCCCATCTATTTCACAATCAATAGGGGCACCTAATTCTGCATTCATTGGCGTTCTCAGTGTGACACTATTTTATATATTGAGGAGTGGCAATTTTCCCTTCACAAATGTAAGACTTCACACTGTACCTGTATGTTTCTTTGGGCATGCGTGTGTGTGTAATTATATATTAGTTTTCAAGATTATGTATATTGTACACGTGTATGGGACGCGGTGGTCGAGTGGCAGCGCGCTAGCTGGCGTACCGATGGTCACGGTTTCGAATTCATGTCAAGGCAAGGATTTGTTCCCGGGGCCTAGGGAGT
The DNA here is from genome assembly GCA_944989445.1 of Ampullaceana balthica. Lineage (NCBI taxonomy): Eukaryota > Metazoa > Mollusca > Gastropoda > Lymnaeidae > Ampullaceana > Ampullaceana balthica. Next base: position 592,830 of record CALYLW010000562.1, read on the forward strand.
CTCTGAGTCACCTAGCTCCGAATGGGTACCTAACACTAGTTAGGCGGCTGGGTAATGCGTGGAACCCACAAAGCCGTGGCCTGTGAACGCTGCATCACTTGCCAACAGATCATCTGTCATGGTCTGTGGACGCAATTTTCTTCTGCATAGAAGGAGCGTCTGTATGGATAAGATAAGCTAAGTCACTTACTATATTCCAGTAATGTCCTAGTCCGTCAGGATCAGAGATATGCGCTGGCAAATTATATTAACTTCGCGGCCGTCTCATCATCTCATCATCTCTGTCTTGGGCGGGCGGGCGGAAAAAGGAAAGTCGAAAATGACCCACTTCCAGTGATCCGATCGAGCTGAAATTTGGCACACGGACCCGACTCACCTAACAATGCATCGTATCAAAATTTCAGATCGATCGATCGTACCGTAATTAAATTAATGCATTTTTAGTTTATCCTTATATGAGGTATGTAATTCAAATTCACTGTTTGTTATTGTTTTTTTTCCACGTGAAAGTTTGAGTAGACGCGTTGAGGCGGCCCATCGAAGCACCGCAGCGCTTTTGTTTACATTTTACGTGTCACGCTGAGCTCGTTCAAGCGAATCGGTGACCAGACTTTTCCCCTCTCACCCTCCAGGGTTATGAAGCAAACTTGAGTTAAGACAGATTCAGTCTGTAAATGTTTGAAAATAATCAATACTGTTAGTTATGTCTCATATAAGTTATTAAGGGATTTATAGTCAAAAACTTTGTTTTTACGGGTTTGTTTTATTAAATCCCTTATATTAACTTCGCGGCCGTCTCATCATCTCATCATCTCATGGGCTGGGCGGGCGGAAAAAGAAAAGTCGAAAATGACCCACGTCCAGTGATCCGATCGAGCTGAAATTTGGCACACGGACCCGACTCACCTAACAATGCATCGTATCAAAATTTCAGATCGATCGATCGTACCGTAATTAAATTAATGCATTTTTAGTTTTTCCTAATATAACGTATGTAATTCAAATTCACGGTTTGTTATTGTTTTTTTCCCCACGTGAGTTTGAGTTGACGCTTAGACGTCGACCGTCGTGCCGACACCCCCTCACGTCCCATCCCCCGTTAAAAGACAGGGGACATCACTCGGTGTCAGTCTGTAAATATTTGTGGCGTTGGAAAATAATCAATACTTATAATTATGACTCAAATATAAGAGATTTATAGTAGAAAACTTTGTTTTTACGGGTTTGTTTTTAAATCCCTTATATTAACTTCGCGGCCGTCTCTGTCGTCATCTCTCTCATCATCTCTCTCTGTCTTGGGCTCGGCGGGCGGAAAAACAGAAGTCAAAAATGACCCACTTCCCATGATCCGATCGAACTGAAATTTGGCACACGGACCCGTCTAACCTAACAATGCATCGTTTCAAAATTTCAGATCGATCGAACGTACCGTAATTAAATTAATGCATTTTTAGTTTATCCTTATATGAGGTATGTAATTCAAAATTCACTGTTTGTTATTGTGTTTTTTTCTTCCAGTTCCACGTGAGTTTGAGTTGACGCCGACCGTCGTGTTGACGCCGACCGTCGTGCCGTCACCCCCTCACATCCCACCCCATTTATTAAAGACAAGGGACATCACTCGGTGTCAGTCTGTAAATGTTTGAAAATAATCATTACTGTTAGTTATGTCTCATATTTAAGGGATTTATAGTCAAAAACTTTGTTTTTACGGGTTTGTTTTATTTAAATCCCTTATATTAACTTCGCGGCCGTCTCATGGGATGGGCGGGCGGAAAAACAAAAGTCGAAAATGACCCACTTCCAGTGATCCGATCGAGCTGAAATTTGGCACACGAACCCGTCTCACCTAACAATGCATCGTATTAAAATTTCAGATCGATCGATTGTACCGTAATTAAATTAATGCATTTTTAGTTTTTCCTCATATAACGTATGTAATTCAAATTCACGGTTTGTTATTGTTTTTTTTCCCACGTGAAAGTTTGAGTTGACGCTTTGAGGCGACCCATCGAAGATCCGGGGCGCTTTTGTTTACATTTTACGTGTCGCGCTGAGCTCGGTCAAGCAAATCGGTGACCAGACTTTTCCCCTCTCGGGTTATGAAGCAAAGTTGAGTTAAGACAGATTCAGTCTGTATGTTTGTCGTGTTTGAAAATAATCAATACTGTTAGTTATGTCTCATATATAAGGGATTTATAGTCAAAAACTTTGTTTTCACGGGTTTGTTTTATTTTAGGTCTATGTTTCAACAAACTGACGAGGCAGCGTCGCGCCTTATGCATTGTTCTTTCGTTTTGTTTCGCACCATTTTTGTGTTGCTTTTATACTTGTTTATAAAAACGAATTGTTTAAAAATGCCAAGAGGGTTTAAGAATGTATAAACCAGTAAGACAATGGGACGTCCATAAGGAATTCATTTGTGTTATCTCATAAATAGGCGTATATTCATCACTTGGGCAAAATTTGTGGCTTCCTTGTTTAACGTAACACTAGTACACTTGGTTATGACATGAACACTTTAGCACTCAGTAAACCCTGGCCACACTATGAACACTTTAGCACTCAGTAAACCATGACCACACTATGAACACTTTAGCACTCAGTAAACCCTGACCACACTATGAACACTTTAGCACTCAGTAAACCCTGGCCACACTATGAACACTTTAGCACTCAGTAAACCCTGACCACACTATGAACACTTTAGCACTCAGTAAACCCTGACCACACTATGAATACTTTTAGCACTCAGTAAAACGTGACCTCACTATGAGCACTTTATTCCCCCGGGTAAATTTAATTGAACTAATTGTCTTGTTACGGTACACCCAAGTTTTTACAATTGACCCCCCTTGTACCACGTGATCAAATCTGTCACACTTAATCAAAACTGGCATCCCCCTTTCCCCAAAACATTTTTTTTGCAGACAGAGTTGTACGACTTTCAGAAAACGTACCACGCATCAGACATGAGTGTCCAGTCTCTGCTGACCATCTACAAGTCTATGCAGACGGTGGGCAACGAGCTGCTGCTCAAGTTCTGCGACCACATGCTGGTGACCAACATCCCCCAGAACTGCACGGACGCCCAGCAGGCGGGGATCTGGTGTGGGGGTCAGATGACGGACATGAATGAGGCTAAGATTTGTGTCAACCAGTTCATTCACAGGTCGCGACGGGATAACATCTTCAATTACTTGCTCGACGTCATCTACAACTTTTTCAAAGCTGTTATGGACTATTTATAACTTTAGAAAATTTGGCGATATATAATTTCTCATTATAGTCTTGTGATATTTTACCTTGGACCTGGTTTTGTGTAGGTGCTTTCACCATTTATTTTGATCCCAATTTCCCGATTGGTGACATCTTCTTAAAATTGATGTCCTTAAAAAATAAAAATTTTTATCTATAGACACAGGGAATATGGCTACAAGGGATTTTGAACGTTTCCCCAAAAGAGTCGCTAGCTCTGAACCAATAAACCATTGCCCTTAAACCACAAAATAAAATCCTATATAACATAAAATGAACAAAAAAAATCCTTTTTTTAAAAAAGATGAGGCCCAGCTGCCGTGAGGAATGTAGAATCTCGCATGAAAAAGCAGAAAATATTTTTTAAAGTCACAAACTAAGTAGTCACACAGGGGGACTCAGAACTTTTGTGTTAGTTGATCAAATTTTATATATCACATTAAATGCCACGATCGATCACAATAAATATCAATAAAATACACAATTACACACAAATTAATAAAAATAAGGAAGAAATATTTTTTTCGAAAACCTCAGTGGGACAAATAAGAGGTTTTCTCCTGACCTTTAGGGACGTCATAACCTTATCAATCTAAAGGAGCAATATAAAAATAATAATTTAAAAAAAACACGTAAAAACAAAGATTTTGACTTTAAATCCTTTAATTACGAGACATAACTAAGTATGTTCATTTAATACATCGCATGACAATCCAAAAATCCAAAATTTTATTTATGTCTCATATATATAGGAAATTAACGATTAATTTCTCGATTAATCGTTAAAAAATTTAATGATTAAATTACTTTTTAACGATTAATCGACCCATCACTTACTAATTATTAGAAGAAAAAAAAACAGCTGATAAATAATAAATTTCCTGACGATTACACGAACATTTTGGTTTTAAACTATTGACTATCAAAAATTTTATAAAGTTTGCCTACCATGGTTCTAACTACTTCGTCTACTTATCAAACCAAATGAAAGACGTATTAAGCTAATGGCAGTACAGGAGTCTGACTCAGAGACAGAAAATGACGACAGCTCTTCTGATGAATTACTGCGTTACAAAATGAAGATGAAAGTTCCTAAACCCATTAACCCTCTACAATGGTGAAAACTTAAGGAACACCGATATCCGATAATGTAATTCCTTGCCAAGACCGTTTTGTGCATACCAGTTACAATAGTTCCCTGTGAATGATTGTTCAGCTCGGCTGGTTATGTTGTCAATTACACCCGCTCATCACTTGAACCAAAAAATGTCAACACACTTGTCTTTTTGCGTAGTTGGTTAAAAGATGACATATAAAGGAGACATCCCATTGTTATTTATATTTTCAACGAGAACGTTTAATAAGTGTTACTTATGACATCATACATTTTAATGTTTGGCTTTAATCAAATTAACTATTAATTAATCGTTAATTTTTCAAAAGTTAACGATTAAATTTAAATTAATCGTTAACAGTCCTAATTTATAGTAAAAAAAACTACTACAGTCTGCCTGCTAAATTTCAGCTCGATTTGATCACGGGAAAAAGGTTATAAAAATATGATCAATATAATGCGCACCGAGCGACAGATTAGCATAACATTTACTGATCGGGCATATAATTTTAATAAGTATCGTCAATCGTCAATATAATACGCACCGCACCGCGCGACAGAAAAGTTTGAAAAAGTTGTTCAATATAATACGCACCGGACACTGTAGCACAAAAATGTACATGCTACATAGAGATAAATAGAGATAATCTAAAAATTATTTAATTTAAATACAGTAAATTCGATGGATCTGAAATTTTGATAGATCATTTGGATCGTCGGCACGAGTCTGCCTGCAAAATTTCAGCTCGCTAGCATACGAGGAAGTGGGTTAAAATCGATCCAAAGTTTTTTCGGCAAACAATCAAGGAAGGCATCATGCAGACGCCACGAGTTAATATAAAGGATTTTAAAATATTGAATAAATATATCTTAAAAGATCACGTTAAAAAACAACTTTTACATTTCTCAAATTGTTTTCAGTTAATTCATTTGAGAGAAAGATGTGGCCCAGAAAATGTGGTCTCTAATCCCAACCAGAATCTGTTTACATACTCATGCGCTATGATCGACTCAATGCCATTAGAAGTTCTTCAGGCTTGAATATAATTTGGCTGTAGATTTCAATCAAGATTGGTAGTTTCCAACAATTCTTTGCTATAATAACTCGTAGGAAAAAAGTCCATAAATTTAATAGCTCCTTTTAAACGTGTACTTGCTCTTGTTCTTGTTCTCTGATTCCAATGTAAAACTTCAATAATTTCTTACAAGCGGCTGGAGAACGTTTGACAACTAACAATTTTTCAGTACAGCTAATCATGAAAAGTCTGAATATCGAAACACCACCAATCAATAAGTCTACGTCTGCTGTGTTAATTTTAAAATAGAGTAATCGCAATTAAAACGACTTCGAAGATAAATTCCTTATAATGGAACTCCGCCGCATGTATGTGTATATATAAACAATATAATAGCCCAAGTCACAGGTTGGAAGGAAGGATCCTTAGCGCTATGACGTCATTTTTAAAAGCTTATTTCTAAGTATATATACAAGGCGCGCATCAGGAGGTGTGCAAAATTCTAAAAAAAATATTATAGGACGTCATAGTTTTAGCTTATATTTTAATTTTGGAAAAAAGAGCGATGTAAAAAGAGCATATGAGGATTTATAATTATAAAATACTTTGTGTACATTTCAGGAAGTTTAATATTTCGTATTTATCAAACAAGGATAAGTTACTTGGGCTTTTTACAAAAAAAAAGTGGGCGCCTTAGGCGCCCTACAGCCGAAGTGGGGGCCGTAGGCGCCCTAAAACCCCTAATATATATATATATATATATATATATATATATATATATATATATATATATATATATATATATATATATATATATATGTATATATATGTAAGACCCCAGTATCCTAATATTTGTGAACTTTAATTGTAGTTTGGGCCACTTTTAGGATATACATCTGTAGGGTAATGTCCTCTTTACTTATGTGGTTGTATGTCAAGTAGGGTCATGTCCTTTCAATTAGACGTTTCCAGACAAAAGGGAGACCATTGATTTCCCCAGACAACGTGGCATGTAGACACAGCGCGCGTGTTGACAATTGTCTACTCACTGATTGGTCATGCCAAGGAGATGTAGCAGGAGATAATTGCTCCTGCCACGCCCGTCACCAGCAGACAATAAAACCAGACCAGAACTAGCAGACGATAGCGACTTTTCTCCACTTCTTCTCTTGTGCACGTTACTGGTAAGTTACATTGTTAACTTAACAAAAATATAAATATATGTGAACTATAAATAATCAGGACAAGAAGATAGTATGCGCATAAGTCATATTTTAACATAAATACTTACATAAATATTTTATTCATGAACTGCAATTCCAAGTAATATTTAATAAAATTAAGTGTTTTCATCATTTTGGGATTACTTTAGTTTCTTTTTAATGTTCAGGAAAGGGAAACAAAACAATACAGCTCTTATAGTGCATTGAGTAACTGTCATAGCGATATGTGTAAGGGGGTTGGCTCTTCCAAGTGTTTTTGTGAATATAAGGATGGATAAGGCTTCGAATTTATTTATGAGTGTAATGATTCTTTAAAACTTTTCAAGTATAAGTTATAACGTGAGTTGCCATTTTCCTCAATAAAGATTAATGCGTTTGAGAGAGATAAAGAGCCATTATGTCAACAAATGTCATGTGACTGTGGTGTCGAGAGTTCATGAAAGTAAATGTAAACAGCATTAACAACAATCGACATAGTGTTACATTTCAAAGACATTTAGTGTCAGCATTGACGTCAACAGAACAAGAACTGCATCCATAGGTTCCATCACAACATACAGTCGCAGTGTTGGTGAATTATATTATAATAGCCAGGTATTTTATGTTCCCTCAAATTAATAGCCGTTCTCACACTGTCCAGTTGTGAAACCTTGCTGATTGTTGACACGATAAGAACATTATTTACCTTTATTTATCCACCCCTCAACACGGTTAATGATGGAATGATCTTAGAAAGGAAGGAAACTGTTTCCAGTTTTCCTGGGGTTTTGTTGGTTCCGAGAGTTATTCAAGCTCTCTGCACACGACTGTTCCTACAAGATTTTCTCTGACTCCTTCTTGTACCTTGCTCACCAGGAAGTGGCTTGATGTCAGAGATCAATCGCTCGTTTAGGCACGACGTTGGCATAAAACAGACAGCACCTCACAATTAACCAGCAAGTCGGACTATAGCTGCAGTGATCTCATATTTTACCAGCAAGTACAACTATAGCTGCGGCCATATCGTATTTAACCAGCAAAGTCTAACGATAGCAGCAGTCATCTCATATTTCACCATCAAGTCCATCTATAGCTGCAGCCATCTAATACTCAACCAGAAAGACAACAAATAATAGAGACGTCTCACAAAAAATGTTGTTCGTACAACATGTCTTCGCCGTCTCTACAATTCTTGTTCTCTTGACGCCACAAGTTAAAGGGAACGAAGCGTGTAAAGCCAACTGCATGCTACTCAACTCCCACTGTCCAGCCATTGGTCAAGACTCATGGCCGACGATATTGCCTCCAAGTGGATCGCATTTACCAGAAGACGATTGCATCAACGACGTCAAGACGTGTCTCTACTCTTGCAACAATTGATCTCTGCTCGTCTCACAAACAAAACTCTCCATCAACAGATGAATGTGATTGTTTTAAAACTCCATATCGCCTCAATTCCCTATGGAAACTCACTGAACCATTTTCAGAAGCTAGCCGGCATCAATCGAGGAATACTTTTGGGGCCGTCCATAAATGACGTGACGCACATAGGGAGGAGGGGTCCACACATTTGTGGCGATGTGTGACGAGGGGGATGGGGGTGTTTGAGAAATGTGACGTAGCATCAAAACTCGCAACTTTAAATAAAAGTTTGACTTAAATATTTGATTTAACTTACAAATTATTTTGTGACATTTTACTTGGCTTGACGTGTGTTACGAATGAAATTAGAGTGCAGCCTTACACTAAAAACATCTTTTAATGACAAAAAAGTGATCTGAAAATGCTCTTTTCAAATAGAAAATACAGCTTTTAATGGGGGGGGGGTGTCAAACCTTTGTGACGTCATATTGAAGGGGGCTCTAAGATGTTGTGACGACGCGTGACGAGGGGGGGGGGAGTGGGAGTGAAAAATCGGCCTAAATCGCGTGACGTCATTTATAGACAGCCCCTTTTTGTTAATCAAAACATTTTTTATGATTGCTAGATATAAAACACTTAATGAATAGTGAATGTGATATATATATTTGAGTGTTTCGTGCAATAGCTAAAAAATAATAACTTTAATAATAATTATAAATTATAATATAATACTTTATTTTTTTATTTTTATTGAAGGTTGCAGGAATAAATATGCGTACCGTCTTCATAATCTGCCTTCTCGTCATGGCCGCCACGTGTGAACGCCGGGCTAACTGCCAGCTACAGTGTCAAATGACGCACCGCTGCTTCATGGACAGCCCAAGCTTCTTGTTCTCAATGATTCCAACAAACATGTGTGGCGAGCACTACGAAGAGTGTCTCAATCGATGTCAAGGCCACAAGGAGCCCTAAAGTGTTAACAAACGGAGGACAAGACACGTCTAAAGCCACTTTAACGCACTACAGCTCCATGTGACACATACACAACCAACAAACATACATTTCCACTACCCGCACGCACCTACAATCACACACACACACACATACACGCACAAGTGTGCTCAAAGAGAAGTTTAGAAATAACCAAAATCTAAGATGTCGTACGGCAAGGTGTCATATGTCAAAGTCCCCGCCCCTCCCCACGCGCGCCTTTAAATCAAGAGAATCTCTATAGTGAAGAGATGCATCACATTTTACGGATTGTATTTTATCACATGGACTGTAACAAAAAAACAAGAGTAAAATTAAATGAACGTTTCCAAAAAATACGGGGCTGTAAAAATACTTTATAATATCAATGTTTACAGTGTATTGCTATACGAGCAGGTTATCTTCTCGAGTGATCTTTATTTGTTTTTTAAGTCATTTCTCTACTTACTACAGGATTTATGTTTAAATGTTGTAGCGACACTCTAGTCAACGTATGTTGATTGTTTGCTGTTTGTTACGATTTCTTCCCCATGCTTCCTGCTGTTTGTTTACAAGTTGTGGTTACATTGCTTGTTGTTGGTTTTGATACAGATTCAACCAGTTCTTGCTGGTTATAACTAGATCTAAATATTTTGTTGTAAATCTGTCGGTTAATTTATTCATAGTTTCAAACTGTGGAAAATGTTTACATTTTCTTCAGAATGGAATAGTAATAATAGTAACAATAGTAACAATAGTAATAATAGTAACAATAGTAACAATAGTAATAATAGTAACAATAGTAATAATAGTAACAATAGTAATAATAGTAATAATAGTAACAATAGTAATAATAGTAATAATAGTAATAATAGTAACAATAGTAAATAGTAATAATAGTAATAATAGTAATAATAGTAACAATAGTAATAATAGTAACAATAGTAATAATAGTAATAATAGTAACAATAGTAATAATAGTAATAATAGTAATAATAGTAACAATAGTAACAATAGTAATAATAGTAACAATAGTAATAATAGTAATAATAGTAATAATAGTAACAATAGTAATAATAGTAATAATAGTAACAATAGTAACAATAGTAATAATAGTAACAATAGTAATAATAGTAATAATAGTAACAATAGTAATAATAGTAACAATAGTAATAATAGTAACAATAGTAATAATAGTAACAATAGTAATAATAGTAACACTAGTAATAATAGTAACAATAGTAATAATAGTAACAATAGTAATAATAGTAACAATAGTAATAATAGTAACAATAGTAATAATAGTAACAATAGTAATAATAGTAACAATAGTAATAATAGTAACAATAGTAATAATAGTAACAATAGTAATAATAGTAACAATAGTAATAATAGTAACAATAGTAATAATAGTAACAATAGTAATAATAGTAACAATAGTAATAATAGTAACAATAGTAATCAATAGTAACTAATAGTAACAATAGTAATAATAGTAACAATAGTAATAATAGTAACAATAGTAATAATAGTAACAATAGTAATAATAGTAACAATAGTAATAATAGTAACAATAGTAACAATAGTAACAATAGTAACAATAGTAACAATAGTAACAATAGTAATAATAGTAACAATAGTAATAATAGTAACAATAGTAATAATAGTAACAATAGTAATAATAGTAACAATAGTAATAATAGTAACAATAGTAATAATAGTAACAATAGTAATAATAGTAACAATAGTAATAATAGTAACAATAGTAATAATAGTAACAATAGTAATAATAGTAACAATAGTAACAATAGTAATAATAGTAACAATAGTAATAATAGTAACAATAGTAATAATAGTAACAATAGTAATAATAGTAACAATAGTAATAATAGTAACAATAGTAATAATAGTAACAATAGTAATAATAGTAACAATAGTAATAATAGTAACAATAGTAATAATAGTAACAATAGTAATAATAGTAACAATAGTAATAATAGTAACAATAGTAATAATAGTAACAATAGTAATAATAGTAACAATAGTAATAATAGTAACAATAGTAATAATAGTAACAATAGTAATAATAGTAACAATAGTAATAATAGTAACAATAGTAATAATAGTAACAATAGTAATAATAGTAACAATAGTAATAATAGTAACAATAGTAATAATAGTAACAATAGTAATAATAGTAACAATAGTAATAATAGTAACAATAGTAATAATAGTAACAATAGTAATAATAGTAACAATAGTAATAATAGTAACAATAGTAACAATAGTAATAATAGTAACAATAGTAATAATAGTAACAATAGTAATAATAGTAACAATAGTAATAATAGTAACAATAGTAATAATAGTAACAATAGTAATAATAGTAACAATAGTAATAATAGTAACAATAGTAATAATAGTAACAATAGTAATAATAGTAACAATAGTAATAATAGTAACAATAGTAATAATAGTAACAATAGTAATAATAGTAACAATAGTAATAATAGTAACAATAGTAATAATAGTAACAATAGTAATAATAGTAACAATAGTAATAATAGTAACAATAGTAATAATAGTAACAATAGTAATAATAGTAACAATAGTAATAATAGTAATAATAGTAACAATAGTAACAATAGTAATAATAGTAACAATAGTAATAATAGTAACAATAGTAATAATAGTAACAATAGTAATAATAGTAATAATAGTAACAATAGTAATAATAGTAATAATAGTAATAATAGTAATAATAGTAATAATAGTAATAATAGTAATAATAGTAACAATAACATTATCTGTAAAATTATCCATAAAATAAACAGAAATGGAACCAACTAATAAAACACCAACAATATTATGTCAACGTTGATAACACTTAAAATAATGACACCAAGATAATAATTTTACTGACTGTAACAATTTGATGATGCATTTCGGTAGTTATTAAATTAATAATCAATATAGTTAACATTTCTATCAAGGGATTTACATCCCAAAAGGAAACAATGCACCATAAATTTTTATATATTTGTTTTAATGTTCCATATTTAACAAACAAAAATATTATAACAATTTTTTAAAAAGTTTACGAGGCAATTTCTGTGAACTTGTTTTAACGGTTTAATTTCGATCATCTCCCCTTTAACCACCTGGTCCAGCAAACTGCCGGTGAACCAGGAACTACAGGGCATGATAGCAGACGACTGAGATGAAAGGGTAACTAGACCAAACCGGCACGTAACTTTAGAGGCCAATATGCCACTTCATTTTTTTTCTGAATTACGAGCTGATTACAACCCCCACCCCGCCCCGACATGACAACTTTGGGGTTCTCAAGATGATGTTGATGAGCTCTCTCGTAAGAGACATGTTCTCGTGACGTAATGTTGTCCCTGAGTCCACCCAGCTCTGATGGGTGCCTGACATTATCTGTCCCTGAGTCCACCCAGCTCTGATGGGTTCCTGACATTATCTGTCCATGAGTCCACCCAGCTCTGATGGGTTCCTGACATTATCTGTCCCTGAGTCCACCCAGCTCTGATGGGTGCCTGACATTATTTTGACCCTTAGTCCACCCAGCTCTAATGGGTTCCTGACATCATCTGTCCCTGAGTCCACCCATCTCTGATGGGTTCCTGACATTATCTGTCCCTGAGTCCACCCAGCTCTAATGGGTTCCTGACATTATCTGTCCCTGAGTCCACCCAGCTCTAATGGGTTCCTGACATCATCTGTCCCTGAGTCCACCCAGCTCTGATGGGTTCCTGACATCATCTGTCCCTGAGTCCACCCATCTCTGATGGGTTCCTGACATCATCTGTCCCTGAGTCCACCCAGCTCTGATGGGTTCCTGACATTATCTGTCCCTGAGTCCACCCAGCTCTGATGGGTGCCTGACATTATTTTGACCCTTAGTCCACCCAGCTCTAATGGGTTCCTGACATTATCTGTCCCTGAGTCCACCCAGATCTGATGGGTGCCTGGCATTAGTTGTCCCTGAGTCCACCCAGCTCTAACGGGTACCTGGCATTAGTTGTCCCTGAGTGCACTCAGCTCTGATGGGCACCTGACATGGGGGGGGGGAAGCCTTAGTAATTAGCATATTGTTTGTGGATTCTAAATAACTAGAAGAAAAAGACATATAAAAGATGTCCAAATAAATAGTACTAATCTTAGACCTTTGAAAACAAGCTTAACTTTTTAGAAAAGAATACTATGAAAATCATGGAATTATCTTTTAACCGACGTTTCTGTTCATTCTAGCTTCCCTTTGCTATATTATATTTGATATTCTTCCAAACTCTGGGAGCATATAAAATAATACTAAAATAATATTGTAAATATACAATCATTACAAAGAAAAATGAGACGAAACGACCAGGATGTTCAAATAAAAAAGCGATAGCAACACATTCCAAGTTTCCCCCTGTATCGTAAATATTACATTCAATAAATCAAGCAAACCGTCTGCCTGCTCCGAGCAGTTAATTTGTCATTCAGAGCCGACCGACGCCTTGCCATAGGGATAGACACAATCTCTGGAATTGATGGTCTTCAACACTTTGGTGGAAGGTCTATGATTCATTCAACGCTGTCTTTAGCTACGTCAGTTGGAGTGCAGATGGAGATGGTGAAGACACACACGAAAATAGGTCTAAAATTTTGTTAAATACTGTTATCGAAAGCGAGTTTAATCGAAAAATATTAAATAACAAATTATTTATTAAAATAAAGTTTTAACATACACACAAAGAATATATGACCAGATGGTAACAAGGAATGAAGCCATAGACATCCATTGGAAAAAAAAACCCAAACCATTAGCTTTGACTGTCTTTTTGTACCGAATATTAAGAAAATGAAAAAAAAATTGTTTCTAATTTTGGCGCCATTAAAGCCATCTTTGAAATAAAAGCTTAATTAGAATTATTATTATTTACAATTTTAAAAATATTTTAATTATGGCAGAAAAAAGAATAAATAGTTAGCAGTGAATAGTTTCAATGTCTCTGGTATGATGACATAACTCTTTATTTAACCAGGCCGAAACTTAAAAGTAGAACGTTGCGACTTCTTGTCGTCTGGTAAATATTCAGAATCTAATTGAACGAAATACACTGCGTGCCTCCGGAGGCGGAAAGAGACGAAAATGGCCTTACGCTGATCCAAAATAAAGGCCACATTTCCCTCACCAATAGGGCATGTCCATTCAATACTCGCCGCACATGCGCACTTGGACCAACAAACGACACAATAATACTTGCCACGCAACCAGCCGTTCTTTATTGAACGTAAATAATAAAAGCATTTTGGTGACGTAAGGACCTCGAGTTGACATTCACATCCAATAACAACTATTTAAAAAGTGCAAATCAAAAGGGAAGAGACGAAACAAATCACAGTAAAAATCGAATATTCTCACCTCAAAGGTACCAAAGATGCCTACTTGTAATGTCCTCGGTCAAATGTGGGAATGAGGACTTTGTCGTTTTATAAAGGGGGTCTTTAGCAATGTTAGGAATAGTTAGGATACGGTTTCTTTTGCTATGTTAGGATGGATAGGTATTTGTCAATGTTAGGATAAGGTGTTCTTTAGCAATATTGGGATAAAAAGGTCTTATGATAATTTTTTTTAGGAATGTTGTGATATAGATGTCTTAGTAATTGTTAGGATAAGGAGGTTTTTGTCAATTTTGGAATGGAGAAGTCCTTGTTAATGTCCGGATAAGGAGGTCCTTATCTTTGATGGGATAGAGAGGTATTTGCCAATTTTAGGATAATGTCTTTGTTCATGTTTACATTGTGATGTCTTTATCAATGTGTGTGTGTCTCTCTCTCTCTCACTCTTTCCGCCCCCTCTCTTTCTCTCTCTCTCTCTCTCTCTCTCTCTCTCTCTCTCTCTCTCTCTCTCTCTCTCTCTCTCTCTCTCTCTATCTCTCACTCTTTCTCTCTCTCTCTCTCTCTCTCTCTCTCTCTCTCTCTCTCTCTCTCTCTCTCTCTCTGTGTGTGTGTGTGAATACGTGTGAGGGAGGAAATGAGAATACAATTATTTATTTATAATGGCAGTGACTGGGCAATAACATGGGACACGCAAGCAGATGTTCCACTTAACAATGAGTGAGTTAATTATTTATTCCAATCTTCATCAACTTTTAACATACAACATGTTATCTGGCTGGTCTGGAACACATTGACTTGCAGATGAATTTACATTGAGAATTTATGAGGAAAAACTGCTCACATATTTTAGTTTATCTACGCGATATTTCGTTATTTTAAATTTGTATTATTTAAAAGTCTTCTCAATATACAAACAGGTGGCCCTTTAAATGTAGTGTCCTTAACGGAATATGTGTGTGAAAAATTAAGAATATTAAATATTTTTCGTCCAAAATTAAATGTAGAAGACGCATAAATCTATCTTAACAAAATATGAACATTAAAAAAATCTACAAAGTCCGAACAGTTCAAACAACACAGTGCTGTCATGTTTGGTCCTAACAGTTTAAACCACACAGTGCTGTCATGTTTGGTCCTAACAGTTTAAACCACAAAGTGCTGTCATGTTTGGTTCTAACAATTTAAACCACCCAGTGCTGTCATGTTTGGTCCTAACACTTTAAACCACAGAGTGCTGTCATGTTTGGTCCTAACACTTTAAACCACACAGTGCTGTCATGTTTGGTCCTAACAGTTTAAACCCCAAAGTGCTGTCATGTTTGGTCCTAGCACTTTAAACCACACAGTGCTGTCATGTTTGGTCCTAACACATTAAACCACACAGTGCTGTCATGTTTGGTCCTAACACATTAAACCACAAAGTGCTGTCTTGTTTGGTCCTAACACATTAAACCACAAAGTGTAGTCATGTTTGGTCCTAACACTTTAAACCACACAGTGCTGTCATGTTTGGTCCTAACAGTTTAAACCCCAAAGTGCTGTCATGTTTGGTCCTAACAGTTTAAACCACAAAGTGCTGTCATGTTTGGTCCTAACAATTTAAACCACACAGTGCTGTCATGTTTGGTCCTAACAGTTTAAACCACAAAGTGCTGTCATGTTTGGTCCTAATACTTTAAACCACAAAGTGCTGTCATGTTTGGTCCTAACAGTTTAAACCACAAAGTGCTGTCATGTTTGGTCCTAACACATTAAACCACAAAGTGCTGTCATGTTTGGTCCTAACAGTTTAAACCACAAAGTGCTGTCATGTTTGGTCCTAACACTTTAAACCACAAAGTGCTGTCATGTTTGGTCCTAACAGTTTAAACCACAAAGTGCTGTCATGTTTGGTCCTAACACTTTAAACCACAAAGTGCTGTCATGTTTGGTCCTAACAGTTTAAACCACACAGTGCTGTCATGTTTGGTCCTAACACATTAAACCACACAGTGCTGTCATGTTTGGTCCTAACACATTAAACCACAAAGTGCTGTCTTGTTTGGTCCTAACACATTAAACCACAAAGTGTAGTCATGTTTGGTCCTAACACTTTAAACCACAAAGTGCTGTCATGTTTGGTCCTAACACATTAAACCACAAAGTGCTGTCATGTTTGGTCCTAACATATTAAACCACAAAGTGCTGTCATGTTTGGTCCTAACAGTTTAAACCACAAAGTGCTGTCATGTTTGGTCCTAACACTTTAAACCACAAAGTGCTGTCATGTTTGGTCCTAACACATTAAACCACACAGTGCTGTCTTGTTTGGTCCTAACACATTAAACCACACAGTGCTGTCATGTTTGGTCCTAACACATTAAACCACAAAGTGTAGTTATGTTTGGTCCTAACACTTTAAACCACAAAGTGCTGTCATGTTTGGTCCTAACACATTAAACCACAAAGTGCTGTCATGTTTGGTCCTAACACATTAAACCACAAAGTGCTGTTATGTTTGGTCCTAACAGTTTAAACCACAAAGTGTTGACATGTTTGGTCCTAACACTTTAAACCACAAAGTGTTGTCATGTTTGGTCCTAACACATTAAACCACACAGTGCTCTCATATTTATTTTCCCAATCAGTGGCATCTAACTACTAAAACTGTCAACCAATGCTTGGCGGCGTCGTTGTGATCATGTCCACTTTGTTTGTGCCGCTATCAGTCTCATCAGCCGTGTTCAACAGTGTTGAAGTATCTGACAGTGATCAGAATGACGGCAGGAAGGTACTGTAGTTTTAGTCGTTTATGTTTCTAGAAGACCGCTTTGTCAGTATTGCTGTGTTTCGGGCATTCAATCGATAGATCAAAACGTCTCACACAATGACATACACAAGGAAACACGTCTCACACAATGACATACACAAGGAAACACGTCTCACACAATGACATACACAAGGAAACACGTCTCAAACAATGACATACACAAGGAAACACGTCTCACATAATGACATACACAAGGAAACACGTCTCACACAATGACATACACAAGGAAACACGTCTCACATAACGACATACACAAGGAAACACGTCTCACATAATGACATACACAAGGAAACACGTCTCACATAATGACATACACAAGGAAACACGTCTCACACAATGACATACACAAGGAAACACGTCTCACACAATGACATACACAAGGAAACACGTCTCACATAACGACATACACAAGGAAACACGTCTCACATAATGACATACACAAGGAAACACGTCTCACATAATGACATACACAAGGAAACACGTCTCACACAATGACATACACAAGGAAACACGTCTCACATAACGACATACACAAGGAAACACGTCTCACATAATGACATACACAAGGAAACACGTCTCACATAATGACATACACAAGGAAACACGTCTCACATAATGACATACACAAGGAAACACGTCTCACATAATGACATACACAAGGAAACACGTCTCACACAATGACATACACAAGGAAACACGTCTCACATAACGACATACACAAGGAAACACGTCTCACATAATGACATACACAAGGAAACACGTCTCACATAATGACATACACAAGGAAACACGTCTCACATAACGACATACACAAGGAAACACGTCTCACATAACGACATACACAAGGAAACACGTCTCACATAATGACATACACAAGGAAACACGTCTCACACAATGACATACACAAGGAAACACGTCTCACATAACGACATACACAAGGAAACACGCCTCACATAATGACATACACAAGGAAACACGTCTCACATAATGACATACACAAGGAAACACGTCTCACACAATGACATACACAAGGAAACACGTCTCACACAATGACATACACAAGGAAACACGTCTCACACAATGACATACACAAGGAAACACGTCTCACATGATGACATACACAAGGAAACACGTCTCACACAATGACATACACAAGGAAACACGTCTCACACAATGACATACACAAGGAAACACGTCTCACACAATGACATACACAAGGAAACACGTCTCACACAATGACATACACAAGGAAACACGTCTCACACAATGACATACACAAGGAAACACGTCTCACACAATGACATACACAAGGAAACACGTCTCACACAATGACATACACAAGGAAACACGTCTCACACAATGACATACACAAGGAAACACGTCTCACATAACGACATACACAAGGACACGTCTCACATAATGACATACGCAAGGAAACACGTCTCACATAATGACATACACAAGGAAACACGTCTCACACAATGACATACACAAGGAAACACGTCTCACACAATGACATACACAAGGAAACACGTCTCACACAATGACATACACAAGGAAACACGTCTCACATAACGACATACACAAGGATGCACGTCTCACACAATGACATACACAAGGAAACACGTCTCACATAACGACATACACAAGGAAACACGTCTCACATAATGACATACACAAGGAAACACGTCTCACACAATGACATACACAAGGAAACACGTCTCACACAATGACATACACAAGGAAACACGTCTCACATAACGACATACACAAGGAAACACGTCTCACATAATGACATACACAAGGAAACACGTCTCACATAATGACATACACAAGGAAACACGTCTCACATAACGACATACACAAGGAAACACGTCTCACATAATGACATACACAAGGAAACACGTCTCACATAATGACATACACAAGGAAACACGTCTCACACAATGACATACACAAGGAAACACGTCTCACATAACGACATACACAAGGGGAAAAACGTCTCACATAATGACATACACAAGGAAACACGTCTCACATAATGACATACACAAGGAAACACGTCTCACATAATGACATACACAAGGAAACACGTCTCACATAATGACATACACAAGGAAACACGTCTCACACAATGACATACACAAGGAAACACGTCTCACATAACGACATACACAAGGAAACACGTCTCACATAATGACATACACAAGGAAACACGTCTCACATAATGACATACACAAGGAAACACGTCTCACATAACGACATACACAAGGAAACACGTCTCACATAACGACATACACAAGGAAACACGTCTCACATAATGACATACACAAGGAAACACGTCTCACACAATGACATACACAAGGAAACACGTCTCACATAACGACATACACAAGGAAACACGTCTCACATAATGACATACACAAGGAAACACGTCTCACATAATGACATACACAAGGAAACACGTCTCACACAATGACATACACAAGGAAACACGTCTCACACAATGACATACACAAGGAAACACGTCTCACACAATGACATACACAAGGAAACACGTCTCACATGATGACATACACAAGGAAACACGTCTCACACAATGACATACACAAGGAAACACGTCTCACACAATGACATACACAAGGAAACACGTCTCACACAATGACATACACAAGGAAACACGTCTCACACAATGACATACACAAGGAAACACGTCTCACACAATGACATACACAAGGAAACACGTCTCACACAATGACATACACAAGGAAACACGTCTCACACAATGACATACACAAGGAAACACGTCTCACATAACGACATACACAAGGACACGTCTCACATAATGACATACGCAAGGAAACACGTCTCACATAATGACATACACAAGGAAACACGTCTCACACAATGACATACACAAGGAAACTCGTCTCACACAATGACATACACAAGGAAACACGTCTCACACAATGACATACACAAGGAAACACGTCTCACATAACGACATACACAAGGATGCACGTCTCACACAATGACATACACAAGGAAACACGTCTCACATACCGACATAAACAAGGAAACACGTCTCACATAATGACATACACAAGGAAACACGTCTCACACAATGACATACACAAGGAAACACGTCTCACACAATGACATACACAAGGAAACACGTCTCACATAACGACATACACAAGGAAACACGTCTCACATAATGACATACACAAGGAAATACGTCTCACATAATGACATACACAAGGAAACACGTCTCACACAATGACATACACAAGGAAACACGTCTCACATAACGACATACACAAGGAAACACGTCTCACATAATGACATACACAAGGAAACACGTCTCACATAATGACATACACAAGGAAACACGTCTCACATAACGACATACACAAGAAAACACGTCTCACATAATGACATACACAAGGAAACACGTCTCACACAATGACATACACAAGGAAACACGTCTCACATAACGACATACACAAGGAAACACGTCTCACATAATGACATACACAAGGAAACACGTCTCACATAATGACATACACAAGGAAACACGTCTCACATAACGACATACACAAGGAAACACGTCTCACATAACGACATACACAAGGAAACACGTCTCACATAATGACATACACAAGGAAACACGTCTCACACAATGACATACACAAGGAAACACGTCTCACATAACGACATACACAAGGAAACACGTCTCACATAATGACATACACAAGGAAACACGTCTCACATAATGACATACACAAGGAAACACGTCTCACACAATGACATACACAAGGAAACACGTCTCACACAATGACATACACAAGGAAATACGTCCCACACAATGACATACACAAGGAAACACGTCTCACATGATGACATACACAAGGAAACACGTCTCACACAATGACATACACAAGGAAACACGTCTCACACAATGACATACATAAGGAAACACGTCTCACACAATGACATACACAAGGAAACACGTCTCACACAATGACATACACAAGGAAACACGTCTCACACAATGACATACACAAGGAAACACGTCTCACACAATGACATACACAAGGAAACACGTCTCACACAATGACATACACAAGGAAACACGTCTCACACAATGACATACACAAGGAAACACGTCTCACATAACGACATACACAAGGACACGTCTCACATAATGACATACGCAAGGAAACACGTCTCACATAATGACATACACAAGGAAACACGTCTCACATAACGACATACACAAGGAAACACGTCTCACATAATGACATACACAAGGAAACACGTCTCACACAATGACATACACAAGGAAACACGTCTCACATAACGACATACACAAGGATGCACGTCTCACACAATGACATACACAAGGAAACACGTCTCACATAACGACATACACAAGGAAACACGTCTCACACAATGACATACACAAGGAAACACGTCTCACATAACGACATACACAAGGATGCACGTCTCGCGTACAACATAGATGCATAGTTTATGTTGTTTTTAAAAAATGTTTATTTACACATCAACATATTGCAATGCCATATCATCAAAACTATCACATTCGACTTTGTTCATGACGAGATCTTGAGAACTCTAAAGCTGTCGTTAACTAAATAGATCTTGGAAATTCATTCTTTGCAATAATATATATATTTTTTTTAAATATGTAAAAAAAAATAATAATAATTTTAAAATAAAAAACAAAAAACAAAAACAAAGCAATACCATCAGCTAGTGACGCGTGTTGTAACATCCTTTTTGTATTATGCGTGATGCTTTGAATGTCATTTAAATATTACATGGTGACGATGGAGATGCATCAATTGGAGATAATAAAATCTGCGTAAACATCCCGTCATTGCTGGAGTCTCTCATAGAAATGTCATTATGTCAGGCGTATTTATTCTAGGAATGAAGTGGTAAAGTTTATAAACCTCCTCTGTATTTACTCCCTCCTGTATCAGACTTCTCTGCCATTACAGAGCTCTTTGTTTAGCCTTCCGTGGCCGTGCCAACAATTATGTTTGTGTTTGCCGATTAAGGTTCGGCTGTACAACAAAGGGGGATTTCTATACAATACATAATACCTACAAAAACGACATAAACGAACGAGTTGTTCTTGGCGTAATTATGGCTTAAAAACATCTGTGCAAAGAAATGTTACCAAAAATAAATACGCGTATGGATTTCCCGATTAATCGCGCATGATGTAATTGTAAACCGCAGCACCATTTCTTTGTGCTGATAGGAAAACGTTCTGTCCTTTATTAGGCCAACGATACGAACATTTCATGCGTTTCAAATCATCCGTATACAACAGCCAGCAGCTGTCTTTCTTCATTTGTCCAGAGTCAACTGGAGTCGTGCTCGTAACTGTAAGCACAAGCACAGCGTCAGAGTTCATATGGATGATGTTGTTCTGCTGATCAGATTAACATTAGGGAATATTGACAACATTGATTCAAATAAACTTCCGAGGGGTAAGATGTTGATTTCCCCCCTCATAAAAGTGACGTCATTTTAATCGTTGACATTAAGCCAATATCCATGTCGACGTTGAAGACGTTCGTATTCCAATGTCCACAAGTTCAAATGTCCACGTTGCTGATATGCGTTTTAAAATTTCCACATTGAAGATGGTTAAATATCCACGCTGAAGATGTCCATATTCAAATGCCCACGTTCAGAGGCGTCACTAGTGTTGGTGTCACCCAGTGTGGTAGCTCATTGTGTCAGCCCCTCACGACTTACCCCCACAGACCTCCCCCGAGTCTGCCAAAGCCAAATGACCGGAAACATAAAGAATTTTGCGTTTTGGTGTCACCTCTTGTGATGGTGTCACTCGGTGCAGTCCGCACCCCTCCTAGTGACGCCATTGCCCACGTTGAACATGTCAAATATTAACACGGTGCCAGTGATAAGAAGCGTACAGGCAAACGTTTATGTCCAGAAGGTTCTACAACTGTTGGTACGTTTGGTTATCCGAATTCTGCCTGCCAATGCTTTCCCTTGCCGGGGAGGTCTGATGTTCTGGAGACGGCTCCTCTGAAATAAGGTCAAGCTCGTCCAGCTCTTCCTCGTCATAGGAGATTGAGGTCAGTGTGTGGAAGGCGTGGATGGCCACTCGGTTGACCCTATGCTCTTGTTCCTGTTTCTTGTCTGGCATGTACTTGAAGAAATTCTCCAGCGCCGCCTCCTCTTCGAGCTCTTTCTTTTCTGTCTTGAGATAACGAACAATCATGACCATGACACCTGCAAACAAACAACAATCAATATTACACCTGTAAACATACAACAATCAATATTATACTAGTAGACATACAAAAATCAACATTACACCAGTAGACATACAACAACCAAGATTGCACCAGTAGGCATACACTCATAATCATTATGCCTATAGAAATACATGTATACATAAATAAAATTGTGATAGGCTTGTAAGGGGCCGTCCATAAAGAACGTCACGCTAGTTTTGACCATTTTAAGCCCCCCCCCTCCCCCCGCCACAAAATGTCACAAATCTTGGACACCCCCTAAAGTACGTCACACTTTCGAACAAAAAATCCTTTTTTATTAACAAAATAATTAAAATTTAATATAAAACACCATGACGTCACACATGGGTGGACCCCTCCCCCTGTCACAAACTGTCACACTTTCTTACACCCCCTCCCCCCTCTGGAGCGTGACGTACTTTATGGACGGCCCTTAATATTACATACTAGTGATGATCAATGTTCACTCTAAGGTTCGGTGGTCCACGTGCAAGCTAAAAAATCTCTCGCGCAAAGTTGCACAGCAATCAATTTTTTGTGCAAATTTTTACAAAATTTGCTGCGCGGTAATTCTAAACTGCTGCGCTGCCTCGGTTTGATGTCTGCGCTGCTGCGCAGCTTAAAGGGAACATTGGTGATGATTATATAAAAGTACAGACAAATGAAGGCCCCTTTAACAATATATTTGGAACCAAACAGATCTCTACTAATATTTCATCGCCATTTAGATATAGACTATAGCCCTGGACTCGAGGATTGGACGTTTTAATTCCTCATCAAATACATTACTGGTTAGTTTCATTTCATTATTGTTTAGTTTAAATAAATTATGTCTGTGATATACGAATTATGTTGGGAAATCCATAAAATTGTAAATAATTCAGGAAGGAAAAGACTTTAAATACCGCATCATGAAAAAATGGTTTTAGGGAACCCAAATTTTATGAAGCTGAACAAAGCGGACACTGTCGAAATTAACGTATTCCAATTGACGTCACCATCGTCTTTGAGCGTCACACTGAGAGGGATCCCTTTAGTGACACCATTGGACCACACAAATTTACTATTCAGAGCACATAAAAGACCCCACACAACCCCGAGAAGAACACCATAATGCATTCACATTTAGATCACATAAGGTAGATTCTAATGGCTGTCTGCTCTCATCATCATTATACATACAAAATCAGATCACCCCGACCCCCTAAAAACACACACACACACACACACAAAACCAAAAAAACATTTAATGGCTACCTGCTGTCATCATCATATAGACATACTCAATAAAATCACATTCAAAATCTAATGGCTACCCTACCTGCTGAGTAAAATACCAGGACCACTACGATGTACACCAGGGCGCCGAAATCTGACTCCTCATCACGAACGGGTCGCCGGTGTTTTCCCCCCAGGGTCACTTCACTCTGGACACTGCTGACCACCCTGACACAGTTGGGGTACAACGAGGTCAGGAGTTTGATGGACTGGGGCGGGAGGGTGGAGAGATTCATGGCATCATGGGAATGGTGTCAGCTGACCTGAGTAGGAAAAAAAACGTAACGGGAAGTAAGGAGATTCAAATTTATGGTCATAATACGTCAAATGAGTAACCTACCATTATAGTTTATGTGAAATATATTTAAATGATCAGAGAGCTATATACTATTGTTTAGTCTATAACTGACACACACATTCATGCCACTTGACATGAATGTTATTATCGATATACTTTGCCTAGGCATTCTATAGATTTCGTTTAGGCAAAGTGTAAAAAGAGCACAACAAAAGACTTTATTGATAAGTACGTATTTTAAAGTGGAAGTAATACAAAATAAAGCACATGATGTACGCTCTGTATTATATTTTTGAGGTCTTCCTCTGTTTCCACATCTTTTAAAACATCGTCAGGTAGGGACGACGTTGTGAGACCTACTTTAGCTCTGCAGCCAAAGAGACCTACTTTAGCTCTGCAGCCAAAGAGAGACTTTTAATCCCAGAATGAAAATCTCTGTTCTTCTTGAGTTGGACGAACCGTTAATGGCCAGTTATTTCATCTTGCATCCAGGCACAGAGCATATTTTCGATGTCCTGGTTAGCGGTGTTAACACTTCCTGGCTTTGTGAGTGGAGCGGCTTACCATGAACAATCTTCAAGGTAGGTCAGAACTCCTTTATGCTGCTTACCACATTGTTTGCAAATTAACTGCCGTTATTGGACTGTAGAATCATTGTAGCACCAAGCAACGTAAATATGTCTACGAGCTGTTATGCTACTTATTGTGCCCTCTTTGTTTTCAGGGCACTGAGAATTACACATTTGGTGGGATAATATTGATACATCATTATAAACTTGTATTCCCCATTAGGATGTGATTGAAAGTCGATGAGATCGACCTGACAACGAGAGTTAAATTCAGAAAAAGCCATTGTCTTGACCAAAATGACTTTTTTGACGCCTCTCTGTTTTTCTGGCAAGGTTCACTAAGATTAATACACATTTTAATATAATGACCGTTCTTGTATTTGGGTGAAAGTTCTTTCAACATTCTGTCCGATCCTCCATAACCAATGGCAAAAATGGCAAGAACGTGTTTGGAATCTCAGCCGGATGATATAAACTGACGTCGTGTGAAGAATTTTGGCAATATTGTCTTTGATTTGGTAGTGGAACCTCGTACCCGCTAAATGCTGTCTTACAATAACTTTCAACACTCACAGGCTTCGGTCGACATCATCAAACAATAACCAAAGCGCCACCGTGGCTGGAAAAATGGCGGGGGTAGGCCAATTACATACTTTGCCTGACGACAACTCGGCATTCTATAGAATGCCTAGGCAATGTATGAAATAGCAATCATTTCCTACTTTGCCTGAAACCATCAGGCATTCTATACATTGCCTAGGCATTCTATAGAATGCCTGAATTTCACACTTTGCCTGTAACATATACAAATATACGACAAAGTAAAGGTGAGCTAGTTCCCGCTTTATTAAATCCTTTATATTAACTCGTGGTGTCTGCGGCCGACCTTGCTTGCTTGTCGCCAAAACTTTTGATCGATTTTTTACCCACTTGCTCGCAAGATAGCGAGCTGAAATTTTGCAGGCAGTTTCGTACCGATGATAAAAACAATGTATCAAAATTTCAGATCGATCGCATGTACCGTAATTAAATTGTTGATTTTTTAGATTATTTTATTTATTCCTATGTATCATGTTATTTTTTGAGATAGAGCGTCGCGGTGCGTATTATATTGAACAACCTTTCTGTCGCGCAATAAGGTGCGTATTTTATTGACAGCTCTTTTTATAAACATATTCCTGATCGGTGCGCATTATATTAAACACGTTTTACGACACAACTGCAATTTTGTATTTTTGGATGGTCGTGTTATAATGAACATTCTTTTAGTTACGTCTCATACGTAAAGGATTTATAGTCAAAAACTTAGTTTTTTACGGGTTGTTTTTATTTTTTATTTCTAAGATAAAAAGTCGTCTATATTTACATGATCATTAGATACATTTTCTCCTTCTATAGAGATCCGCTTCAGAGAGTAAAAAAAGGTTTTTTAAAAAATATCTTCTTTAATACTATTAATATAATCAGACCCACTTTGTATTACAATATTACGCCATATCGATATTTCAAATCATCTGTCTGTATAATATAGATCAGTATGAAACAAGCCAAGTATGCTAACAACTAAATATAGAAATTTGACAGTAAATAAAATTGCTATAACCGTGAGCTGATTTCTCTTGTTGAGGTTGTGTTCATGTAATACCTCAACTTTTGTTTTATGTGTGGGGAATTTTACTAATCTTAGGGGCCGTCCATAAGGTACGTCACGCTCCAGAGGGGGGGGGGAGGGGGTGTAAGAAAGTGTGAAAGTTTGTGACAAGGGGGAGGGGGGGGGTCCGGCCATGTGTGACGTCACGCTGTTTTATATTAAATTTTGATTATGTTGTTAATAAAAACAACATTTTTGTTCGACAGTGTGACATACTTTATGGGGGGGGGAGTCCGAGGTGTGTGACATTTTGTGACAGGGGGGGGGGAGTTAAAAATGGTCAAAAATAGCGTGACGTACTTTATGGACGGCCCCTTAACACATATTTAAATAAACATTTTAAATAAAACCTGCACCAAAAGGTAAATGTTATGCAACATAGGCTATAAGGCAAGTGCCACACACACAGCCTGCTGTTTTAGGTGAATGCTATAAAAAATATGCTTTAAGATAAATGCCATACAGCATATGTTATTAGGAGAATGCCATACAAAATACGTTATTAGATGCATGCCGTACTACAAATGCTTTAAGGTGATTGCTTTATTTTCTGTACACTACTCGCCCCACGTAGTGTAGTTTACTCCCCCCCCCCTCTCCAATCGGGTACGTGCCAGCGCGTCCCTATCAATGCATCAACCTGGGAGAAGATGCCATGCTCCCCCCCCCCACCCCGATGACTGAGGAAAATCGATTATTGATCTCATTCGGTGCTATCACAGACCATTGCTCTCATAGAGATGTCGATAAGCTGGTGCTGAAACACCTGATGACCTTGGCATTTGAAATGACCCTCACTTCACAGCCCTCACACACACACCGTAATCTCCAGATGCCCACCTCCGAACGTCCCTCCCAAATTATTGACACTGTCTGGGCTTTTAAAGTTGCATGAGTTTGTTCTCGTCCGGAACATATTTGACACCAGCCCTCGAGAGAGGCTCGCGTGGCAAGGACGGGCCTGGTGTAAACGTGTCGCTGGTCAATAATGGAGCCCGTTGTCTAAGATTTTAATAAATGGAACCTATTAAAAGGTCCAAGCTATGACGTATTGCTCGAATTGTGGAGATGGAGTCGAGTAACCAAGGTTGCTTTTGTCCATGGCCTATATATGTATATTTTACTTTTAGGGATCCATATTGACGAAGGCGGTGTAGCTGGTTGAGGGGAGAATGGTGTCAAAGACTTGGCAGAATGGGGAGGGCGAGGAACAAAACGGATATCTAACACATCTATTTATTGTGAATTTTTTTTAAAAACCTGCCCTTCTAAAGCCTTTGGTCGCGACCCCTGGAGGCCATCTTATAGTATGCCAAAGAACTAATGAAACAATCAGAATACGACTTTTTTTTCTTCACTACCCCCCCCCCAAACTTTGAAACGCTGCATGTCCGCCCCCATGCCTTTTATGTCTTTGCACATGTTAATTGGTATAAAACCCTTAGGACCCTTCTCCTCAGGACGAATGTCGTCAAACAGTAGCGGCGGTACCAACTAGATTGTGAAGCCCAAGTCAGTCCCAACGTTAGAACTAAGTTATCCTTGTGTTTACCCACCTGTTTATGCAGCATGATGGAAAAAGATACATTCACTAAAAAACAAAAACCAGCGACCAATCTAGTTGTCAACATCCATAGTCTCAGTCGCCAATCTAGTTGTCAAAATCCATAGTCTCAGTCACCAATCTAGTCGTCAACATCCATAGTCTCAGTCACCAATCTAGTCGTCAACATCCATAGTCTCAGTCACCAATCTAGTCGTCAACATCCATAGTCTCAGTCACCAATCTAGTTGTCAACATCCATAGTCTCAGTCACCAATCTAGTTGTCAACATCCATAGTCTCAGTCACCAATCTAGTTGTCAACATCCATAGTCTCAGTCACCAATCTAGTTGTCAACATCCATAGTCTCAGTCACCAATCTAGTTGTCAACATCCATAGTCTCAGTCACCAATCTAGTTGTCAACATCCATAGTCTCAGTCACCAATCTAGTTGTCAAAATCCATAGTCTCAGTCACCAATCTAGTTGTCAACATCCATAGTCTCAGTCACCAATCTAGTTGTCAACATCCATAGTCTCAGTCACCAATCTAGTTGTCAACATCCATAGTCTCAGTCACCAATCTAGTTGTCAACATCCATAGTCTCAGTCACCAATCTAGTTGTCAACATCCATAGTCTCAGTCACCAATCTAGTTGTCAACATCCATAGACTCAGTCACCAATCTAGTTGTCAACATCCATAGTCTCGGTCACCAATCTAGTTGTCAACATCCATAGTCTCGGTCACCAATCTAGTTGTCAACATCCTTAGTCTCAGTCACCAATCTAGTTGTCAACATCCATAGTCTCAGTCACCAATCTAGTTGTCAACATCCATAGTCTCAGTCACCAATCTAGTCGTCAACATCCATAGTCTCAGTCACCAATCTAGTCGTCAACATCCATAGTCTCAGTCACCAATCTAGTCGTCAACATCCATAGTCTCAGTCACCAATCTAGTTGTCAACATCCATAGTCTCAGTCACCAAATCTACTATTTCTATATTGTTATGGCTATGGAAATATTCTCTATAACAAGGCCTGAACCAATACGAGCTAACATCGTTAGCACAAAAGCCTAGGGTTTTATCCAATAGGTCATCATCAACATACATAATTTGCAATGTATGTCACGTCCCGTCTGTCACGTACGTGACGCTACTAATTTAAGAAAGCAGTGCACCAAATTACTGCACCAAATATAACTCTTTTCTAACGTCCGCATAAAATTGTTCAATATTGAAAAAAATTAATAAAATAAAAAAATAAATGAAATAAATGAAAGTTCTGTATTACATTATTTTTTATTGTGATGTGTATTTATTTTGAAAACTTCCGTCATATTTGACGGGTGATATACTAGTTTACATATAATCAGGTGTCCTTTTCTTTCTTATATATTTTTTAAAATTCTTTCCTTCTTATTTTATATCATTCCCCACTTTTTTCCTATAAAGTGTCTTTTACCATACTGTTATTTTTAGATACACTTTTAAAAATATTAGTAATAGAAATCAACTTTTTGAATTATTTTTAATTTCTATGCGATGAATGATCATGTCAAAGATCATTGACACATTTTTTCCGGTCAAAACGATTTCCCCTGTGCACGTAAATT
Organism: Ampullaceana balthica; assembly: GCA_944989445.1. Taxonomy (NCBI): domain Eukaryota; kingdom Metazoa; phylum Mollusca; class Gastropoda; family Lymnaeidae; genus Ampullaceana; species Ampullaceana balthica. The sequence continues at coordinate 623,254 of CALYLW010000562.1, forward strand.
GTAAACCTCATGAAAGTTTTACGCTCATTCAGAAGCTGTAAGATTATTTGTAAAATGTAGACTAGGGTTGTCAATTTCTTTTTTTTTGGGGGGGGGGAGGGGGGGGCGGACCGATTGTCGGTTATGTAAATCCGATTTTAAACCGATTAGCGTTCTACCACTGGCTTCATACAAATTAAGGGTGAACCGGATTTCGGCTCCGGCAAAATCCAGCTCCGGCTTCGGTTGGATTTCACTTCATAAAACCGGCCAAATCCGGATTCGGCCGGATTCAAAAATTTGAATCCGGTACACCCTTAATAGAAATATATTCTTATAAGGCGAATATGACGTGGAATAAGGAAATGACGTGACAGTTTTCGTTGAATTAAGAAAATGCCGTCCCGCGCAGAGCTGTTTCTAGGGCTGGCGAAGATGGTGTGGAAATGGTGGAATTAACAAAATGATGTCACACACAATACCAAATGTAGGAATTTCATTTTATGTCCAGCCTTCATCAGGATATCGACAATAGAGACTGCATTCATTATGTCCATTTTTTAACCACGTTTTATTAACTCGCTTTCGTTCCAGTGGATTTGTTTGTCCACAATTTTTCAAATCTGCCAAAGTAAAATTAAACCACTTCTGATGGTCCTAGAGATCTCAAAGTTTTAATACAGATAGATCTTGGATGACAATGCATTGTATTAAAATTTCAGATCGATCGAATGTACCGTTATTAAATTATTGAACTTTTTAGTTTAACTATATATTTATTACACTAGCGTATCACCCGTCAAAAATGGCGGAAGTTTTCAGCTGAAATCTATTTATTTGATAAAAAATGCACTTTTTTTAGGGCGCCTACGGCGCCGACCTTTTCAAAAGCCCAACTAACTTGTCATTGTTTGATAAATACGAAATATTAAACTTTCTGAAATGGACACAAAGTATTTTATAATAGGGGTTGTAGGGCGCCTACGGCGCCCCCTTTGTTTTTTTAATTTTATAATTAACCATCATCAAATCCTCTTTTTACATTGATCCCTTTTCCAAAATTTAAATACATGTATGAGCGAAAACAATGAAGTCATATAATATTTTTGTACAGCGTATCTTTAATTTGCACACCTTTTTATGCATTGGTGCAGTAATTTGGTTTTCCCTGCTTTCTAAAATTAGTAGCGTCACGGACAGACATTGCAAATTATATTGTTTAATACTTGCTTTCGTGTCCGACAAAAAGTAATGGGTGTGAGACTGCAATCAGGCTTTTAAATAGGTAAATGTATAACATAAAAACAGGGTATTAGTAGGCCTGACAGGACGTAACACAACAGCGAACGTTTCGGCAAAGAGGCTTCCTCAACGGAAAAATAGTACACAAATGAAACGAATATAACGAAATAATAAAAACACTTAGCTGCCGCGAAATCCAAGTAGTCCAGTAGAAATTTAATAATAATACCCTGTTTTTAAATCCTTTATATTAACTTCACCGCCGTCTCTCTCTGTCTGTCTGTCGTTCGTCGTCGGGCAGGCGGGCGGAAATTTTTTTTTAAAAATGACCCACTTCCCGTAAAGCCATCGAGCTGAAATTTGGCACATGGACCCGTGTAACCTAGCAATGCATCGTATAAAAATTTCAGATCGAGGCATTTTTAGTTTATCTCTATACAACGTATGTAATTCAATTTCTTTGTTTGTTATTGTTTTCTTTTTCACGTGACAGTTCAGTCACGCGTTGACGCCACCCGTCGATGCTCACACTCCCCCCCCCCGTCCCTTCCCCCATTTTAAAGCCAGGGGATATCACTCGGTGTCAGTCTGTAAATGTTTGTCGCGTTTGAACATAATCAATACTTTTAGTTATGTCTCATATATAAGTGATTTATAGTCAAAAACTTTGTTTTTACGGATTTGTTTTATTACGGGGTTGTTTTTATTAAATCCCTTATATTAACTACACCGCCGTCTCTCTCTCTGTCTCTCTGTCTGTCGTTCGTCGTCGAGCGGGCGGAAAATCAAAAGTAAAAAATGACCCACTTTCCGTGATGCCATCGAGCTGAAATTTGAAACATAGACTTGTGTCACCTAACAATGCATCGTATTAAAATTTCAGATCGATCGAACGTACCGCAATTAAATTAATGCATTTTTAGTTTATCTCTATACAACGTACGTAATTCAATTTCACAGTTTGTTATTGTTTTTTTTTCACGTGACAGTTCAGTTCGCGCGTTGACGCCATCCGTCGATTTACCAGCGTGCTTTTGTTTACATTTTACGTGTCCCGCTGAGCTCGGTCCAGCGATCGGTGACCAGACCTTTCCCCTCTCCCCCCGCCCCCCCCGGGGTTATAAAGCAAAGGGGAGTTTAGACAGATTCAGTCTGTAAATGTTTGTCACGTTTGAACATAATCAATACTTTTAGTTATGTCTCATATATAAGTGATTTATAGTCAAAACTTTGTTTTTACGGGTTTGTTTTATTAACCACGTTTTATTAATTCGCTTTCGTTCCTGTGGATTTGTTTGTCTGTCCACAATTTTTCAAATCTGGCAACGTAAAATTACTTCTGGTGGTCCTAGAGATCTGAAAATTTTACCACAGATAGATCTTGGATGACAATGCATTGTATTAAATTTTCTGATCGATCGAATGTACCGTTATTAAAGTATTGAACTTTTAATTTATCTTTATATAAGCATCTGTACCGTCTGCTTTTGTTGACATCCATGAGTTCTCCCCGTGACCACATCACCGTGTTTTTAAAACGTTGGTCGGACGCTTATGAGGTGTTTGGTAAAAAAAAATAGAGGTAACAAAAATATTTTTAAAAACCACGTTTTGTAAGTGGACTGAAAAGAATAAAATAAGTAGAGGTAAAAAAAAAGATTTTTAAAAACCAGGTTTTTATAAGTGTACTAAAAAGAAGAAAATAATTTAAAACTAATAAGTTCAAGTACTTTCATATAATATGACTAAAAACGTGGGGCGGGTGTTTGGTATAAAATTTAAAGATTTATAATTAAGAAGGCAAAAAAGATATCTATAAGTGAGAGAATGAGTGAGCTGCATATGTAAAACCACATAAGCGCCCGTCCAGCTTTTAAACGATTTCTTTTATAAATTTTAACTTCGAGGAATCAGTTTTGGACTAGCATCACCTCGAAACAAAGTAAGTGCAATTATACCATAAGCTTCTCGGCTGTTTTCCTTTTAAATGCCAGTCGACCAAATCCCCCCAAACAGTTATTCTTTCAATGCTGTTCATTCGCTTACTAGCATCTCTATGCACTCAGTTTGCGGAGGTCATTGACAGTGCTCATGAGTCATGAGGTGATCTGCGACTTTTCTGAAAAATACCACACGCAATACTTGATTTAAATATCCACTTTTAAGCTATTTAATTATGTTCTCAGGCATTTCTAATTGAAACTATCATGTTCTATATCGAATCAGCTATATAGAGTGAAAAAATAAACTGAATCTTAACCAAAAAATGTTTCTTTTTTTTAAATAATTTAAAAAACACCAGCCAAGCCGGGATTTTAAAAAAAGGAATAAAGAAATGCAGATATATATTTGGGCTTTACAAATAAATAAACTTATTCGATAAAATTATATGCGTGCAAAAGCAACATCACTAACAGGTGAAACTTGCATTCCAGCATCCTTGAAATCTTACCATATTATATAAGGAATCCCATCAATGCGAGTGTATAACAGCGATTATTGATTGTTTTGGGAACATCAATTCATGGCTTTTAATGGGCGCCCCACGATTTATGTTATAATGATATAACAAACTTCTCTATATTTTTGTATTGACATTTATTTTCCTCTGTACATTTCAGGAAAAGCTTACTTTAAAAAATGCTTAAATTTCTATGTCATCGTTACATCTTCTCAATGATTAAGGAAAGACTATTCCTTACAAAGGATGAAGTTATTTGAAAAGAACGCATTCGTAGGCAATGTTCCCTCTAAGGTTCTTTGGTTCTTGTGCTAACTCACGTGCAAAGTTGTATTGCATCCATCTTTTTTGTTGTTGTTGTAAATTGTATACCCAAAACACAGTTATTATAGTATCCTTACTAAAATTTGCTGCGCGGTAACTTTAAACTGCTTCGTGGCGTCGATCAGCTATAAGCGCTGCCGCGCAGCTTAAAGGGAACATCGTTCGATAAATGGCCTTTTCCTTTAGTCCAAACTTTTGTCGGTTAACTATGTTTTACGTGCTAATAGATTTTTCACTGACATTTTTTAAATCTCTACTACTTCTGAGCAAAAAACAACCCAATCTCTCTCTTTGATGATTTCATTTATGTAAATTTTTATAAATAAATTCAGTGTCTGCCTAATTTAAAAATGTATATTCCATTGATTCCACTGCTTGGTATGTACGGAACAATCCCTTCTATCTTTTTAATGAAATAGGGAATATACTTGATTCTCTACAAGTGAGATCCTTACCGATACTCAAAACTAGTGCAAGAAAACGTGTTCCCTGAAAATTGAAATGTGATTTCAAATATCTGTTCACTGATCGTTTTAGTTGCTTCCCAATGTCATGTCGTTGCAAAGGACGATTTCGTGTGATTTTTGAAAGTCTTTCTTTCTACTCACATTGTCATCTTGTTTCCACAAACTTATAACCTCTCGTTCGGTCAATTGGTCGTCTGTTTCTCTAAGGTCAGTAATCAAGAATGTCCGTCTCGGTGTTTGGGCCGTAGAAAGGGCGAAAATTGGGGCGAGTGAGGCGGATACAACGAAAAAATCATTTGAAAACACCACTACCAAGACCACCAATACCATCAGCACCACTTACACCGTTACAACGACCACCAATACCATCACCATCACTTACACCGTTACAACGACCATCAATACCATCACCACCACTTACACCGTTGGTCGTAGCTGTATTGTTTTGTGATGGGTTTGAGAAGGAAGCTGTATTATTTGACGATTAGCCTCTGAACTACGGATGGCAAGTGTTGTTCTTAAATTCATTCTTCCAAGTTGTACGCCCAGGTAAAGAGCGTACTTAGGTGAGCAGGCGCTTGCTTTAAAACAATTCTATTAATGGAATAAAATTTGAAGCGGCCTTTTCCAGATCTTAGTAAAAATAGGCTGCCCTACACATCTGCTTAACATCATCAAGCAATTCCACGAAAACATGCAGGGCACAGTGTGCTATAACGGTGCCACCTACGAGGCTTTCCCAGTAAGTAGTGGAGTAAAGCAAGGCTGCGTGTTGGCACCTACTCTATTCGCAATATTCTTTTCCATCTTACTCCAGTATGCCTTCAAGAACAACAGCGAGGGGATATACATACACACCAGAGCTGACGGGAGATTATTCAATATTGCCCGACTTAAAGCCAAGACCAAAATAAGGAAGATTTTGCTGCGTGAGCTCTTATTTGCAGACGATGCCGCCTTAATATCCCACACAGCAGACGGCCTGCAGAACCTTGTATCCAGCTTCTCCGCTGCCTGCAAAGAGTTTGGCCTGACCATAAGTATAAAGAAAACCAACATTATGGCACAGGATGCTGCCTCTCTCCCGACTATCACCATTGACGACTGCAACCTGGATGCTGTTGACAGTTTTACTTATCTGGGATCAAACATCTCGAGCACCCTCTCACTGGAAGATGAGATAAGTAGTAGGATAGGGAAGGCAGCAACTGTTATGGCTAGACTGTACAAAAGAGTCTGGTCCAATGCCAAACTCACAGCAAGGACTAAGCTGCAGGTATACCAGGCCTGCGTACTGAGCACACTCCTCTATGGATGCGAGTCTTGGACCACCTATACCAGGCATGAAAAGAGGGTTAAATAGCTTCCACCTCAGATGCCTGCGCCGCATCCTAGACATCAAATGGCAAGAGAAAGTCCCCAACACAGAGGTCCTGGCTCAAGCAAGCATGAGTAGTATTGCAGCAATATTAAGCCAAAGACGCCTCCGTTGGCTTGGACACGTCAAGAGGATGCAAAGTGGTCGCATACCCAAGGATGTGCTCTACAGCGAGCTGGCGACAGGGAAAAGGTCGGTTGGTCGGCCATGTCTCAGATACGTGGACATATGCAAGAGAGACATGAAAGTAGCCAACATTGATATACAAAACTGGGAAAACCTGGCAGAGGACAGGTCCATGTGGCGGGCTATAGTGAAAGAAGGATCACTAAGAGCAGAGGAGCAAACTAGGGCAGAAGCAGTCGGGAAAAGAGCGAGGAGAAAGGCCAGGAAACACTGCTCCACTGCTTTCGTGTGTGTGTCATGCAGAAGAGACTGCCACTCAAGGATTGGTCTCATCAGCCACACCAAGAGCTGCAGATAATAAAGATAAATCTATCGTCTTTCGTAGACGGACAGATGCCATATTAATGGAATAAAATTTGAAAAAGGTGAGGATTAAAAAGAAATCTTTAAAAAGACTTTCTTATTTCAAAGATGATTTTTAATGCGTCAAGAGGAATGACTTGTCCTCATTAAATTAATTAGATTTTAGAGCCCACTGCCTTCATCAAGGTCTTTTGAACCTCTGAGTATAGCCTTAGCTTTGTGTAATAAAATTAAGGATTTTTTTCTACATTTATTTTAAAATCCTTCCAACTCGTCTTCGCAAGAAATGACGTCAAAGATATTGTCTCATTAATTTTAAAAAAAATAATCTGCTTCTAAATGAATGATACTTCATGTGCCATGAGCACCATCTGGCAAGGTTTTAAATTTTAACCCTTTAAATAAAATCAAAGCGTTTATTAATTGACTTTTCTCGACCCGGAACCAGAAGAGAAACACTCAAGCTGAAGTACCATTGTCTTGTATTGATCTGGGGCATACCAGCCTACCCCTCCCCATCCCTCCCCATTTCACATCTCATCTCTGCAAGACAAAAGATCCGCGGCGCATGAATACCAAACAGAGTAGCGCCGTGTTCTCGGGGAGAATCCGTCTATAAACTGTTGTGCTTTGGTTTTCGTTATGACTATGACACCTTCATACTTTGACTCTCAGATACACACAGATCATCATGTGGTCTTTAACTATCTGCACACGCTCAAGAATAGTGACAGTGACAAAAAAAGTTCTCTTACAGATGCACAAAATATGGTCAAGTTTGCCATTTCTTCCAATATGTACAATATGAGACATAGACGTACACTATAGTACCTCAAGACAGAATTTACATAAACTCAAAACGAACCATTCTCTCAGATAGCCCACACCCCCCCTCTCCGCACAAACACGCAACTGAACTGTTAGCAAACAATTTTTTGACAAGCAAGGACAAACACGACCCCACGGTGGTAGTTAAAGGCTCCCATACGATTAGACACAACTTTTGGTGGCGCCCGTCCACGTGTCATCGAGAACGATGGGGAAGAGAAGAGTGTGTGTGTGGGGGTGGGGGGGAACGGGGTAATTGACTGATGAACAATTGAAAAATCTATATTACCGCTGTTGTAGTTTTATCTCCGACACGGTGCTGTAAGTGCTAAACACGAGCTGTTATTGAGTGCCGGTATTTCTGGGGTGGCAGGCGGCATTTTTGTGGCGGCAAGGAGGCATTTAGTGGAATGTGAGTTGGCGCTTCAGGGAATTTGAGGTGGCTTTACAAGGAATTCAGCGGGTTGGCGTTTCGGTGGAATGTCAGGTGGCTATTAGGGAGTTGCTGTGCAGTTTTGAATGGAATTAACTTTGAAAAAATAGATATTCGTGGTTTAAAATTTAAAATTCATTGTTACTTATATGGAAGTTCTGAGCGTTCGTAAAATAATTCGTGTTACTGGGTATAAAAAAATACAATTTTGTACAATCTTTACTTTAAATAAACGGAAATGTGAGGGAAGCTTGCGGCTAATCGAGAATATATCTCGGGGTGGTCCCGGCGCCTGGGGGGGGGGCTCAGAAGGACAGAGTTCACTTCATCTCATCCATTGCTGTACAAGTGCGTTCCAAGTAGGGGACTATGTATTTTTGTGTGTTGTCATTTGACATCCGTATAGTGTCTGAAGGTTTTTATCATAGAAACGTGTCTGAGACGGCGGCCGAGATGGAAACATTTCAAGGGATTACAAACTGACAAAATCCCTACAGCAGACATCTTGCAAATCAAAGCTAATGCATCTGGTTATCAAGCGTGTCAAGAAACAAAATGGAAGAAAAATTCCTACAGACAAGGTTTAAAAAAAAACAAAAAACAAACAAACAAACAAACAAAAAACAAAAACAAAAAACAAACAAACAAACAAAACAGGGAAATAAGCGCAACCAAGGAACTTCATTGTCAAGTCTTGGAAACTGAGTGTTCGGATATACAGATCAGCACATCCAGTTCTCCCATTGCCCTATCATTCTATCCCGATTTCCAAAAAAATCATATTTCTTTATGGCGCGTATCCACCGGTGCCATGAAACTCTTAAATACTATACCAGTGCCATGTCACACTTGTGCCCCGTCATACCAGTGCCCTGTCAAAATAGAGCCCAGTCTCAACAGTGTCATAGTCACACCAGTGCCCTGTCCCACCAGTGCCATATCACGCTAGAGCCCTGTCACAGTAGAGCCCTGTCACACTAGAGCCCTGTCACACCAGTACCCTGTCCCACCAGTGCTATGTCTCAAGAGTGTCCAGTTACACCAATGCCCTGTCACACCAGTGCCCTGTCACGATACTAACCCGTCTTCCGAGGCCCCTGTTTATCACGGGTCCTTTCCGAGAAAGTATATGAGAAACTTATAAACACACCCTACCCTTAATTGAGAAAATAGTTCAATAAACTACTGAATTAGGCTTGGAAAAAAAGGAGAAGAGTGCTTTCTAATATACCGTAAAAGATACACTCATTTTGTAATACCAGAGTAACAAAAAGTCGTCATTCACAGCCAGACGCCCCGAGGTCAGGGATTCTCGATTGGTGTGTGCTTTCTGGGGTCAAGCGGTATTGCTGAAGTCGTTGATGTTACATTATATAACATTATATTTTTAATGGTACAATTTTTTATCTTTAATTTTTTCTGCTACATTTTTCATTATCTCCATCCCTTTCGCTAATTCCTTGAAAACCGATGAAAACTGACTTTAATTTCCGAGATACCCGAATGAAATACAGACGGAGACTTTTAAAAGAATTGTTTTTGAATAGCGCATTGCAACTATACAAGTATTGAATTTGAATATTGCAACCATACAAGCATTGATCTTGAATAGTACAACTATACAAGTATTGGTTTTGACTATTGCTCTATTTTAACAATATTTTACTGAAAATATAGAGACCCGTGGCCCATAGTATTTTACATACACAAACTTATCAAGTTTCTGACGTGTTCCTAACTGTCGATGTCTTGTGGGTCTGAGTGACTCAAGGGATTAGTGCAGCTCTGTTGTTGGTTTCTTTTACTAGCGGAACTTTACTCTTCCCCATTAGATAATAGGAATTTCATACGGTTTATTATACAGACTTGTCTATATAAATTACGCATCAAATGGTTTTAGCTTATTTATAGAGCGTCCAAAAGCCAGAGAATGAGTCAGCCAAGTGGTTTAATATAATACTTTAAATTTTAGTTTTATGAAATTGATACGCCACGATCAAATATATTTGATGTACGGTCCCTTGAAGAGTTGTGTTCCAACCACACTGCTGTAGTTGTTACTTTGTCTCTGTTCAGCCATATAAACAACAACCACCTAGTAATTTAACATCAGGCAGATACGTACTTTTTATTTGTGGTTTGCATTCCATTGCAGGTCACAAATTCTTGTTTATAGAAGTCCCAGAAATATTGAAATATACGACTGACCAGTGTTTCAAATCTATTTGTGGAGTGTATTTCCGAGTCAATTAAGGCGAATTAACCATCTTCGCCATGAACGAATTTGAAGTTGCCGATATAAGTTATACTTCTGTATAATATCTTTTTAGTAGCCAAAGAGGGTGCATGATAAAGACAAACTTTCTTATTGTGAGCACTTGAATGCTCTCCATTCTTATTTTAATAAACGATTTGATATTTAAATAAAAAGAACCCGTAAAAAGCAACCAAGTTTTTGACTATAAATCCTTTATGTACGAGACATGACTAAAAGAGTGTTCATTATAATACGCAGCGCAAGACAATCCAAAAAATACAAAATTTTAGTTATGTCTCGTAAAACACGTTTAATATAATGCGCACGATCGGCAATATTTTTTTTAAAGTATCGTCAATATAATACGCACCGCACAGCGCGACAGGAAAGCCTGTTCAATATAATACGCACCGCGACACTCAGGCACAAAAAATAATATGTTACGTAGAGATAAATAAAGATAATGTAAAATTTCATTAATTTAATAACAGTACATTCGATCGATCTGAAATTTTGCATCATCGCCACGAGTCTGCCTGCAAAATTTCAGGTCGCCGGCATACGGGGAAGTGGGTTAAAAATCGATCAAAAGTTTTTTTCGGCACGCAAGCAGACACGAGTTAATATAAAGCATTTAAAAATGAGATTGAATTTCGCATAAACCGGTAGCCTTTTTAAAGAACAGTAAATAGAAAAAGATATAATTTTCCTTCCTTCCTTTGTTTTTTGCGCAGTGAAAATTCGATATGGAAATATAACAACGCAATAAAAATGATAAGCAAACAATCTATCACCCAGATAAATATTTTACACCGTCCATACGGGTGCTGGGCGTAACATGTTCTTTTAGTGTTCCAATATAATTATGTCTGGTCAAAGTCAACAAGTGTTATCTTTGATTAAGCAAACACATTCAAGTGAACTTTGTTCAACGGCAACCCTATGAATGTGACCCAATGGCAACCCTATGAAGGTGACCCAATGGCAACCCTCTGAAGATGACCCAACGGCAACCCTATGAAGGTGACCCAATGGCAACCCTACGAAATAACTTAATGACAAGCTTAAGAAACTGACCAAATGGAAACCTACCAAGGTGACGAGGATCAAAGCTCTGACCGAATAAAAAAAATGGGAACGGAAGCAAAGTCTGATAATACCACCCGAATGTGTTCAAGTTGTTTATTGGCCTTGAAACAAGTTGTTTGGTGTCATTGAAACATGCTGTTTATTGGCCTTGAAACAAGTTGTTTGGTGTCATTGAAACATGCTGTTTATTGGCCTTGAAACATGTTTTTGGTGCCATTGAAACAAGTTGTTTGGTGTCATTGAAACATGTTGTTTATTGGCCTTTAAACATGTTGTATGTTGCCCTTGAAACAAGTTTTTTGTGCCTTTGAAACATGTTGTTTATTGGCCTTGAAACATGTTTTTGTTGCCATTGAAACATGTTCTTTGTTGCCATTGAAACATGTTTATTGCCCTCAGAGGCGTAACTGGCTTTTTGACGTCTTTAGCTTATTCATTTTTGGCGCCCGTTATTTAAATTAAAAAAAATTAAAAATGGAGATTTAACGTCACCCTTTTGAACTGCCCCAATTTCAAGGCCGATGTTACGCCAATGATTGCTCTTGAAACATGTTGATTCCCATTGTCTTCCTTGACTGCACGTTTAATGCCCCAACTAAAGCCTATTTGAATTGTCACGTTGAGAAGATGAAAGAAAAGTATGTAAACTCTGCCCTCATTGTGACTTCACGGATAAAAATGATAAACACCAGGCGTAATTTTTCAATAGTTCGGGTCATTGGATTACCTGGGGTTGGGGCCATACTTTACCTGTCCAAGATCCTTGCTACTCCCCCCCCCAACCCAACCTCCCTCTATCTATTAAAAAAAACACATCTGCATTAGGCCAAAAACCGTTGTCATCGTATATTGATTTCAAAGAAAGAAGTACCGCCTCCTTTCTGCGTCACTGCTTAGATGTTACACCAATATTCATGGGATGTTGAGATTATAACAACTTGGTTTGTAGTTTTTTTGGGGTCACATCAATAAATCTTCTGATGGCTAGATAGCTTTCTATTGGATCGCTGTTATGCCAGGTCGCGTCGATATCTCGTCAGATGATATAAACATTTGCTTAGAAAATATAGCATTGAGCGAAACATCTCAGAGGTCCAAATCCTGATTACGTTTATTTATATCAATTTTTTTTTATCTGATTTATTTTTCTCTGACACAATAATTCATAATAATACAAGTGGCGATGTTAATCTAACGCCATTTGAAGTGGCGGGTCTAGAACGGGGAACAACCAGGGCCGGATTTAGACTTGATGGGACCCTAAGTTATTTGAGATATAGGGACCTTTTTGAAGTCCAGATATTATATGTCATTGCGAAATATGAAGAAAAAAAATCCGCCCCCCCCCCAAGAAGGCGGGGGCCTAAGCTATAGGTTGTTTAGCAAATAGGTAAATCCAGCACTGGAAACAACATTCAGATTCGGTAGTGAAAGCTTTGTTGAAGACTGAATACGCAGTGCAATTTCAGGGTTACGTTTAAATATCTCAACTAAGAAGAACTTGGCAAATGTAGCGCCATGTGTTGAGCTATTCACCGCGCTTCTGATTATTGCTGCTGAGCGTCTGAATGTTTGAACTCCACTCGTGTGTGGTCCTGGCAAAGTTAGTTCAACACCACTCCCAGAGTTCCCCTGTAACTACGTAGCACACGTGTCCACTTTCTCACATCGCTAATCTTATAACAACAATGAATGTTGAGCAAAGGGAGGAGAGAGAAAAAGGACAAAGGGAGAGAGAATCGACGTGTTTTTCAGCGTAACCTTTTAAAACGGATTTGAGGAGACTAAGAATAAAGAAATGCTTAATCCTTGTTTCTCTGATCAATTTTGCTGCGGATCATTCAACGGTGTTTAATCATCATGTTATCAATCTATACTGATTGAATTTTAGTCCAGTCTTCAAACCGCTCTAAAGGGAATTAATAAGAATGATATTGTCTTCAATTTCCTAACCAGAGCTCACGTGTCCCTTGTTTCCCGACCCAATCAATGCTGTCATCAAGACTCGCCGGGGAATGCTATGTACCTGGCCTATGTTCAAATGTAACCAACTATGGCACCGCCTTAATCTAGTTCGTTTATATCTCCTACAGCGGTGAGGTCGATTTGTAAGAAAAAACATTAATTAGTGAGGAGCTCACTGTGAAGATAATAACATAGCGTACATAATTGAAGGGGACAAAAGTCACAGGAAAATTGTCCCAAAAAAGTCATTAAAAAAGTAACAATAAATATGATTAGTTGGTCCGAATTTTTTTTTAATTTTTTTTTCTGCTTATGTTACTACATCGAAAGATTTTTTACCCAACTTGGAACACATATCAATCACGATCCAGGGTGAAACCCAGAAAGGCTTTGAATTTCACTTAATATCCGCACAGCACTGGGGGCCCATTATGGCATTTTTTTTTCTTATATGAGGAAAAAATTATTTTAAACATTGGCTTCCTGGATTGATGGATCTATAACGAAATTTGTAAACAAGAGCTTGATGACTCCGGTTAAAATACTAAACAATTGAACTCACCCATTCCTTTTGGACCAGGAGCAACTAACCCAATTATTTCTCTTATACTTTTACGTCGTTGTTCCGAGTAGATTGTTAGAAAGATTGATGTCCCTTGACAAAACTTGGCCCACGCATTCTTCATTATACAGGAGGAACTACAAACTAAATGTTTTGGACTGGGGGCGCTGATTTCTTTGTTTTTATCCTTTATATGAGCCATGAATTTTGTTATCCACACACAGATATTGAAGGCATCTGAGCACATAATACCAACTCCCTGGGCACCTATTTCATTTCCCTTATATAAAATATAACAAAATACATATACATTATAATTAAAAAATACCATTATTTATCTTGAATTAGACTTAAGAGATATGTTGCTAGTTATACCTGTTGTGAAGCAAACTGGTAATTAAATATATGTTAATTTAAAAGTAGTCTTTTTATTTAATTCACTTGGGGTAGATCAGAAACTTTCTGGAAAATTCTATGATTTAATTCTTTTTTTTAGATCGCGGTCTTTCTTAAATGTAACTCATTTTAATTTGAAATCTTTTTTACTAAAGACAGAAAGTCATGTTACTGTAAAAACAAAGGTAATGTTACTGTCAGCCCAGTTGTAATGTTACCGTCAGCCCAAAGGTAATGTTGCTGTCAGCATAAAGATAATGTTACTGTCAACCCAAATGTATGTTACTGTCGGTCCTACGTTATGTTACTTTCACCCAATGATATGTTTCCGTAAACCCATTGTTATAATACTGTACACCCAAAGGCAAAGTTACTCTCAACCCTAAGGTATGTAACTGTCAACCAAAAGTTATGTTATTCTCAATCCAAATGTATGTTACTGTAAATCTAAAGGTAATGTTACTGTCCACTCAATTAGGCAATGTTACTGTCAACCGAAAGGTATGTTACTGTTAATCTAACGGTATGTTACGGTTGACCCAAAGGAATGTTACGGTCAAGTCCAATTATTTTTGTTGTCGGCCAAGCGTTATGCCATTATCAGTGTCCCTTTATAAACAGCTTCAAATGGTGAGCATCGTTAAAGAAATAACATTATGTTAAGTTAGAATATGGATTCCGGAAGTTGACCATGGGTGCTGGGCCGGATTTAGACTTGATGGTGCCCTAAACTATTTGAGACATAGGGACCCTTTTTGAAGCCCGTATACTGTAAGTCAGTGCTAAATATGAAAAAAATACCGGGGCCCCAAGAAGGCGGGGGCCCTCATCTATAGCTTTTTAGCAAATAGGTAAATCCAGCATTGCATGTGTGTCTTCGGAAAAAAGACGTATTGATATTTAACATTCTGCAATCATTTTCCTGAGATTTATGTCAGACCAGACATAACATTTAATATCTTGAATGCTGCCAGTGGTAATAATATCACGCAATGCTGTGTGGGAACTAACAACATAATGTTGTCTTGCAGGGAAACTCTCAGACCGTACCCACATTCTCAGTTACTAATCCAAAACACCCCCCCCCCACGAATTGTGAACTAACTTAATGGTCGCGTGCCACATCATATCTAAGGTCAACATTTTGACATTACAACCATGACGAATGATTTTTGTTTAGTTTAAAACGAATAGCTAAATACTTTTCGGTCATGATTGTCACAATATTAACGTTCTGAGAATGGTCTGTGTAAATTCATTGGCAGGGGGAGGGGGGCTCAGAAGTTTCGATAGTCTTTAGGAATAGAATAAACCTCCAGACGTTTAATGAAAAAATTCGGCGATTTTTCTTATGAGTATTTTTTATATAAGTATTTTTTTAAAATAAAATTTATCTGTGGTAAAGCGTTGATAGAAATCTGGGGGTGGGGCGGGTGACCAATCTTTCAGCTTGTACTCCTACGGCGCATGAATACATGGAAATAAAGCAGACGGTTGGTCATCACTGATGACGTAGGCGGTAGTCGTTGAGTCGCCGCTGGATTGATTGAATTCTTTGAGATAACTCCGAGCCGTCTCGGCACTTCTGTGTTCCAATAACCAACCGAAGCTGGACTTCAAATAATCCCCTTTGGGAAATGACAGGCCGAGAAGAAAATTTTCGTTGTTTTGTTTTTTATTAATAAAAACATGTTTCGATGGGTTCGTTGTGAAGGAACAAACATTCAACGTCATACAATGGCCGTAAAGATAACTGCATATTTATTTCAAAGTCTAGAAATTATTTAAACTTGTTGTAACGGTAAACAAAACTTTTCAAATAAGTGCACATAACATTCGGACGTGGAATGGGTTGCCTAAGGAAACCAGGAAAATCAACACTCTATCAACATTTAAAACTCTAATAAAAATTCAATAATAGACAAAAACCACGGGTAAGCGTAGAACGAAATAATCTTCTGTACAGAATGAGCGTCTGCAACAGATAAGAACAAGGCCGTCGTTGAAGCCCCACTCGATGGCCAGTCGAGACATCTGAATCAGTTGATTTGTGGTCACTAAAAAATATATATCGTGTGCATACAACTGACTGTTGAGCTATAAAATGCACGCATGATATAAGAGACAATCATAAAATGTCGCATGGTATAAGAGACAATCATAAAATGTCGCATGATATAAGAGACAATCATAAAATGTCGCATGATATAAGAGACAATCATAAAATGTCGCTTCCTTTTAAGTTGTGTGGAAGATGTGTGAAATTCTCTGACACTGGTGAGAAATACCAGATACTTGGGAGAACGTTTGTCACCGGTGATAAATATTCGTCCGTTAGAGAGAAATTCCCAAAGTTTCTTAGAAATGTCCAGCAGTTGATGCGTGTAATGTTATGAAGTAGGACCGAAATGTCTTGATTTTGGTTGGAAATGCCCTGAAGTTGGTAAGATATGGTCAGACGTTGGCGAGAAATGTCTTAGCATTGGTGGGAAATGTCTTGAAGTTGTTAGGAAGTGTCCTGTGGTGAGTTGTGTCCTGAAGTTTGTGGGAACTTCCTGAAATTGGTTGGGAATATCCAGGATTTTTTTATAGAAATATCCTCGAGTTGTTGGAACTGTCTTAAAATTTGTAATAAATTTTATGTTTTATATAATATTATACTTGAAATTTGTAGGAACTGTCGTGAATTTTATGGAGCGGTCAATAAATTGGTGCCAACAGTTATTTTAATAGTCATTTATTTCAAAAGTCTGTCCGTCTGTATTGCAACAACTTTGTAATATGTTGGATTGCAAGGGTGTCATTCACCACTCCAGCCGACTGAAAACCTCCTGTCATTCGGCACTAAACTATTTGAATGTTTCAGCTACTGGGCGAGCTTATTCAATCAATTAACTTAATGTTTATTCTGTCCGTTACAAAGTTACTTAAATGTAATATTTAAATCTGTTCATCCACTTAAATCTATTATGACACGTCACAAATCCCCTCCAATCACCAATTTTAAGGAGGATTTTAAAACGTTTATTCAAAGGGGAGTTTACTGGACGGATGCAGACAACTCAATCATTAACGTGTATGAATGGTATTTAAAATCCTCGTTACTCACGCTAGGTCGGAACACTGGAAATTAAATGGTCAAAATGTGTAGGATGAAAATAAAATTAAAGGTGCTTTATTATTTTTTTTTCTTTTTAAAAGAGCAATATAATGTAACTTAACAATGATCTATATTTGTGAAATATATCCATCAATATATTAGATAATAAAATATTCTTCCTCTTCTTCGTTCGCAATTTGAGTTATGTTTGCCGATGAGTTTTGCGCCAATTGACCCGTGGTCTCCGACTTCAGCCTGCTGTTTTTTTTCTGGATGTGCTCTCATAGCCTTTGGTCAGCCAAGACCATCTGCAAGGCAGCAGTTGATTTTGGCAAGTGATGCAACGTTCACATGCCACGGCTATAAGGGTTCCACGCATTACCCAGCCGCCTTTTATTTCCCGAACTAGTGTTAGGTACCCACTCGAAGCTGGGTGGACTCGGGCCTAGGGGCCGTCCATAAATGACGTCATTCAATTTTGACCGATTTTTCACCCCCTCCCCCCTCGTCACGCGTCGTCACAAAAAGTTAGCCCCCCCCCTCCAAAAATACGTCACAAAGCCTTGAAACACAGGAAAAAAACACAAAAAAAACAAAAACTTATTTTCTATTTGAAAATGAGTGTGTTTTAAATCATATTTTTGTCATTTAATTATTTATTTAGTGTATGTCTACATTGTAATATCGTAATACGCGTGAAGCTATGGAAAACGGCATTAAATAAATTGTAAGCCAGTGCTTCTCAAACTTGTTCGTATTAGACGACTGAATGGTATTTTTTTAATGCATTTCACCAGGTACCGGTGCATTCTTTTCCCGTTTTGACGTGATTTTCCCTGTACTCACTTGATAGCAAAATGAGCCCCTACATGGCTTAAAGCCCTATAACATTAAGTATGATTTCGGCTTGTTTTATAGAATATATATATATATATATATATATATATATATATTTAATTTGTCTAGTTGTCAAGGCATAGCAAGACAGCTAACGAACATTGCAGCGGTAATTTCAAAAACCATTTGATGTGATTAACCTTCGCGATTAAGCTCGCGAATAATAATAATAATAATAATAAATTGATAATTTATATAGCGCTGTATCTCAGTAAGGAACTGACTATGTGACTATTGATATTACAAGGATCATTTCATTGTTAATAAACCAAGAATATATAGATACAAGACGATTCCTCAAATTGATTTCGATCTTATAATGACAGTTTTTCGGATATGTATTTGTACATCAAAGGCATTTGATCTAAAATTACCACATTGATATCAAATCTCATGTTTTCTAAAAATTATTTGGTATGCGCTGGAAGAGGAATATGGCGAGTACTGTACGAACCCCACATTTGTGCAGGAAAGTAGGGTGTCATCTTGTGCGTCGCAAAATACAGTAATACTGCAAGTTGAAGACTGAATAAAACAAAACCGTAAAAACAAAGTTTTTGACTATAAATCCCTTATATATGAGACATAACTAAAAGTATTGCTTATGTTCAAACGTGACTAACATTTACAGACTGAAACCGAAATTATCTCCCCTGGCTTTAAAACTGGGGGAAGGGGCGAGGGGGGGTGGACATGGACGGGTGGCGTCAACGCGTTAACTCAACTCCTGGTGTAAACTACCTGCTTAAAACACGAGATGTCTTCATCGAAGGCTGGGGTGAACTCAAGTGACCCGTAAAATGTAAACAATAGCGACCGCTACATATAGTTTATATAGATAAACTAAAAATGCATTAATTTAATTACGGTACGTTCGATCGATCTGAATTTTTTATACGATGCATTGTTAGGTGACACGGGTCCGTGTGCCAAATTTCAGCTCGATGGCATGACGGGAAGTGGGTCAATTTTGACTTCTAATTTTCCGCGGTGCCCAAGACAGAGACGGCGGTGAAGTTAATATAAGGGATTTAATAATACATGGCTGACGCTATCGGCCGGTTTAACCGAGGGGCCTGTGAACAGCGGTAAATTATCTCATTTGGGTTAAAAAGGGTACTCTTGGCGTTTGACCAAAAACCAATCGAACAATTATATCAAGCTTAAAACGTTTATAATTGTATCAAATAGATTCCCCCCCCCCAAATAAAAATAATTTAAAAATTAAAAATTGATATTCCGTGTCGTTTTGACTTAAAATATCTTTACATAGTCCTATTCAGATCATTTTTAGACACGTGTCATGCTTGTAAAACTCACCAGTTGCATTTTCGGGAGGGGGGATGCTAACAAAGCTCCTCCAAATCCCCGAGTCATGTGGGCAGGACCTCGAGTCTGGGGGGTGAGGGTAACGCACACAGAAACTTGCATATTTTGGGGTAACGGGCAAAAAAGTTTGTCGACTACTGCCGTGAGAGAACCAAACGGAGTGGCGGTGACATCGCAAATGCTTTGATGTCAACATCAAACGACGCAGGGTAACAATTTCATATGTTCTTTAGTGAGTTCTCAAACTTAAGGATTATAATTAGATTTAATTTTCATTTCTTGATTTCTTACGCCGACCGGCGTCTGATGGCCTACCGACCGGTACTTTGAGAAGCACTGATTTTAAAAAAAATAAAAAATCATTAAATAAATTGTAAGTGACCAAATATTTCAGTGGAAGTTTTATTTTAATTTACCCCTTTTGATGTGACGTCACATTTCTTCAACCCCCTCCCTCCCCCTCGTCACGCATCGTCACAAAAGTGTGACCCCCCCTCCCCCCTAGGTGCGTGACGTCTCTTATGGACGGCCCCCTAGGCCCCGGCAACAAATCCTTGGCTTCCCATGGATTCGAACCCGTGACCAACAGTACGCCAGTCGACCACCGTATCCCCGTTAGATATACAGCTCTAACAAATATACATACAGCCATGGGCCCCGTGAAGCAGGGGGCTATTCCGTCAATGTAACGCCCAAAACAGCCTACCATGTGACATTATAGTACACAAAGGAATGAAATAATACATTTTTGATGAAACAAACAACATGAAACAAACGTAGTAAGAGGCAATCTATAGCGTAACATTTATGTACGCGGCATTATAAGTCTATTGGTCATGCGACTATACTCAATGCACAGAGAATGTGAAGTCTATTCATTGCCTTTACATGAAATGTTTAAATCGTTAACAGCCTATTAGAAGACTATATCTTATGTAAAATGCATTAAAAGCGTATTCTTTTAACCCCAATATTTTTAACATCAATCGCGATAAAAGCCGGTCTGTAAATACTGTCAAAATGAAGACTGGCGTACAGCAATAACTTGCTCTGCTCAACAAGAAAACAATTGAACGGTAAACGTTATAAAATTGGGATCGATAGCGCACAATAGCTAATAACTTGCTGTCAGCAGCACTTCTGATCAATGATGTTTGACGAGAGTCGGCTGCAACCACACGGATAAGTGTGAGAAAATAAAAGGGGGCATCTAAGGGAAGTAAATACCAGTCCAACTTACCTGTCAATTAGCTGTGTTAAGTCCAATTGTTCCTATCTTGACCCGTCCTCTATTCACCGACTGACAAAGTTTGTGCCCGAGTTCCGCGCCCGCTATCCGTGAGCAGTCATTTCGCCAGTCGAGTCGCGTGCTCAGCGCGTGTCGGTGGGTGCACCTCACTGATCTTGGCACATATTTGATTCCATCTCTAAGTCTTGTGGTTATTTCAGATATAGATATAGCCTCATCGGTTCAAAGTGCTATCAAGGACATTAATTGGTAGCTATAGCTGATACGAAAGTAAAGAAGCATAAAATTTGATTTAAAAAAATAACATCATATACTCACAGATAGCATCAAAAAGGAAAAATCATATAATTTGATAGTTCTAGCTGACAGACTTGCTGTACATGTAAGAGAGCATATAATTTGATAGCTATAGCTGACATACTTACTGCCTACGTAAGAGAGTATATAATTTGATTGCTGTATAGCGGACATAATTACTGCCTACGTAAGAGAGCATATAATTTGATAGCTATAGCTGACATACTTACTGCCTACATAAGATAGTATATAATTTGATTGCTTTATAGCTGACATAACTACTGCCTACATAAGAGAGCATATAATTTGATAGCTGTACGAGCTGACATACGGCCTACATAAGATAGCATATAATTTGATAGCTATAGCTGACATACTTACTGCCTACGTAAGATAGTATATAATTTGATTGCTGTACGAGCTGACATACGGCCTACGTAAGAGAGCATATAATTTGATTGCTGTACGAGCTGACATACGGCCTGCGTAAGAGAGCATATAATTTGATTGATGTATGAGCTGACATACGCCCTACGTAAGAGATCATATAATTTGATTGCTATAGCTGAGATACTTATCACTGCACATGTAAGAGTGCAATTAATTTGAGAGCTATAGCTGAAGGATATTTATTCGCTATTGAAACACTTGCCCTGGATATAAAGATAAAGTAAAAACTCTAGTGGAATCTCCTACACACTCAATGTTGAAAACTATATAGAGTTTATTACCTGTTGGCCACGACACATGGAATCTATTAAAATTCCTTGGAAATGTTGAAGAACATTTTTCTTCTCCTGGCCATATAAAATAAATCATGTTTACTTTAATTTCGCTTTTTAAAACAAAACAAAACAAAAACAAAACAAACAAAAAAAACAACAAAAAAAGCAACGCAATTCAAATGCAAATTCCCCCATGACCTCTGATCTGATTCCAATAACCTCACCACCATCGCCACTCAAAACGTGGATTAATCAACAACTAAAATTCGATCTGGTACCCCCCCCCCAACCCAATCCCTAAAAAAAACAATACAAAACAATTTTTTTTTAAAACGAATCGATTGTCGATGTCGGTGATCGATGCCGAGAGCTCAGTGGCATTAATGGGTTCTTTTAGCCCATATCTAAAAGTTCAACCGACCGTATCCGACCGCAACATGATAAATAGAAAGCCAGGTCTCTTACGGGTGCTGGCTTCATGTGTCACACTGCCTGTGGCTCCAGAACGGCTCAGATTATTCCCCATCTATAGAACTGATGATAAACATGAATCTTGTATTGTTGCTCAACATGACGCATGCTGAGTTCTTATTTTACTGACTTTCAATTTCATCTCTTAAATTTTCAGTTGTTTTTTTTTAAATTTGCCAACGTGATGTAATTTTTCGTAAATTATATTGTCTGTAAAACTTGTTTCTGATATTGATTATAGGTCTTCTATTATCATACTTACCGATTAACGTGTGAAATGTTTATATTAGTCCACTACTATCATGCGATCAACTTTAGGTATGACGTTTATGGTAACTTTAGTATTATCATACAATGAATTTCTGGACAGCCATTCATTGTAGGCACACTGTTGTCATACTGTAAAATTTAGGTGTCTGTTTCTTTATAAAAAAAATAAAAAATGAATTAATTCGTCAGTGACGTCACACACACAAAAACACACCACAAAAAAAAACATCAGTTTTGCATAAATTTTTTTATATATAATAAAGCGTTGCTCAAAATTAAAGCAGTGCTGAGCATCCAATCCCTTTCCTTGCGTCATTTCTTTGCGTCATATTGCAACTAATTAAGAATGCCCTAAATATTTTTTAACCAAGGCTTTTAGAGTAGAAAATCAATAGACATTAGATTGCTAAAATGTTCGGAGCGATAGACAAAAGCCTGATTACTTTAGGCTGAACAATACACATCATTCATTCACTGGGATTCATTTTCATTGTCCGAATAATTTTGTCTTGTCCGGTCTCATTGATTGTAGCGACCTGACGAATGGCCAAGTGATAAATCAAGAGCTTAGTCAAATATAACACCACCATTTCAATGTTATCACAGAAATCATCTAGACAATTTATGCAAGCGCCATTATAATGACGTCGCTGACATTTCCGTCTTCGTGCAAATTATTGATGCTGATCCTGGTAGATTTTGCTGCTGTCCCCGTCAAGGCTTATCGAAAAGAAGGAAGTGCAGAGGCGTAAGAAAATTGTGGTTAACAAATTTTGTCTCCATTTTGAGGGAAGTAATTGCCGTCCAATAACCTAGCTGTTTATGAGAAAGGCAGCTAGGCCTACTCCTAGCTATAACGCCACTGAGCTAATGGTGAATAAATTTATCAGCTGCTGCATCTGTAATATTATATCAATTTTTTTTTAAAGCAGTCTTGATTGTTTGATAAACTACAATACTTTGACACGGCTCCAGATTGGCCGATTACAACGCAACCACAACTGCTGGTATTCAATGGGCATGTTGCTGATCCGCGTAGAAGAGTTTTGAACAGTCATTTAAAGCAGTGCTTCTCAAACTTTTTAATATGGCGGACCGGCAGGAGTTTGTCCATTGCACCAGGGACGGGTGCACTATTTTCCCTGAACAAACGTGGTGGCAACCAATGTTCCATTTAAACTGCGTGACTGCGCGTCTCTGCTGCCGTGCAGATATCTGACCGACACCGCGCAGCAGTTTAGAATTAACACACAGAAAACTTTGTAAAATATTGCACAAAAAATGGATCTTTGCACACTAATTTTTTTTACTTTGCACATGGAGCAACGAACCTTAGAGGGAACATTGGTAGCAACATGAGCCCCCACATGGCCTAAAGCCCTAAAACATTAGGCATGAATTCGGTTACTTATATCTTATCTTATCTGTTACTAAATATGTGACATATGAGATGGTGTCAATAGGCCATGAGTCTAAGACCCTTATAGCGCCCCTCGGGGAATTCCCCGGCAGTTTCTCCCCTCCCCCGAGGGGAGCTAGTCGACGGGGACACCCCCGAGATGATCCCCTCTAAGAGGGGGTCGTCTGGGCAGATGGCAGCCACACAAGTCGACTTAGTCTGCCTCTCAAAAGGAGTTTCCGACCCAAAGGTCGGATGTGGAATTTTCCCTACTTCGGCCCACCATAGCTGCGGCGCCACCACGGCACAGAATACGGGTCTAAATTACTAAGGACTGTCGCAAAGTAGTGGGAATCATCATTGTAGACCACCTATGGCAGTGTTGTCCAACCGAAAATCGTTCACGGCACACTAAGCTGGTAAAAAATTTGCGCGGCACACCTCACAAAAAAAAACAAGAAATCAGTGTTTATTCAAAAGATGTTTCATAATTAATGAGATACTTGAGCGTTTTCTTTGGAGCAGATGAGCTCAAAACGCGGCTCATTGCTGGATAAGCAAACTCTCATTTCTCTGTCTATCATCTGCAGTCTTTCACGTTTGACGTATGCGAGCAGTTGCGCCTTTTCGCTGATGTCAGTACTTTCATCGATTTGCATTGCCCAGAGCTTTTGGATGTCGTCGGCTTCCGCAAAATGCTCTTGAATTTGATTGTCCAAATCTGTCGAAATGTCAGCAATCCGACGTCCCATCGTCTGGTGAGACAGTGGAATCTTATTTATTTTTTCAACAGCGTAGGGTCCCAACTCCATAGTCTCAACTGCGATTCGTAAAGACGGCAATATGATTGTCTCAGCGTCCAAATGAGATTTCTGATCAAAAGATTCGCAATTTATAGCTTGCTAACTGAGCTTTGACAGGAATTGGGGAAAATTTCTTCATTATGTTTTATTGCTGCTCTAAGTTGGACCGAATGGATGCGAAATAACTTTTCGGCTTATCTTTCAATCCTGGATGATTTGAGTTCAGATGCCGCTTCAGTTTACTGGGGTTCATGGACTCGTTGGACAATGCCATGTTACAATTAAGACAAAACGGAAGAGAAGGATCATTTGCACATTGTATGAACCCATACTCAAGATATTCCACGTGATATTTCCTTTTGGTAACATTCTTCTTGGATTTTGCAGCTCTCTCTCCATTTTGATGCTCGCTGGAATCCTTCAGGTTTCTCTTCAAAAAATTATCCATAGCCGTCTGTAATTAAACGTTTTTAAAAAAGTGAACAGCAGGAAAGGGTTTTTATTTACTTACAACATATATTTATTCCCAATGGAGGAGAGAAATTTTGTAGCTTTCAAGAGATTCTCACAACCAGAACAATACAAACATGAAACGTTTTTATTTAATTCTTTTTCGGTTAGGATATTTTTTTTCAAAACTTGATAGTTCGAAAAGCTTAGCAATGTATGTTATTTTTGAAATCTTTCGCGGCACACTAAAATGTTCTCGCGGCACACTAGTGTGCCGCGGCACACCGGTTGGACAACACTTACCTATGGGGTAGCGGGCAACCGCAGTATCCAAGCACTTAGCTTTGGGTAAGGGCATCCCCGCCAGGTTGAATCTCCTCAGAGCTGACGTCCGACCGAAGTTCATCGCGGCACTTTTTCTAGAATTATGCTGGCCCACCTGGCCCTAAACAGTGCCGTTTACTAAAATAGCTAGAAAGGGGGACGAAACGGTCGCTTCTATGAACCAACCCTCAACGGGTACAATGGTTTTCATCATCGACGGGGGCATTCTCCACCACGGTGCCCCCGTCTAAGATCCGTGCAGTCACTGTAATCATCTGCCTACTTGCCTAGCTAACCCTAACGGGACTTCGACGTTCCGCGTCGGGACTGTTAGTTTCGGGTCTCACGTACCCTACTTATCCAGAGGACCTCGTAAAGGTCATCCCCTTCTTCCGGTTTTATCTGTTACAGACGTTCCTTCTATACAGAAGATTATTGCGTCCTACTCTTATATATGGTTTGTGTCTAGTCCTGCATTTTTATTAGAGTTTTAAATATTGATTAAGTTTTGGTTTTCCTGGTTTTTCAGGCAACCCATTCCACGCCCGAATTCCGGACGGGAAGAATGAGAATCTGTATGTGTTTGCTACATGTCATTTAACCTTTTGAAAAGAATAATCACTAATTGTCTTTCACCTGTCTTTATGGTCATGGGCGTTAACTACTTTACTTCACCTAACTTTGTGCTTCATCGCCAAGAACTGGAACTATGAAATGTTTTTTAAAAATGTTGCATGAGAATAAAAGGTGTCAAATGTTGGGCCTCATTTTTATCAATGACCAAAAAAAAAGATTTTAAAAGTCAATCTTATCTTATCTTATCTGTTTACAGACGCTCCTTCTATACAGAAGATTATTGCGTCCTACGCTTATCTATGGTTTGTGTTTAGTCCTGCATTTTTATTAGAGATTTAAATGCTGATAAATGTCTCCTTGATTATTTGAGTAAAAAGTCAATTTTAATTATGTTGATTTTGGTTCAACATTCAAGTTATCAATCTTATTAAATATCAGAAATCTAAAAATTGCATAACATTGATTTAAAAAAAAATAAACACGTGTGCTCCAAGCGACAGGTACCAAAATCATTGCATTTCATTGTATCCCTATATATAGGGATCGAAGTCAAGTGGCGTGCCACTTGCATATATTATTTTCTGTAGAAAACGACCGTTAGTTTCATAAATCTAAATAGTCAAGAAACATATAGATAAACTTGATATGTTTATTTCATACCTTCTGTAAGCATAAATAAATTCAATATTTAAAATGTGTTTTTTATTTGCATTTAAATTTTTGTAAATGTAAGTTTAAGTTATTACTGTAATAATTTTTTAGTAACACAGGTTAATAATAATAATATGTCTCGCAGTATTGTAAATTAAATTTCAAAAGAGTTTAAAAGAAATGATCAATTCTTATCTTGTCAACTATATTTTTTAAAAGAATAACACAATTAATAAAATATGTTTGTACCAGCGCTTTGTGGTGCAGCGATTACGAGCAAATAAATTGTAATGCACATTAGATGTTGACAATAAAGATTTATTTTAAGATAAAGCTTTCTTTATCACTGACAAAAGACAAAATATAGTATCTATTTAATTCAAAATAATTTATTTCAAACGATTTTTAAAAAGTTACATCCTAACTAAAGAACTATGGTGGATTAAGGCGGGGGGGGGGTGGTGCTGATTGCCAACTGATTGGGCTAAAGCCAGTGGCCTCCAATGACTTAAGGGCCCCAAACTTATTATATTGTATAATATAGGTGGCTGGACCGGGCTCTAGGTGGGATTGCAGCTAAGGCCCCGTGCAATCTTAATCCGCCCCTGCTTACGAATTATAGTTTGTATTAGGCTACATAGACTATAGCAGTTAGCAGCGGGCTGGGGACGAATTTGAAGGCTCTATCAACGTCTCTTAATATTGTACTCATAAGGAAAAAAAAGTGTATTTTAAAACGTGAGAGGTTTTGTCATGCCGTTGTATGTAGTTCTACATGTGTAAAACGTGGGCTTTTTTTCGGTGATTTCGGTAGCCGGCTGCCTTCGGTGATGTAAATGTAAGGTCAAGGTCGTTCCAGGAGTAGGCCAAAGGCTAAAGAAAATGAAAATACAATGTAAGATATCGCAATCACGGCCATGGGTAGTGTCATGGGTCTTGAAATAATGCCTAGAAAACATGAATGGTGAACACTGATCTTCTAAATACAGCCACAATGGATTCTCATCCACCAGTGGATGCTCAAGACAATGCAGAGCAAACTGTCACTGATTTGGTGTGTATTTAGATTTTAGAGTATTAGTGATTAGTAGTGTTATCGTTGGGTTTGTTTACATTTTTTATCTCTGTCTCATGGTTTGACTTCTGCCCCGTTGTTTTGACGTAATAAGACAGTATCACTATCAGGGCTATATGTAAATTCAGATTTGCCATTCACTAGACTTATTCACAATGCCCACATACATCATGAGTTCTGATTTTTTGAGATCTAGGCCTAATTCTAAATTTAAAGTAAGTGTAAGTCAGTAAGTCAGTAAGTTTCTCAATTCTTCATACTTCATACTATTACTATACTATTATACTATAGGGCCTACCATATTCATATACTAATACTAATTTATTTATTCTATTTGTGTACTCAGTACTGAGTATGGCGGGGTATGGCATACATGAATTTAAGTATAATACAGTCGAACCCACTTACCTCGAGCTCGGTTAGCTCGACCACCCCACTAACTCGACGTTTTTTATTGGAACCGCCAAATTCTCTCTTTGTTTTAGCATTTTTTCATCGGCTAATTCGATTTTTCTAAGTCGCCGAAACCTAGTACCTCGAGCACAAAAGAGGGCCAAATTTGCAACTTAACTTGGTTAGCTTGATCCCCATGACCAATCGCCAGCTTTTGAAAATGTTAGCTATGATTTTTTTTATAACCAAGGGAAGGGACCAATTTACTGCCTCACCAGGGTCTGCTGGTGATGTCACAGCCCGCTTGCTCAGCGTTGTTACTTCTGGTACTATGCTTCGGTAACTAAGCGAATACATTTTTTTAAAAAAATCAGTCACTAGCGAACTCCACAAACAGTGATGACGTGTATTTTTATATTTATAGACCAGAATATTATTATTATTAAGAAAACGCTTTGATTTTGATGTCACGTTCGCTCGCGTGTTGGCTCTGGTATTCTGCCGTAACACAACATAACATTAACTCCGGGTAATAAGCTAATATACCGACTAAGTCCTGATAAAACGGAGTAAACAGTCATAATAAGATGGATTTTATTTAAATACCATATTTTGTTTCACTCGTCAACTTGCCAGAATTATTTAATTTCACCGCGCACACGACGATCCCCCCAGTGTTGAGCTACACTGGCCATTTACCAAGGCACGCTCTGACTCAATTTAAAAAGAAAAATGTTCCTTCCCTCCAACCCACTGTAGATGTATAACAGTGGGGGAAGGGGAGGGAAGGTGTCTCTTCTCGCGGTCTTGTATTGGTATGTCAAAGCAAGAGGCTTCCTTTTATATAAACATCAAAGACCTGTCTAGCCTTCTCATTATCCCTAACTAGAAAACTCCGTAACTTGTCCCCCCCCTCCCTTTGAGTTCAATTAGAGCGCTGTATTAATAGCCGTGACCTTTGACCGTACAGTGCCTCGACAACTAAGCAAATTAAAATTTTTATTAAAAAAAAGCATTCCTTAGCCTAGACGAAGTAAACTAACGGTGATGATGTGTATATTATTTAGATACCGGAATAGGGAGAAAGCGATTTGAAGTCACCGTCGCTAACAACAAAAACAAACTCCGGGGTAAAAAGCTATTACGGGCTTATTGAAGTTGCAGCTGAATAAAAGTATTTAAATTCCGAAGACTTAAAACTTAAATAAATAAGCCTAAACATTTTTAAAGATGAGTGTAAGCGGTTGTTCGATAGTCGTAACTACGGTAAACACTAGTCCTAGCGTAATGGTAGTCAATTATTAACAAATTGAAACAATATTTGCGACTTTTTTCGACATGCGCAGAACGATGCGCGAACGACTATCGGAAGTACCTACAAATATATTTATTTGAATATTGATTGTTTTCCTTGGTCCTTATACAAATAAATGCCTTGGTATTTATTAGTAATAAACTTACACTAAGATTATGACTTTAATTATAATTACATCATTAGTATTAGTAGTAAATAGCATGAAATAATAAAGTTCAAGGACGAATGAGCAAATGAACTAAAACTAGAGCCTCAGTCTCAGAGCTGAGTCACTAATTCATTTACATAAATCATACTCGCAAGGACGTTCCATTTCGCATAATATAATATATCACATAATTTAACATTGTATTGATATTTCTTATATTCCGATACGATTCTGATTAAACGTCCCATCACTAATTAAGGCACAACACGTATATAAAGAAATTTCAAGCGCATGTTAATATTTTGCCGCCATATTGGTTTTCGTTTTAACTCGATCATCGGTTATCTCGATGCCATTTTTCATACCCCAACGCCGTCGACTTAACCGTTTTCGACTGTATATCTTAGGCCAACAAATACATATTTATTTTGTTTTAATTAAATTGAACCTAACCTAAAGTCAAGGTACCTAGACCTAGTCACCAGGCTAGTAAAGTGGCACTAGTGCAATAAAATTAAAATGTTCTCAAAAAGTCTTTGTAATAAATATTTAAATTTAATTTACATACTTTAACTTTTCAGTACTTTAACTTTTCAGTACTTTAACTTAAAACTTTAATCAAGTTTGGCCTCCTACTTCTATTTATAAATACAGAATAGAAGTAGAAGTATGATGTGTTAGGCAAGCTTTGCCGCAAAGCCAAGCACAATCATCATTATAATTTATTAAGATTAAATAATAATAATGTAATATTAAATATAACTGCACTGCCTGAATTTCGCCACTGTTGCGCCGATGACTTTTATATTAGTTTAGGATATTATCATTGCATGGTCTTGTCTTAACTTAACTATAAGTATAAGTTTACGCTTACTGATACTGTAAACCTAAACTCAGTTAATAATAAGTACTTCTAAAATAATATTCAAAAATATAGATAGGCCTATAACAGTATATTTAGTAGGCCTCAAATTATTTTGTTTAATCAGTGCTTGAAATTTGTGTGGTATTGGTTATGATATTAATAATTATCATTGGCATTAAAATAAAATTTTCATTGCATAACTTATACACAATTGGAATAATGTAAGAATAAATAAAATATTAAAAACATTTCCTTTCAGCCTGATGTCGATGCAGCTCATGTTTATGTTTTAATGAAAAAGAACACACGAGTATCAAGAAATATACGAGCTTGCTGGTTCTTTAGACATTTGAGAAGAAAAGTCAGCTTCACCCCTCTCACATCAGTAGAGGTTAATATTTTCATATATTATCTTTTTAAAGTTATAGTTCTTAAGAAATGCTCTTTTTCATTTTTCAAGTATTCTTTTTCCCTATGCCACTCATAAAAGCTTTTTTTGTATTTAAAAATATTATAACTACAGAACATGATTATATCATGTATTTCTTCATAATCTTTCCTCTAATATAATGAAAGAGTTTTTTTTTGACTTTGTGCAAAACTCTGTTATAATATTAATTACTAGATGCAAGTACCCGGCTTTCCCGGGTTTAAAATAAGGTTTTCTGTAGAAGCGTACAAAACTGTTTATTTGCATGCAATAAAATGGTACAACCCACGCTTTGCTGCGGTAAATTAGGATTTCAGTCAGCGTTGAGAACCCGCATAACACAAATTCAAAACACCAATTGATTTCAATGTGGATCATGATGGATATAATACATATATAAACTTCACGGTCTTGTCTGTCTGTCGTGGTCCCGCAGAAAAACAAAAACGAAAAGTAAAAAATGACACACTTCCCGTGATCTGATAATTTTTTTTTCGTCTGTTACAATTGCGGGAGGGTACTCAACAACTTCCCAAAGTTTCATGCTCCTACCTACATGGGAAGCTAGATATTTAATGAATAGTATGTTTTATATAGCTCATATAAGGAAAAAAACTACATTTGGGCCCCCGGCCACCTAGTGAGTGATAATTTTATATTTTTTACACCTGTTACCATCGTGGGTACTCAAAAATTGTTAAAAGTTTCATGCTTCTACTTAAACGTTAACTTGAAGAATTAGTGATGAGTCAGTTTTATATAAGAAAAAAAAACTACATTCAGGCCGGTCCGTGGGCAATCCGCTGCCGGTCCGCAGATGTTCTCAAAAAAAAGGGACCGAAAAATATTGTCAGTGCAGGGAAAATAGTGCACCGGTCCCTGGTGCAATGGAAAAAATTCCTGCCGGTCCACCATACTAAAAAGTTTGAGAAGCACTGCCCTAGAGAGTGATAATTTAAATATTTTTTCGCCAGTTACCATTTTGGGAGGGTACTCAACAACTTCCCAAAGTTTCTTGCTCCTAAGGACACGGGAAACTGGAGATTTAATGATGAGCCTGTTTTCATATAGCTACATAGTGATAATTTTATATATATTAGACTGCCACCATCGCGGGAGGGTACTCAACAACTTTCCAAAGTTAATGCTTCTACCTACAAAGAAAGATGAGGAATTAGTGTTGATCCAGTTTTATATAGCCCATATAATGAAAAAAAAACGGTTTTAGGCCCCCGGCCACCCATGAGTGAAAATTTTAAAATTCTTTTTCACCAATTATTGTAATAAGAGTGTATTCAGCAAGTTCCCAAAGTTTCATGCTTCTACCTTCACGGGAAGTTGAATAATTAGTGTTGAGTCAGTTTTAAATATTAGAAAAAAAACTACATTTAGGCCCCCGGCCCCCAGTAAGTGATAATTTATTTAATTTTTTTACCTGTTGCCATCGCCAAATGATATTTAACAACCATCAAAAGTTTCATGCTTTTTTTTATAAATCTCATATAAGGAAAAAAAACTACATTTTGGGCCCCCCCGGTCCCAGTATATTATATATATATGGAACGAAACCTGTTTAAGAACCTTTCCCATGTAATTTTGTGTAAGTGTACAAAATTTCACGTTATTTGGTTGTCTGGATTTTGAGTTATAACGGAACAGACAAACAGACAGACAACAAATGCGTCTTATATGTATAGAGATGCTATACAGATCTTTTACAGTTTATTATACTTAAATCTATGTAAATAATTGTATAATCCATAATGATTTAGTTATAATATACAGTTAAAAATAACATAAAAATCAAAATAGAAAATACATGAAACACATATTTTTCATCACAGAAGTTATCTTATATTAGTAACCTTATATTTAGATAAATATGTTTTTTTCAGGGCTTGACAGAAGAACTAACTTTAGTATCTGTAGTGCCAAAAGATTCTGAGGTACAATTACTAGATGGGCAGACCTATCAAGTCTGTGTTTGTCCTGACACTATTGTCACATTTCTCTCATCGCAGTACAGGTTGTCATTCACACTTGACCTCAGCCCTTCTGTTATGTCTGTTGTGAGTATTTTTTAATTTACTTAAGTGACAATAAACTGAGTACAATTGAACCCGGTTATGTCACCGACCTATGTGTTTGTCGAAATGCATCGAGATACTTGATGATTAAGATAAACCAAAATCAATATGGTGGCAATATGTTAACATGTGCTTGAAATTTCCTAATGTACATGATGTGTGTTAAAAATGAGAATGTTCATGCACATATTTTATTTTATTTTTAAATTTAAAAATAAGTTTTTGTTTTTTGCACAACAGTGTTGCCGCGGTTTGTTTGAGGAAGGGATTGACATGCTATTAAAATGTGTATACATGTTTGCTAACAAGAAAAGGCATACCAGATAATTTAAAAAAAACTACAAGTACTTAATTTCAATTTTAATATACATACGCCCAGCGAGTTGACTATTTACAAAATAATGTGGCCTTTTCATATACCTTTTTTAACCCTGGTCAAGATAACTGGGTCCAACTCTATTTAATTTTAGTGCTATCCATAACCGCTGATATTAGTAGTAGTAAAAATGTTAAAAATAGAATAGTTCTTCATTCTAATTGTGGAAGTTTTTTTCAAAGATAATTTTTGTTTTAACCAGGGTTTAAGGGCTGTCAAAAAGTGAGTGAAAAAATACATAAATAAAATAAATATCTATATTTAAACTATCGAAAAAAATATTACTCTGTTCCCACATTTTCCTGCATGACTAAACCCCTAATTTTAACACTTTGATAAAATCATGTTAAATTATTGGTCTCTTGCAAAATGTTAAACGGTAACTTTTTTAATAATTTCTATATAATATGTAATCACTTTGCCATGGTTAAATTTGTTTAGTAAGGAAATAACAATTTATACACATCAGTAATGCAAAACTTATTGACGAATTTACAGGATGTTCAAAATGGGTCTTATGTCTTTGAAGGAATCTTTCAATCACTCAGCCGTTGTTTAAAAGGACTTGTTATGCCAGTAAGTCAACTCATTATTATATTGTATGTCATGTGAGTCCAGCTCATCTTGCAGTTTCAGGGAACTTTTGATATTTAAGGCACCAAAAGATGATAGCATAGGAAAAAAAAGTAAAAAATTTGAACCCTTCTGGACACACTACTGAAATGTGGCATGGGGCTTCCAAAAGTCAAGCCATGGCTCTGTAGCATGTTGCCAGATTTAGTGTTCAGTTTATAATTGAAATAAGCTTTCACATGAAAATAATCAGTTTATTCTATTATTTAACATGTTAATTAGGTTAAAATGATTGTTTTATGCTAGTGAATAGAATAAAATGTTTTTATGCTCATATTGTGTTGCTGTGCAGTCAAACGCAGTCCATTTATTACTTAGTGTCGAGTTCAGTTTCCAGTAAAAGTCTAGACAGGAGAAACATCAGAAGGACACTGGTTTGCTTGGAACCTTGAATGAAAAGTCATCTAAGGGACAGAAAAATAAAATAAAAAACCCTCTGAATTAAAATCAAGAAAGAGTGCCAAAGGCAGTATGATATTGATTAAATGTAGGTTCATGCTCCCTTCAGTTATCCAGGTGTGTTTATGGAGGTAATATGGTGTCTAGGAACCAGCTCCTAAAAGGAAACCCTGAGCCTTGCGATTTCATCTTGAAAGTCTATACCATAGTCATGCTATGAGGAGGGTTGCAAACAATAATTAGGATATAGTATACTGCTACAACCAATAAACCTAATAGAAATCAAAAAATCATTTACAAAATTTGGAAAATTATTTTTTTAAAGAAATTAAATTGATATTAAGAATTTTTAAAGCACAAGAATTTATAGAAACATTTTTAAAGTTGCAACTCAAAGACAATGTAAGTCATGAAAAATCTTTTTTGAGCACAAAATTAATGAAATAACAATTTCTAAGAATTTTGTCAATGACTTCATTTAAGAATGATAGAATAAGCTTTTTCTTTTTCTCTACAGCTTGTCATTCCAGGTAGCAGTATACGTTACTCTCCAGAATTGTACATTTCTGTTATATGCCATACACCAGTAGTGTGTTCATCAACAAATCAGGTATAAAATAAAGTTTATTTGTTTTATGATCGTTGTCACTGTAATAGATAAATTTAAATGAAAATAAGCATAGATCTATATGAGATGAAAGAAAGTCCTTCTCATGGTACAATAATCATCTATATTTTTACCCATCATTCCTATTTTTGTTGATGACTGAAAAGAAACAAGATTGTGTTGTTGACATTGGTGCTCAAATACATTTTTACATTAATAAAAACTTGGTTGTTAACTGAGGCATATAAAATGCAAGGAATTCAATGTACATAATTCAAAGCAAACTTTGAAATTGAAATATATCATAAAATACTATGAACTTCTGCCATGGACCTACTAAAATGAATAAAAAAAAACTTATTAGCGTGGATGATAATGATTTGAATCAAATATCTAATACATGAAGCGCAACAGTTTTTCAATTTAGTTTTTTAAAATGGAAACATGTTACATAGTTTCACCTTCTTTGTTTGTATTTATTCCTTCAGGTTTTAGTTCAAGGGGTCAAGATTAATCAAGGTAATATTGACCATTACCTCAAACACATTGAATTTGAACTCATTCAGTTTGAGGCAGCTCTCTCCAGCAGCTTTGCAACATTACTCAAACTCTACAGACGGCAGGTCAGTATTTAGGGAAATAACGAGGATTAACATGGTTATTTTTGAAAAACAAATGCAACACAAAGATATAGTTTGATGACCAAGTCCATCAAATAGATGATTATACTTTCTTTCAACTATCCAATTCTGTATAATTTCCTAAATACATGTACCACTAATTTGTGCATTGTTAGTCAGTTATTGCCACATTAACTTTCTACACTTGAAGGTCTTCTTTTTCTTCTTATTTATTTATATTCATAAGATTTATTGCTTATTATTATCTCATGAAAATATTTTTGAACTTTCATTTACACAAAGTTTATGTAATTACATTTTTTAACCAATTGTTTTAAAACTTAAAAAAAAAGTAGCAAAACTTATTGTCTATAGTAAATATTGAAAAAGCTAACATTCGTTTTTATTAACTGTTGATTTCTTACAAAACAAACATTTGGTCACCAAATAAAGGAAAAAAATTGGAAATTAAGAATTTACGACATTTTAACATATAAATGTACCTTAAAATAATTTACTAAATGTCTGGCCACTGCACATGCAAATAAATTCAAGAGCAGTCCTACTAATCGGATTAATCCATATTTGCTTAAGGTCTTTAAGTATCTTAAATTTCTTAGTTTATTGTCTTTCAGAACTTTTCAGATAGCTTTTTTTGTCAGTTAGTCACCTTGTAAATCAAGTACGTTAACCAGCACAAACAGCATTTAATCCTTGAACTACCTTGAAGACCAGTTTCAAATACACAATTTTATTTTATTTACAGCAAAGTTTTTTCCTGGATGAAGATGAGGAAGAAGGAGGAGATAATGAATTTAATCTGACTGATCATATTGGCAACCCTGAAGCTGGCTTTACCAACATGCTACGCTATGGAATCTTAGCTCTGCAGCTCTTACCAGATAATTCTAGCTCAGGTTAGACATGATATAGGAAATAATGTTCTTTTTTTCATATTTCTTTGAAACTTTCCTTTGGCTCCTGTCCTTTGTTTATTAGCACATAGCTTGGGAAATCATCATGGTGGATTGAAGCTTTTTCCACATATTAACCCTTCTTGTTCTGACCTATGTTTTCGAAATACATCCTTTCAGTACCGTATATTATTTTGCTCATTATTCCCTGCGGCCCAGACATTATTTTAGAATGAGTCAAAATTTAATAGGTTTGCAAATTATTTTTTAAAAATTTTGTTTTAAAAAATTGATAATAACATGAAGATAATTATCTGTGCAGAAAATGGATGAGGTTGTTAAAAAAAACCGCTTTTTGTTTCGCGCTTTTCTTTCATGAACAAATACATTAATAAGACAAGGATAGAAAGGATTCTAAAAAATAAAAGATTATAGAAATAAAGATGTATAAGAAAAACCATGAACCTTTTGTTTCTAAAGATGAAGTCAATGACAAAAGACCATAAAATAAAATATATACACTAATTAATTTTAAATAAAAACATTTATTTTAACAAAAAAAGTTAAATGCAATAAAAATTAAATAGGTTTCATTGAGTGTGTGTGAGTTGCCATTAACAACTTTGCTTGGAAACAATAAAACAGATCCCCACTAAAAAGTCAGCTATGGGTCAATTTTAATAATTTAAAAAGCAAAATAAAATTCAGCTATTCCCCTAACTGTTAAACATTCTACAAAAAGATGCAGCCAGTACTAGAAGGGTTAAAACTTTTTAAAACCTGTAATTTTAACTTTTCAAGAGATTGAGTTGGCTTATTGTTAATTTAAAAATATTTATGTCCACTAGGGATCATCGTTATAACAGATGGGATTGTCGGCTTGCCCAACTCTTACTTGATAGAACTGCTGCTTAACCAGATGCGTACCTATACCACAATGTGTAGTTTCATCAAGGTGGGCAGTCCATCTGGACTGTACCGAAAGCTGGCCCATGTTCCACATATTGAGTTGATGCAGGCCATCGCAACAGCTACATTTGGGGCATATCTAGGGGCTGGCCCTGATGTTGTAAGTACAGTAGAACCCACTTAACTCGACCACGGTTAACTCGCCAACCCTATTAAGTCGACGTTTTTTTATTGGAACCGCATAGTTCTCTCTTTCGTCTTTGCATTTTTTCATCGGTTAATTTCGATTTTTTTTAAGTCGCCGAACCCTAATATCTCGAGCACAAAAGAGGGCCAAATTTGCAACTTAACGTTGGTTATCTCGATCCCCGTCTGTTCGCCTAGCTACGCACTCTTGCATTTTTATTTAAAAATAGCATCAAAAATCTCGCTTTCCTCGAGACTTCCTGCTATTGTGTGATTCTACGAGATTTCAATAAAAATTACACAATGTTTTCTATCTTGTTTCACTTTGATCTGTGTGTGAATTAGTTTGACGCCTCTCTATCGAGTATGTATTCACCCGAGGTGCTCGAAAATCGCGTTATTGGTCTTTAATCGTCATTATTTCGCAGTGCATGTTGTATTATTATTAAACTTAATTCATTTCCTGATGCATTAATCATTTTATTTTTTAAGATAAACGAATATCTTTAGAAAATAAAATAAAGGTTTGTATCGATAATCAATGGTGGTTTTTATTTTATATTGGTAAATTTCTGCTGTTAGTTGGTGCACATATGCCTTTTGTTGTTAGCAAACATGTATGTACATTTTTATAGCATGCCGATCAAACAAATAACGGCAACGCTGTTGTGTAAAAAAACCCTCTAATGCATGTACATTCTTATTTATTAACGCTAGTGATACCAAAATCATAGGGTGCTTACTGTAAACATGGATATATAATTTATATAATACTAGCAGACCCGTCGTGCGTTGCAACGATCTCAGTAAAAAGGAATACATATAGATAAAAAATGGAATTACATTAAGGGTCACCGGGCCTATCAGTTTAACATATGAAGTTAAAAATCTGTTCATTTCAATCAATTTCATAACAAATATATAAATATATTTATCTATATTTATCAATATTGTGTAAAATTGAATGGGGAATACAATGTTAAAAGTTAGTAAAAAAGACATTTGGGGCCCCCATCCCCGAGAGAAAGGACATTAGGAGTTCAGTGCGCCATAGTAATATCTATATAGACTTTTAAGTTTTTATATACAAAGATTGTTAAAAAAGAATGGGAAATAATATCTTTAAAATATTTTTTTAAAGACATTTGGGGCCCCCAGCCCCGAAGAAATAAACATTATATGCTGAGTGCTCTTTGTGATTTGAATATGGGCTTCCAAGTTTTTGTATACAAAATTTGGTTAAGATCCATTCATTTATTCAGTAGCTAGTGCATAAACTAATATTTATATATAACTCATATAAGCAAAAATGGACATTTTGGGCCCCAGGGCCCATTTAGTGCAAGATAAAAAGTTATTTAAAACCTATTTATTTCAATCAATTTTATAATGGATATATTTATCTATATTTTTCAAAATCTTTAATAATTAAATGGGGAATAAAATTGTAAACGTTTATGAAAAATGACATTTTGGGCCCCCAGTCCCGAAGAAATGGACATTAGGAAATTAGTGCCCTATAGCATTTCAATATCCGCTACAAGTTGTTATATACAAAGTTTGATTAAGATCCATCAATTTACGCAATAGCTAAGGCTTAAACTAATTTTTATATAGCTCATATAAGAAAAAATCCCCATTATGGGCCCCAGGCGCCCCATGAGTGTTTAATTTTAAAAAAAAAGTAGCCTATTTCGATCCCGGGAGCGTACTCAAAAGTCTCCAAAATTTTTATGGCGATGGGATGAATGGTTTAGTCAGCTATAACAGACATGCATACATACTTTGATTTTTATATATATAGATAACACTACAGACAGTTTACCCACCCCCACTCTCAATCTCCCACACCATTGTTGTTGTTAGTTAGTTTGATTAGCATCACGTTACCGAAGGAATTCTGAGTCCATTGTAAGCTGAGGGGACGGACCCAAGGAAGATGGTTTGGAAGAGAATGGTCAGGGGACAATGAAGGGATGTGTAGGTTACTCAGGGCGGGTTATTTATTAGTGTAACTTGTAAGGAAAGTCACGCAAGTGCCCTCCAAGGCACAGTATCACTCAATCTGGGAATCACTGCTGTGAGTGATGCTAACTCAGAAACAGTATAAGTGTAACAAACATCCAAGCCCCATTAAAAAAAAACCAACTAATGTTAACTGGGAGAGCGCAAGAGAGGAAAACACGATGTCACCAACGGACCCGCCGTGGCGATGCGGCGTGGCGGGGCAGGAGTAGCTGAATTCGTTATGTGCTAGGGAAAAAAACAGCGCTAACGCAACAAAGGGTTATATTTAAACGGTCCTTAAAAACGAACGGTCTTAACAACT
Source organism: Ampullaceana balthica (assembly GCA_944989445.1). Taxonomy (NCBI): domain Eukaryota; kingdom Metazoa; phylum Mollusca; class Gastropoda; family Lymnaeidae; genus Ampullaceana; species Ampullaceana balthica. Next base: position 662,951 of record CALYLW010000562.1, read on the forward strand.
TTGGAAAGAGTGAAGAAATCGTCCCATCACTAATTAATGCACATCATGTACATAAAGAAATTTCAAGCACATGTTAATATTTTGCCACCATCTTGATTTTAATTTATCTGGATCATCGGTTATCTTGACGCATTTTGGCAAACCCCCAGGCCGTCGACATAACCGTGTTCTACTGTAGTTTATTTTTTTTAAAACAGACAAAAAGTACGCGGTTTAATTTTTATATTTAAAACTATACTTATTTTTGTACAAAAGTCTAACCTAATGTTACATCCCATTATTTCAGAGTGAGGAGAAAGAGGAGGCTAACCTGTACCACAGAGCAATGCTGTTCTGGTCATTTCAACGTGGCTTGGAGGGTTTTGACTATGAGATAACTCACTTGTGTGATGAGGATCTACCAGGCTCAATATCTTGGATTAAAAAGTGATTTTTAGTTTTTGAAAGAATTACGGCTTATCATATTAGCTTTTGTTTACCTTTGGTTTAGCATCGATGGCAGTTAAAATGTGCAATGTTATTTATTTTAAAATATGCAATATTATTTTTTTTAAAGAATTTATTAAAAACAGTTGAAAAAATTCAAATTAAGAATTAAATAATATTTGCATTAAGCAATTTTGATGTATAATTTCCATCTTCATTAATTTTTTTTGACTTTCAGTCTAAGCTAAATGGATTTCCTGCTACTTTTGTAGAATTATGTTACTTTTAGTAGTAGTAGTATATTTTTAGTTTCATGCTTATGAATAGTATTCCATGTAAGTGTATTTGTTTTATTGCAATGCTTATGAACTATTGTCGAAATCTATACAATTTTTTTCAGAATGCTCCATCGGCATCCTATCACAGGAGAAACCTTTGGCGTTGAGAATATGCGCAAAGAAAGAGAGAAGCGTACGGTGTTAGCTGGACTGCACAGTGTGCTGTCTGTCAGACTCAGGGAGGGATACACAATTAAAAGTGTGGCATTTAAGAAAGGTGAGATGTCAGGATTATACAGCAGAAATTTCATACAGGTGAAAAGTCATGTAATTATTCAGCTTATTTCTTACAGGTCTCCACATAAGCTTGGTAAGGTTTTTCTGTTGCGGTAATTGCCATTTGTCTACATGTTATCAGTTAACGTGACATTGACAGGGCTACCGGTTTTACGGCTATAGCTGGAAATCTGGCTTTTAGAAAATCTCCGGCTAGCTCTGAAAATTCAGCCAGATCGCAATTTTTATTTGGTCGCATTTTACATATATTTCCATTTAAAAAAAAATTGTGATCACCAGTGATTATAGATTTTAAACTAACTAAATCTAGCACATACAAATTCGGGATTGAAAATTCAAGTTAAAAACTTAACTTCCATTATGCAGCATTACCAACTTTGTTGCGGTTTTCTTAAAAATTATAATTATTTAAGTCTAAATAGATCAAATCTATATTGTTTCTAGACTAGATCAAGTAAAAATTAATTTGAAATCAAACTTGGACAGTTTGTAAATTTGCTTATATTCATTCATTGTGAACTAGACTAGAAATAGATTTAATTTAATTGCTATTACTAATATTACTGTACTGAGTTAGTAGCCACTCTTACAGACTTAGATCTGTTCTGGTGCTAATTCAAGAACTTATAAATTCTATACTAGATTATATCATGGGAACCCTCTAAAGAAATTATTAGTAGCTGCTCCTCATCTTCCTTGACACCCACTGCTGATTTCAAGTATGAAAGTGCACCACCACTGCTTGCATTACTTTCAGTTACAAAGAATTTGAAGCATATTTCTTTACATAATTAGCTTTTAAATTTAATAAGAAAAAAAAGTTTTAGGATTAGTCAGTCTGTGTCACAAGAAATATTGTTTGTGGCTTTCAAGAAATATTGTTTGTGGCTTTCAAGAAATATTGTTTGTGGCTTTCAAGAAATATTGTTTGTGGCTTTCAAGAAATATTGTTTGTGGCTTTCAAGAAATATTGTTTGTGGCTTTCAAGAAATATTGTTTGTGGCTTTATCGAGCATCCATGTATTGGTTGTTATAAAGAAAAACGTTCATGTTTTTTTGTCCAGTCCTGCTGGCATCATTGCACTGGTTGATGCAACAACTTGTTTTTATTGTTAGTCTACTAGTTGTTTAAATTTAAATTCTGTCAATGTTAATTGTTATAATGGAATAAAAAAGTATCTCTCTATAAAGAGTAGGGTGGGAAAGATTCATCATTTAGGTTTTTATTAAGTAGGTTGCAACAACATAACAGATAGCTCAGTAATTATTTGCCTATGTCTTATACATTCCTCAGATAACACTGAAATTCATGTCAGGCTCCACTTTCCATGGAGAGACTATGGCAAGATTGAATATGCTGCCTCAGCTGCCTGGCCTCTTACCTCATCCAGGTCAGATTTGATTGTTTACTGGTGTCAGGGAGGGATCATTGTCTGATAGTTTACTGGTGTCAGGGAGGGATCATTGTGTGATAGTTTACTTGTGTCAGGGAGGGATCATTGTCTGATAGTTTACTGGTGTCAGGGAGGGATCATTGTCTGATAGTTTACTGGTGTCAGGGAGGGATCATTGTCTGATAGTTTACTTGTGTCAGGGAGGGATCATTGTCTGATAGCTTACTTGTGTCAGGGAGGGATCATTGTCTGATAGCTTACTGGTGTCAGGGAGGGATCATTGTGTGATAGTTTACTTGTGTCAGGGAGGGATCATTGTCTGATAGCTTACTTGTGTCAGGGAGGGATCATTGTGTGATAGTTTACTTGTGTCAGGGAGGGATCATTGTCTGATAGTTTACTGGTGTCAGGGAGGGATCATTGTCTGATAGTTTACTTGTGTCAGGGAGGGATCATTGTCTGATAGCTTACTTGTGTCAGGGAGGGATCATTGTCTGATAGCTTACTTGTGTCAGGGAGGGATCATTGTCTGATAGTTTACTTGTGTCAGGGAGGGATCATTGTCTGATAGCTTACTTGTGTCAGGGAGGGATCATTGTCTGATAGCTTACTGGTGTCAGGGAGGGATCATTGTCTGATAGTTTACTTGTGTCAGGGAGGGATCATTGTCTGATAGCTTACTTGTGTCAGGGAGGGATCATTGTCTGATAGCTTACTTGTGTCAGGGAGGGATCATTGTCTGATAGTTTACTTGTGTCAGGGAGGGATCATTGTCTGATAGCTTACTTGTGTCAGGGAGGGATCATTGTCTGATAGCTTACTTGTGTCAGGGAGGGATCATTGTGTGATAGTTTACTTGTGTCAGGGAGGGATCATTGTCTGATAGCTTACTGGTGTCAGGGAGGGATCATTGTGTGATAGTTTACTTGTGTCAGGGAGGGATCATTGTCTGATAGTTTACTGGTGTCAGGGAGGGATCATTGTCTGATAGTTTACTTGTGTCAGGGAGGGATCATTGTCTGATAGCTTACTTGTGTCAGGGAGGGATCATTGTCTGATAGCTTACTTGTGTCAGGGAGGGATCATTGTCTGATAGTTTACTTGTGTCAGGGAGGGATCATTGTCTGATAGCTTACTTGTGTCAGGGAGGGATCATTGTCTGATAGCTTACTTGTGTCAGGGAGGGATCATTGTGTGATAGTTTACTTGTGTCAGGGAGGGATCATTGTCTGATAGTTTACTGGTGTCAGGGAGGGATCATGGTCTGGAATGTTAAATAATAAATATGAGAGTCAAGACATCCAAGATTAAAGATGGGTTTATGTTAGTTTACTAGTTTAGTTGTAAGTTCTTGAATTTGTTTCAAGTTTTGGAATATTAATGAGTTTGTCAATTACATGGCACAGAAACTGTATTTTGCTCATCTGCTACACAAAAAGGTTATGGTGTTCCCTTGCTCAAATATGCTGATAATATTTATTTGTCTGATTTTACATCAATTTTAGCTTAAATGTAAAGACTTGATTTGAGTTGCATCAATATTAGTCAAGTGTAAAGATTAAAGAAAAATGAGATTTGAGATGGTGTTCTCATATTTCAGTCCTGTGACAAACATTGAGGTGACTGTTGAGGGCAGTTATGACCTACTCCATGAGATGCTGTGTAAGCCAAGCACTGAAGTGAAAAGCACTCTAAGGATGAACAACATTAAGACCTTGTGGACTATTTTAGAAAGGTAACATTTAGCTCAGGGGACAAAACATTTTGTTGCCCACTCATTTAGTTGTATTGGTGGAAATTGAGCTTCAAACACCAGAGTTTTGTGACTCAAATGAGAACGGAGCACTGCCCCCCCCCCTTATTTCAACTCATACTTCAACAGGTTAGACTACAACAGGGACTCGAACTGCTGACATTGCAGCCTTGCCTCTGAAACAGAATTGCACCCGTTGACTTTGTGCCCCGCGCTGGATATAGGCGTGAGTCCTGCCCTCAGGCAATGTTGTGTGGCACTGCCCAGCAGATTGAGCAGGTTGCCCAGGTGTTAGCCAAAGCTTTAAGAGAGTAATCTCAAGCTTAAAGAATATGTGTTTAGTTTAGTTGCATTGGTTCATTCAGTCAGGCTGGGCTGTGTCATCTTATGTAAGACTTGTATCTGGGGTCATTGTGACAGTCATGACAAGAATAAACCTACAAATAAGATTTCTTACACCAATTAAATCCCACAGTGTTTATAGTGATGTTAAATAGGTCAGCGGCTGTGACCTCATCTAATCTGGATAGGTCATTGCAGGCTCAAGCATTAGAAAGCAGACAGCTAATTTTATATTCATGTGACTGAAGTTTTCAAATATAATTTTTTAAATAGCATATTAAATGTTTCCACTACCCACAAGTTTCTGTATTTACTATAATTTTACTTTCTTTACTTGGTTGTGGACCCAACTCCCCCCCCAGGGGTTGGTTGTGGACCCAACTCCCCCCAGTAGTTGGTTGTGGACCCAACTCCCCCCAGGGGTTGGTTGTGGACCCAACTCCCCCCAGGGGTTGGTTGTGGACCCAATTCCCCCCAGGGGTTGGTTGTGGACCCAACTCCCCCCAGTGGTTGGTTGTGGACCCAACTCCCCCCAGTGGTTGGTTGTGGACCCAACTCCCCCCAGTGGTTGGTTGTGGACCCAACTCCCCCCAGGGGTTGGTTGTGGACCCAACTCCCCCCAGGGGTTGGTTGTGGACCTAACTCCCCCCAGGGGATGGTTGTGCAGGGATGTGGCAGTTTGACACATGCACCACTGGACTCCCCACCATTAACAAAGCCACACTTTCCCAACCAAAAACACACGTGCACATAGACTGACGCCATTCACCTTGTTTAAATAGGATTGCGTCAACAGACAAAATGTTGGAGCATCTTCAGTCCTTCTCATCTGAACCCACCTACTACCTGACTCCAGAGAGCATACGCAGTGGTGTCCCATTGTTTTACATTCAGCCAGAGGGTCCGTCAATCAACATGCAACTGAAGGCAGGGTAAGCTGTGGTTCTAGCGTGGACCAAAATAAAATGAAACTTTAAGGCAATGGGAGCTTAACTCATTTGAGTTTAATTAGGTTATTTAATGATGCCGTGAATGTGGTGCTAATGTCAACTCCCATTTAGAGAGCTGCCTGGGATGTGGGACCGGGGGGGGGGTAGTAGGGTGCCAAGTGAATTCTTATTTGCCACATGTTTTACAAAATGAAAGTAGACATTAGCTTTGATTATTGAAATAACAACACTTTATAAATGTAGTGCTAAATTTTCTACCAAACATTAAAAATGTCTTAACCTTAGGTCTAGATTCTTTTATTTTCAAAAATAAGTAAAATAAATTATTTTCAATTCTCTCCCTCGTAATCAAAAAAATATCAATGCTTAGAATTGACTACTAAATGTTCTCAATTTTCTTCAATTATTTGCTTTGTATTCAAAAAAAATAAATAAATTTGGAATTGTTATTTTTTTTAAAAATAAATAACAATTCCAAATTTTTTTTTGAATACAAATCAATTATTTGCTTTGTATTCACAAAAATTTTTGTAATTGTTATTTATTAAAAAATAAAAATAAAAATTCTATGACTAGGCAGGAATTTTATTTGTCCATGATTTTTTTAAAAGAAACATGCAGGCTACATTTGAGTTAATCACTTTAAGTTCTACAAGTGAGTCAATGCATAAGCATTTAATCTTATAGATTTTGAGTTTCAACTACTGCGCATTCATGTTGTTTTTAAATTTATGTTGACAGCACAATGGACAGGTTTGCTGCATTCTGGAAACAAGTGATCCTCCTGGACACCAACAACTGGTCAGTGTAATTAAATTGATATTTAAATTGACATATTGGCTCCATGTAGGAAGAGGCTTGTCAAATTATGGCCTGTGACACAAATTTATCTAGGACTAATTTTTTAATTCAGCCTTTTTGTTATAAATTTATTGTATTAATTTTAAAAAAGTTTAATTGATTATTCTTGATATTGTGCTCCATTTTAACTGCTTGATGTTCTTTGCTGTTACATGACACTGATATAATTCAACAGTCCTTACATCAAGTTATACTGAGCCTGCTCCCCACAAAACTGACAAAAATTGACTGACTTTTTCAATCTATTCTTAACTCACAATTGAAAATCTCACCCAATTAGTGTTGATCATTGATGCTTTCTTTTATAAACATCTAACAAGGTTACAACAAGTGTTAATATTGTTTACTTAGGGGGGAAAACCTGTCTGTATTAGGTGTGAGGTCATTTTAACAATGAAAATGAAGCACCTTATCCTGACTGTTTTCACTTATTATTTTCTTCTGGCTTGCAAATCTTAAATTTATTTGTTCAAAACAGGCAGAAGTGGTTGCACTCTCATCGTATCTGCCTGGTGCTGGAACATGACAGACATTTCCCCAAGTGTTTCCAGGTGCCCAATGCCAGCTCTCGTT
>CALYLW010000563.1:5000-10000 GCA_944989445.1 Ampullaceana balthica
AAGAAGAAGAAGAAGAAGAAGAAGAAGAAGAAGAAGAAGAAGAAGAAGAAGAAGAAGAGAAGAAGAAGAAGAAGAAGAAGAGAAGAAGAAGAAGAAGAAGAAGAAGAAGAAGAAGAAGAAGAAGAAGAAGAAGAAGAAGAAGAAGAAGAAGAAGAAGAAGAGAAGAAGAAGAAGAAGAAGAAGAAGAAGAAGAAGAAGAGAGAAGAAGAAGAAGAAGAAGAAGAAGGAAGAAGAAGAGGAGAGAGAAGAGAGGAAGAGAGGAGAGAAGAAGGAGAGAAGAAGGAGAGGAAGAAGAGAAGAGAGAAGAGAGAGGAGAAGAGAGAAGAGAAGAAGGAGAGAAGAGAGAGAGGAGAGAAGAAGAGAGAAGGAGAAGAAGAGAGAGAGAAGAAGAGAGAGAGGAGAGAAGAGGAAGAAGAGAGAGAGAAGAGGAGAGAAGAAGAAGAGGAGGAGAGAAGAAGAGAAGGAGAAGAAGAGGAGAGAGAAGAGGAAGAAGAAGAGGAGAGAGAAGAGGAGAGAAGAAGAAGAGAAGGAGAAGAGGAAGAAGAGAGAGAGAAGAAGGAAGAGAGAAGAAGAGAGAGAAGGAGGAGAGAGAGAAGAAGAGAAGGAGAAGAGAGAAGAGAGAGGAGAAGAGAGAAGAAGAAGAGGAAGAAGAGAAGAGAGAAGAGGAGAAGAGAGGAGAGAAGGAAGAGAGAAGAAGAGAGAGAAGAGAGAGGAGAGGAGAAGAGGAGAGAGGAGAGAGGAGGAGGAGGAGAGGAGAGAGAGAGGAGAGGAGGAGAGAGAGAGGAGAGAGAGAGGAGAGAGGAGGAGAGAGGAGAGAGGAGGAGGAGAAGAGAGGAGAGAAGAGAGGAGAGAGGAGGAGGAGAGGAGAGAGAGAGGAGAGGAGAGAGGAGAGAGGAGGAGAGAAGAGAGGAGAGGAGGAGAGAGAGAGGAGAGGAGAGGAGGAAGAGAGGAGAGAGAGAGAGGAGGAGGAGGAGAGAGGAGAGAGGAGAGAGAGAGGAGAGAGGAGGAGAAGAGGAGAGAGAGGAGAGAGGAGGAGGAGGAGAGAGAGAGAGGAGAGGAGGAGGAGGAGAGAAGAGAGAGAGGAGAGAGGAGAGAGAGAGAGAGAGGAGAGAGAGAGGAGGAGGAGAGAGAGAGGAGAGGAGAGAGGAGAGAGGAGAGAGAGGAGAGAGAGAGGAGGAGAGAGAGAAGGAGGAGGAGGAGAGAGGAGGAGAGAGGAGAGAGGAGGAGGAGGAGAGGAGGAGAGAGGAGAGGAGGAGAGAGAGAGAGGAGAGAGGAGGAGAGAGGAGGAGAGAGGAGGAGAGAGGAGGAGAGGAGGAGGAGAGAGGAGAGAGAGAGGAGAGGAGGAGGAGAGGAGAGAGGAGGAGAGAGGAGAGAGGAGGAGAGAGAGAGGAGGAGGAGAGGAGAGGAGGAGGAGAGAGGAGAGAGGAGAGAGAGAGAGGAGGAGAGGAGGAGGAGAGAGGAGAGAGAGAGGAGGAGAGGAGAGAGGAGGAGAGAGAGAGGAGGAGAGAGGAGAGAGGAGAGAGGAGGAGAGAGGAGGAGAGAGAGAGGAGAGGAGGAGAGAGAGAGGAGGAGGAGAGAGGAGGAGAGAGGAGGAGAGGAGGAGAGAGAGAGGAGAGGAGGAGGAGAGAGGAGGAGGAGAGGAGAGGAGAGAGGAGAGGAGGAAGAGAGGAGAGGAGGAGAGAGGAGAGGAGAGAGAGAGGAGAGGAGGAGAGGAGAGAGAGAGAGGAGAGAGAGGAGAGAGGAGAGAGGAGAGGAGGAGAGAGGAGAGAGAGGAGGAGAGAGAGGAGAGAGGAGAGAGAGAGAGGAGAGGAGAGAGGAGAGAGGAGGAGGAGAGGAGAGAGGAGAGAGGAGGAGAGAGGAGAGGAGAGAGGAGAGGAGAGAGAGAGGAGAGAGAGGAGAGAGAGAGGAGAGAGAGGAGGAGAGAGGAGAGAGAGAGAGAGGAGAGAGGAGGAGAGGAGAGAGGAGAGAGAGGAGAGAGAGAGAGAGAGGAGGAGAGAGGAGGAGAGAGAGAGAGGAGGAGAGAGGAGAGAGAGAGGAGAGAGGAGAGGAGGAGAGAGGAGAGAGAGGAGAGAGAGAGAGGAGAGAGAGGAGGAGAGAGAGGAGAGAGGAGGAGAGGAGAGGAGAGAGAGGAGAGAGGAGAGAGGAGGAGGAGAGAGGAGAGGAGAGGAGGAGAGAGGAGAGAGGAGGAGGAGAGAGAGAGGAGGAGGAGAGAGGAGAGGAGAGGAGAGAGAGGAGAGGAGAGAGGAGAGAGAGGAGGAGGAGAGAGGAGGAGGAGAGAGGAGGAGGAGAGAGAGGAGAGAGGAGGAGGAGAGGAGAGGAGAGGAGGAGAGAGGAGGAGGAGAGGAGGAGAGAGGAGGAGAGAGGAGAGAGGAGAGAGGAGGAGGAGAGAGGAGAGGAGGAGAGAGGAGAGGAGAGAGGAGGAGGAGGAGAGAGGAGGAGAGAGGAGGAGGAGGAGAGGAGAGAGAGGAGGAGGAGGAGAGAGAGAGGAGGAGAGGAGGAGAGAGGAGGAGGAGAGGAGAGAGAGAGGAGGAGGAGAGGAGAGAGGAGGAGGAGAGAGAGGAGGAGGAGAGAGGAGAGGAGGAGGAGAGAGGAGGAGGAGGAGGAGGAGAGAGGAGAGGAGGAGGAGGAGAGGAGGAGGAGGAGAGAGGAGGAGAGAGGAGGAGGGAGAGAGAGGAGGAGGAGAGGAGAGAGGAGAGAGGAGGAGAGAGGAGGAGGAGGAGGAGAGAGGAGAGAGAGGAGAGGAGGAGAGAGGAGGAGGAGAGGAGAGGAGGAGAGAGGAGGAGGAGGAGGAGAGGAGGAGGAGAGAGGAGAGGAGGAGGAGGAGAGGAGGAGAGGAGAGGAGAGAGGAGGAGGAGGAGAGAGGAGAGAGGAGAGAGGAGGAGAGGAGGAGGAGAGAGGAGAGGAGGAGGAGAGGAGAGAGGAGGAGAGAGGAGGAGAGAGGAGGAGGAGGAGAGAGGAGGAGAGGAGGAGGAGAGAGGAGGAGGAGAGAGGAGGAGAGAGGAGAGAGGAGGAGAGGAGGAGAGAGGAGGAGGAGAGAGGAGGAGAGAGGAGGAGGAGGAGGAGAGGAGGAGGAGGAGGAGAGAGGAGGAGGAGAGGAGGAGAGGAGGAGGAGAGGAGGAGGAGGAGGAGAGAGAGGAGAGGAGGAGGAGAGAGGAGGAGGAGGAGGAGAGGGAGGAGGAGGAGAGAGGAGAGGAGGAGAGGAGGAGAGAGAGGAGGAGGAGGAGAGGAGAGGAGAGAGGAGGAGGAGAGGAGGAGGAGAGGAGAGAGGAGAGGAGGAGGAGGAGAGGAGGAGAGAGAGGAGAGGAGGAGGAGGAGAGAGGAGGAGAGGAGGAGGAGAGAGGGAGGAGGAGGAGAGGAGAGGAGAGAGGAGGAGAGAGGAGAGGAGGAGAGAGGAGGAGGAGAGAGGAGGAGGAGAGAGGAGGAGGAGGAGAGAGGAGGAGAGAGGAGGGAGGAGAGAGAGGAGAGGAGAGGAGAGAGGAGGAGAGGAGGAGGAGAGAGGAGGAGGAGGAGGAGGAGGAGGAGGAGAGGAGAGAGTGAGGAGGAGAGGAGGAGGAGGAGAGGAGGAGGAGAGAGGAGAGGGAGGAGAGGAGGAGGAGGAGGAGAGAGAGGAGGAGGAGGGAGGAGGAGAGAGGAGAGGAGGAGGAGGGAGAGAGAGGAGAGAGGAGGAGGAGGAGGGAGAGGAGGAGGAGAGGAGGAGGAGGAGAGGAGGAGGAGAGAGGAGGAGAGGAGGAGAGAGGAGGAGAGGAGGAGAGAGGAGGAGGAGGAGAGGAGGAGGAGGAGGAGGAGGAGAGGAGGAGGAGAGGAGGAGGAGGGAGAGGAGGAGGAGAGAGGAGAGGAGGAGGAGGAGAGAGGAGAGGAGGAGGAGGAGAGAGGAGGAGGAGAGGAGGGAGAGGAGGAGAGGAGGAGGAGGAGAGGAGGAGGAGGAGAGGAGAGAGAGGAGGAGAGGAGGAGGAGAGAGGAGGAGAGGAGGAGGAGGAGGAGAGAGGAGAGGGAGAGAGGAGAGGAGGGGAGGAGGAGAGGATGGAGAGGAGGAGAGAGGAGGAGGGAGGAGGAGGAGAGGAGGAGAGGAGGAGCGAGAGGAGGAGAGAGGAGGAGGAGGAGGAGGAGGGAGGAGAGGAGGAGAGGAGGAGGAGGAGAGGAGGAGGAGGAGAGAGGGAGGATGAGAGGAGGAGGAGGAGAGGGAGGAGGAGGAGAGGAGGAGCGAGGAGGGAGAGGAGGAGAGGGAGAGGAGAGGAGGGAGAGGAGGAGGAGAGAGGCGAGGAGGAGGAGAGGAGGAGGAGAGATGGAGGAGGGGAGGAGGAGGAGAGAGGAGGAGGAGTGAGGAGAGGAGGAGGAGGAGTGAGGAGGAGGAGGATGAGGAGGAGGAGGAGGAGGAGGAGAGGAGAGGAGGAGGAGTGAGGAGAGAGGAGGAGGAGAGAGGAGGAGGAGGGAGGGAGGAGAGGGAGAGAGTGAGGAGAGAGGAGAGAGGAGAGGAGGAGGAGGAGAGGAGGAGAGAGGAGAGAGGAGGAGGAGAGGAGGAGGAGAGAGAGGAGATGAGGAGGGAGGAGGGGAGGAGAGAGAGGAGAGGAGGAGAGAGGAGGGGAGAGAGGAGAGAGGGAGAGAGGAGAGAGGAGGGAGGAGAGGAGAGAGGAGGAGGAGGAGAGAGGAGAGGAGAGGAGAGAGGAGAGGAGGAGGAGGAGGAGGAGGAGGGAGAGGAGAGAGGAGGAGGAGAGGAGAGAGGAGGAGAGAGAGGAGAGAGGAGGAGGGAGAGGAGGAGGAGAGGAGAGAGGAGGAGGAGAGGAGAGGAGGAGGGAGAGGAGAGGAGGAGAGAGGAGATGAGGAGGAGAGGAGAGAGGAGGGGGAGGAGAGGAGAGAGGAGGAGGAGAGAGGAGGGAGGAGGAGGAGAGGGAGAGAGAGAGGAGGAGAGAGAGGGAGGAGGAGAGGAGAGGAGAGGAGGGAGGAGAGGAGAGGAGAGAGGAAGGAGAGAGGAGAGAGAGGGGAGGAGGAGAGAGAGAGAGGAG
>CALYLW010000563.1:12500-388284 GCA_944989445.1 Ampullaceana balthica
CAAATATCTGAGATATCAAAGCTTAAAGCTATATTAGCGTTAGATAATAAGTGTTAAATTTTTGCTTTCTTAAAGTACCTTTAATGCCTCTTAATGCCATAATAAATTCTTTATAATATTGAAAATAATAATAATTGGAAATGGGCATAGATGTTTCAGGGCAATATGGGACCCCAGTACTAGCGAGACATTACATTACTCGAGTATTATTATAAATCACTTACTTCCTGTACACTTGTTTGGGGGGGGGGTAGTGGTATCGATTACTGGGTGGAAATGACTTCACTGCCCCCCCCCTTTTCCACGAAACAAACAGACATCGAAAAGTAAGATAACAAAGACGCCCTCCTAAGCCGCCCTACATTTCTTATGCCTCTGGGTTTGGTTTCAAACTTACATCTGAATTGCAATCGTTCTGATGCAGGTTTTATTTTTAATTTTTAAGATCATATAGGTTTTAGTGGTATTCATAAAGTTTGAAAACTGCCCAAGCTTTTGGTCAAATTACTCGTTAAGTCAATATAAATTTTAATGTATGGCAACCGTCCGTCCTCAACGGACGATGGCGTGTACTCCTACTCCTCTGCCCCCCTGCCCTTTCTCCTGGCCCTTCTCTCTTTACTCAAAGCTATGAGGGATGCTTCCGCGACATCAATGCCCTCACGCACTTTTGCCCGCCAGGAGGTGCGCTCCTCGATAAAGGTCTCCCACGTTTTATGGTCTGTGCCAATGACATGTCTTTCTTGCAGACGTCCTTGAAGCGCAAGCAGGGGCGACCTCTTTTTCTCATACCGGTTGCCAGCTCACCGTAAAGCAAGGCTCTAGGAATGCGCTCCGAGCTCATCCTGCGGACATGACCTAACCACCACAGGCGCCTCTCACTCAGAATTGAGTGCATACTCAGCATATGGCTTCTTCTGAGTACCTCGACATTGGTGATCTTGTCCTGCCACTTGATGCGTAGAATCCTACGCAAGCATCGTAAGTGGAAGCTGTTGAGCTGATTTGTTTGCTTGGCGTAGGTCGTCCAGCTCTCGCTGCCATAGAGGAGTGTGCTGAGCACGAAGGCCTGGTACACCGTGATCGTCGTCCTATCTGTGAGCTGCGCATTGTTCCACACTCTTTGATTCAGCCTAGACATTAATGATGCGGCCTTGCCGATTCTGGTTCCTATTTCCTTATCCAGGGAGAGTGTGCTTGTGATGTTACTGCCAAGGTAGGTGAAATCATCGACGACGTCCAAGGTGTTTCCCGCAATGGAGATTGCTGGAAGGCGGTCAGTGTCTTGTCTCATAATGTTGGTCTTTTTGAGGCTAATCGTTAAACCAAAATCCTTGCATGCATCTAAGAACATATTGACCAACTGTTGGAGTCCTGCCTCTGTATGTGAGGTAAGGGCTGCGTCATTCGTCGAAGAGCAACTCTCTGATTACTATATTTTCCAATTTGCTCTTCGCACGGAGCCGGCTGATATTATATAGGTTTCCATCCGTCCTGGTATGAATGTTCACTCCCACGGAGCAGACCTCGAAAGCATGTCGCAATAGCATCGAGAAAAAGATACCAAAGAGTGTTGGAGCCAGTACATAGCCCTGTTTGACTCCGCTACAAACTGGGAAGGGTTCTGAGGTGGCACCATCGAAGAGCACTGTGCTGTGAATATTGGTGTGGAAGGACTCGATGATGGAGAGAAGCCGAGGCGGACATCCTATTTTTTCCAGTATACGTAGCAGACCTTTGCGGCTGACCAGGTCAAAGGCCTTCGTTAAATCTATGAAGGCAATGAAGAGGGGTTTCTGTTGCTCCCGACATTTCTCTTGTAGCTGACGGAGTGAGAAAATCACGTCCATGGTTGATCTGCCAGCCCGAAAACCACATTGTGATTCTGGGTAGACATTTTGTGCCAGAACTTGCAGGCGTGCAAGGACCACTATGGCAAAGGCCTTTCCCACAAAACTCAGTAAGGAGATACCACGATAGTTATTGCAATCGCTGCGATCACCTTTGTTTTTGTAAAGCGTGACAATTTTGGCGTCGCGCATTTCCTGTGGGAACACACCTTTCTTGCCATCCTCGGGAGGAAGGAAAGAAAAATGCGGATTGGTTCGAGGCCCATTGGGCCACAATGTTGCCGTGACGGAGAAAAAGAGAAAAGCCTTATTGGCCTATAAAGCTGCCGCAGGACCTGACACACTACAATGTCTCAGAAATGCCAGAAACACAGCCCAGAAGACTGCACGCTTTTGCGCCAACACTTATTGGGTGGACCTATGTAAAAGCATTTAATCTGCCGCCGATCAAGGAGATATCAAAAAAATGTACGAAGGCATAAAAAAGGCCACTGGACCTACAATATCAAAGTCTGCTCCAATTACGTCAAAGTCAGGTGTGATGATTACAGAACGAGACCAGCAGTTGCGGCGCTGGACTGAGCATTATCTAGAACTATATGCGACACAGAATGTAGTAACTGACTCTGCCATAGATAGAATCCCAGAACTACCAGTTCTAGATCAGCTTGATGCCCAACCGTCATTGGAGGAGCTTAGTAAGGCAATCGATCATCTGAGCAATGGGAAGGGTCCAGGTAACGATGGTATCCCTGCAGAAGTAGTTAAGTACGGCAAACCAGCACTACTGAAGCCTCTGCAAGAACTCATATGCGATTGCTAGGAACGCGGACACAAATTTTAATGATTTATTAAGATAATCAATGCATCGCTAATAATATCTATGAGTTGGACAAATAATAATTTATATCTTTCAATCGGCCTAGGATATGGCAGTCTCTGTCGTTAATAAATAATATAAAAGCCCAAGTCACTGGATGGATCATTGTATCCGTAACGCTATGACGTCATTGTTTGAGCTTTTGATACATGTTGTGCATTAGGAGGTGTGCAAAATAAATAGTAATTAAAGATTCTCGCCGTAAAAAAAATGTTATATGACGACATTATTTTAGCTTATATTTTAATTTTGGAAAAGGGAACATTGTAAAAGGAGGATTTGAGTTTTTAAAATTATAAATAAAATACTTTGTGTAAACTTCAAGAAGTTCAATATTTCGTATTTATCAAACAAGGATAAGTTACTTGAGCTCTTGAGACAAAAAAAAGTATACAGAAAATTTACATTTTATGAAAGTTGTTAGAACTTTTAAAAACGTAAAATTACATCAATAATCTCAGAATTGTTAATTTATTTTACAGGCAGTGTGTGTGTTGTGTGAAATCTTCGGAAATAAACAAGGCAAGACATTTTTATGGTTTCTTATGGATAAACCAAAGTAAAATGTTCAAACTGATACAAAATTGAAAACAATTTTCTTGCTAAAGCTTAAATTCACACGGCGCTATTTCTTACACATTTTTAAGTGCATAATGTAAAATGGAGAAATTGAAACAGATAATATTACAAAAGGAAATTTTTTTTATTTTTTTTAAAACTATTTTAATTTTAATTTTAATGCTTGAAAAAAAAATGATCTTTTACATTTAACGAGACATCTTGTAGAAAAAACATATGACATTAAGATTCTATAGAAATATAATATGACTTTTTTGTTGTAAATGAAATTGGAATTTCCGTAATTACATTAATGGTATGACCAAGTTTCCTTTTTAAAAGATTGTTTGTTTTCAATCAGCTTTTAATTGTGAAATTTGTGTTACTACTTTACGTGTCATAAAGTTTTGCGAATACACATAATGAATCACGGCATTTACGGAATGGTTGTTTTAAAATATCTATAACAATGATTTTTTTTTAAGTTTGAGAATATTGTTTATAAAGTAAGACGAACATGCTATTTGGAGCATATAGATCAAAATTTATTAAAAATAAAACTGCTAACTACTACCCAGTTTTCCCAAAGCAATTTTAATTTTAAAAATGCACCAACCATTGTAAGGGTAAAAGAAGAATTTGTATCAAAATAAAAGAGTAACCAAGTAAAAAATTAATAAGAGAAATGAAGGAACTATTCAAAATATGTGTACCTGTAATAGATTCTTCGAATTTGTCAGCAACTTGTTATGTACAATCAAAAATTTACTGTATTCAATTAAATTACAAAAATCATTCAAGTTTAAACGAAAGAAGTAAAAGGCTCAAAAGTATTGGTAACATTTGGGGATACTATTATGGCATCAAAATGGGAACATTGTCCTGAAAGCGAGAGAATAACCAAAATACATAAAAATATGACTCAAATTAACTAAATTGGATGACTTTACCGATAGATTGGATGACTTTACCGATAGATTGGATGACTTTACCGATAGATTGGATGACTTTACCGATATATTGGATGACTTTACCGATAGATTGGATGACTTTACCGATAGATTGGATCACTTTACCGATAGATTGGATGACTTTACCGATAGAGTGTACACTGTCGACTTAATGACGTTTACTATTTGAATGCATGTGTTTTTATATGGCAGTAATGTTTATGTAATATATGTCAATCCAGATCATTCAGTGCAACAAACATACACATAAAGTTTGATCGTTCTATTCACATATCTATAAAACTGTTCTGGTTGTATCTTTCTACAGCAGCTGCACCACAATCAGATGTTGGAGAGGACATCGATGTTGTTTTCATACAGGTTCGTTGTCTTATAATTTCTACATAGTTTTAAGAAGATAACTATTTGCGGTAACTCATAAAACTATCTCGTACCAAACACTCATTAGTTAAAAGGCACTGCCCCACACGGGTTACTTGCAGGGCAAAGAGAAGTTTTGACACGAGAAGGGATATCGGATTTCGAGTATCTGTTGAGGCGGAGAAGAGGGTTGAACATCTTTTTCGGCAGATTGCCGGCCATGGAAATGTATAGGTAACTTTGAATAAGCGTGGAAAAGTATCTTTATGATAATTCCAGCTGAATGAGGCCTGCCAATAAAATCAGGAGCTGATTCATTAGAGTTTACGCTAGGTCTGCTCTAAAAGTGGTTTAATATACATATTTCGTCAGTCCCAAAGGAAATATATTTTAACTGATATTTTAAACACAGATATATGGGGCTCGGCTTGCGTACCGATGGTCGTGGTTTTGAATCTCTTTGAAGGCGGGGATTTGTTTCCGGGCCAAGGGTGTCCCTAAGTCCACCCAGCTCCAAGTGGGTACCTGTCACTAGTTAGGGAAACAAAGGCGGGTGAGAATAGCGTAGAACCCTAATAGCCGTGTCCTGAGAACCCTGCGTCACTTGCTAACAGACCGGTATGGTCTGTGGACGCAATATTCCTCTGTATGGACGGAGCATCTGTATAAATAACACATAGATACTTTCTTTTTTAAAGAAAATTTACAATTATGTTTTAAACTTTGCTCAAATTTGTTTATACTATAGGGCTTTGAAAAAGGCAACAAA
This sequence comes from Ampullaceana balthica, assembly GCA_944989445.1. Taxonomy (NCBI): domain Eukaryota; kingdom Metazoa; phylum Mollusca; class Gastropoda; family Lymnaeidae; genus Ampullaceana; species Ampullaceana balthica. The sequence goes on from CALYLW010000563.1 coordinate 17,889, forward strand.
AGAATCTTAATACCACTTCCTTCGGCAGACGACGTTTTGCCTTTCTGGAAACTGGCTTACAACTACAAAGTCGCAGGCATTGTTTGTCTTGATATGGATGATGAAGATGAGGTAAACCTTGACTGCAATTTATGTCAGTTATTTAGCCTAACCATACACACCACCACTTACAATTATTTAGCCTAGCCATGCACACCACTAATCACAACTATTTAGCCTAGCCATGCACACCACTAGTTACAACTATTTAGCCTTATTCATGCACACCCATAATCACAACTACTGCAGTCCAGGGAAACGTAAAGAGAAAAATCAAAGTTGTAAATATTTTTGAAGACACAATACGTTTTTTAATTAAAACATTTTAAACAAAATATAATTTAATCACAAAATTAAATTTAAAAAAAAAGAAAAATGCCTTTTTTAAATTCTTAAGTTTAAGGCTCATCTATTGTAATGTGGACCTTGTTTTCAAGTACTCGTTTTATATAGGAAGACCGCCTCACTGGGTGAAAAGCTTCAAATTGTATACATGAAGACACATAGTTCCCGGAAAAATAGTCAAAAATAAGTTAAAGAATCACTTAGCATGTGACCGAAAAAGTCATTATTTGTTGTTTTTAACGCAATTTCCCTAGGGAAAAATTGCGTTTATATATTTGAAATGTCTGTGCTGTCTGTTCGAAATTTGAAAAGCAACTCCTCCTGAACCATATCAGATAGAGGGTTCGGGTCTTTTGCAAATATGTTAAGGAGGTCCCAAGGATGTGCAAAAAAAATACCGAAAAGGTTTACTGGATTCCCTGGGGGAAAAAACGAAACAATTAAAGTGTCTTGTCAATTTCTAGGAAACCATAACATCTATCGGGTTGAAACAAACGCCTAAAAAATCTATTTTCGTTTGACTCCCGTATCTTCAGCAGCAATTTGTAGATAGCAATTGTTTTGAATTATAGATTTGAAATTACTTTTAATGTAATCTAGAATGATAGTTAATTGGATTTTCCCGATATGTGAATGCTAATGTTAGATCGGTTCTCGGTTAGCATTATATTGACACATTCTTGGTGTGAAGTAGCGTGAGGGGTAATGACGTCATATTTTGTTTAATTTCAGAATTACTGATTTGAAATGACTATTAATGTAATCTAGAACGATTACCTTTGATTAAAAAAATCGGAAATTCTTTGTTGGAAATTGCGTTTAAATACTCATTCGAGTTTTTATACTTTTTTTTTGGTGCCCAAAGGATGTATATTTGTTTTAAATCACATAAGAAGATAATAGTTAACAAGCATAATTTCAAAAGTCCAATACATGTACACAAAAATTAAGAAAAAATCTAGTAAAAACATTTATTTCACAAGACAAAAAGACAAATACATGTACTTTGTGACACATATTGTCAATTAATAATTTTAAATCTTAATAGAACTACCTTACTCAAGTTTTATTCATTTACATTAAGGGATTTTTAATCTCTCACTTTTTACTTTTTTAGACAATGTTTTTTATTTATTTCTTCCTATAGATTTTTCTGAAATGTTTTATCTTTATGATTAAATTTTACTTTTCATAAGAAAAAAAACCATACAAATTATGTTCCTCTTATTAAATGCACAGCTAGAGTTCAACTATCTGCCTGCCAGCGAAGACGAAATCTTAATCTCAGAACCTTTTACCATTACATCGAATCAGTTGAGACAAACTCGACGGTGGGAGGAGCAGAAGTTAGTCGCTGAGTGCAAGGGTGTAAGCCTTTTGTTGCTGTACTTCTTATTTGTTCTTTTTGTCTTATTTTAAAAGAATAGTTTGAAAGTTATTTTTAAAATTATAAAGTTTTGATAATAAACTAACGACTTAGATTACAGATTTTTAATATCATTTCGTACCATTCAGTTTGAAGGTATTTCACGTTATCATAAGACTATTGGATTTAGTCGATCGAATTGTTTATTTTAGAAGAAAAGCCGCCCGCTGACCAGTTTGGTGGCTAGATTTGAACCCTTTGATCTAACTGATTGTGTGGCATTCCTTCAGCGAGCAAGAGAAATCAAGTTGTCACGGGATGAGTCTCTAATGTACACGTGCAGGTCAGCTTGTCCACTTAGGAGTACCATGTATGATAAGTGTAGAAGAACGTGTGTACCATGTATGATAAGTGTAGAAGAACGTATGTACCATTTATGATAAGTGTAAAAGAACGTGTGTACCATTTATGATAAGTGTAGAAGAACGTGGGTACAATGTATGATAAGTGTAAAACAACGTGTGTACCATTTATAATACGTGTAAGAGAACGTGTGTACCATTTATGATAAGTGTAGGAGAACGTGTGTACCATTTATGATACGTGTAGAAGAACGTGTGTACTATTTATGATACGTGTAGAAGAACGTGTGTACCATTTATGATAAGTGTAGAATAACTTGTGCACTATGTTTGATAAGTGTTTGTCCAATAGGAGTATTATGTTGGATGAGTGTATGATAACTTGTGTATTATGTTTGATACGTGTTTGATAACGTGTGACCACATAGGAGTACTATGTTTTAAGAAATTTTGTTTTTGCAATTTTAAAAAAAATAACAATGTAAATAATTAATTACAAAACCATAAACTGCCATAAACTGTCTAAAATTTTATGAAACTGAAAAATTCTTTGCCCCAAAAATAATATCTACATGAACATGAGAAAAATAGTTTGCATTTATGTTTATTTTTTTTATTTTTTATTTTTTTTGTTGAAGAAAACATAAAATTATTATAAGCGTTTCGAACCACATTTATTATTATTTTGTAAAATCACGTCGTTAATCATAATAAAAAATTCTGAAATATAAAAGAAAAAAAACAATTTTGGTTAATATATATACCTTTCTTATTCTGTGTGCAAGAACAAACACATACAAATTTTTGTTCTTCCCGTCCGGAATTCGAGCGTGAAATGGGTTGCCTGAAGAAACCAGGAAAACCAACACTTTATCAACATTTAAATCTCTAATAAAAAATGCAGGACTAAACACAAATCATAGATAAGCGTAGGACGCAATAATCTTCTGTATAGAAGGAGCGTCTGTAAACAGATAAGATGAAATAAGATAAGAAAATATAAGATAAGATAAGAAAAGATAATATACATCATAAAACAATTAAGGAATGTTTTTAAATCACGCGGAAACTAGGGAGACACATTAGATAATTTCCCCTATTTCATCATGTATACTTGAAGCAGTAAAGAATAATTTTGTGTAAAATCTTACGTTAACAGAGACGGTGCAGTCAAGAGTGGCCTGTCCTTTGTTTTGGGTGTTTTACTGGAAAGATTAGAAAACTGTGTGTGCATCACAGTTCCTCTTGTTGTGTGCTCCGTCAAGAGTGTAAGACCAAAGGCTATTCCAACTCTGGTTAGTGTTAGATGAATTTTTTTTATTAATTAACAGACAAATATTTCAAATGCAAAGTTGAACAGTTGAGGACACGGTTGCTTGTTCTGTTTCTATAAAGAGTTCAATAATTAAGTACATTTGTGTACAAGTTTGCTTTTTCAATAAAACGTTGTGGCTTCATATGTGTCACATGTTACTATAACTTAAAGGCCAAATGTAAAAGAAATTGAATCTGCTGTTATAAACAGCAAACGGCAAATTGACCATTATTATCATGAAGAATAAGTCAAGTGTGATATAATAAAAACAGCAAGCGCCAATTGACCCTTATTATCATAAAGAATAAGTCCAGTGTTACATAATGTCAACAGCCAGCGGCCTATAGACTCAGTACCACCGGCTAATTGAACGCATGTGTCTTTTCTGTTGAAAACTTCGTCTTCTAAACATCAAAGTTATGGATAATGTGTTGTAATCTTAAAGGAAACATTAATATCATATTTTTTTACTTGCAATATTTAATATTGTTTCTATTTTGATAAACATTTTCATTTGTATCTATTTTCAGGAACAGTATAAGGCCGTATACCAGGTGTTGAAAACATCATTATTATATCTAAGGAACGTTGAGTAAAATACCTAAGATAAACATAGTCAAACATAATACAAAAAATTGGACGATTCGTTAAAGTATTTTAAAAATGTATATGTAAAATATAAATCATTATCAGTATGTTTTGGAAATTTAAATGTCACGCCATCAATTGGTGTTCTTTAAGAAATTCATTTAACGTTATCATCGTTGCAAGACTCAATACAGAATTCACATTTGTGCCATTATAATTGTAACAATAACAATGCTAATCAAAAACAAAGATAAATTGTATATATATGTATGTATCTTATATATATGTGTCGGTGTGTGCGTCTGTGTGTATATACATGTTTATATATATATATATATATATATATATATATATGTGTGTGTGTGTGTTTTTTTTTGCATATTTTTATGTGTGTGTGTGTGTGTAATTATATGTACATTATTTTGTATTTGCGCACGCTTGTGCGTGAGTAAATAGTTAAAATGTCTTTTTTTAAAATTTACATGCATTACAAATGACAGCAATTTTGATAAGATTTGTAATATTTTAAATCACAACACTTATTAATAGTTAAAACATTTGCAAGCAATGTATTTTTTGTTTGGTTTTTAGTATGCAGGAGTTAGATTTTTGTTTAAAGAAGAAGCATGTGTGCAAGAAAATATATGTATGAAAGATTAATACTATAGTGGAAGACACAATTTTTTCTCAATATTCCTGACATATTTCACAAAACCATAAATGTCAATCCATGTTGTTGTTTATATTTGAAGGCCTGTGGGTTTTCTAACGTAGCCCTGTGTATAATAAATAAAATATTTAATGACGCCATTGTTTTTTGTTTTAATGATATAATTAGATTCAGTTCCATTTCACTCTGTGTACAGTTTATAACTTGATGACGTATTAATGTGATATGAGGTTTGTTATACTGGAAAGAGTTGTCTAACATCGGAATTTCTAGGCCAAATTCGCTTTTGAAGACTATGACAAAATGAGGATAAAATGTTATCAATCATAAATAACATTTTGAAAAATGTATTAAAACCAATAGTAAACAATCTCATATATACCAGAGTTACTGTACCGGTGTAGAGCCGACGTTACAGGTATCTAAGAAACCTCTCTTGTTTCGTGTTGTTTGTTCGCCGTCATCGACGAGGGCCATTCTCATCACATTAGCCAAGTGCTTTGGCCATCCTGTTTGTCCTTTTGTGGCTTATTAGCCCTAATCATGTCCGAAATGTGCGTCCACTTGTCTCATCGCATTAGCCAAGTGAGGCCGTCCTGTGTGTCCTTTTGTTGCTTATTAGCTCTAACCATGCCCGAAATGTGCGTCTCCGTGTCGGACAAGAGATGGATGGGATGCCGTCAGGAGGGTTTCAAGCAAGAACCTTCCTGGCCTGTTTCCTGGACCTGGCAGCCTGTTGTCTGTGCTGTTCAGTATCATTATGCGCCAGGAGGCTCAGACACTGGCTGCTACCTCCCGCGAGTCTTGCAGTCTTAAGCGTTTCTTTATAGCACTTCCTTTGACCTCCACGGGCTCTCTGTACATCTGTAAGCTCACATTAAAAGAGCGTCTTTGGGAGCCGATTGTCGGGCATGCGCACAACGTGACCAGGCCAGGGTAGTTGGCACTGCATGGGGCTTGTGAGGATACTGGGGAGTCCTGGCCTGACAAGAGTTGCGGTGTCTGGAACATTTTCCTACCATATGTTATTGAGAAATTTCTTTAAACCTCTGGTGGGAAAGTAATTCAGCAACATCGAATGGCGTTGGTACACGGTCCATATTTCGCATTCGCATAAATGAGTAGGGAAGCCACGTCTATTATGGCGGTTAACAGAAACAATTAAAGAACACAGTGACGGGTCAGAGGTTACATAAAAATAAAAACCTATTCTATTTTTAGAAAGTCGCGTGAATTAGGTACATAATCAGGTCTAAATATAGGCTCTCCTGAATAACACATTTTCTATAATCACAAGAGATGAATGGCACGAAAGTGTTCTTAATAATTTCATTTAACTTCACCCAGCTTGTGAACATCCGCCTGAATGCTTTATGAAGTATTTCAATGAATGGCGGACATTGGTACGACGACTGTTGGAGAAAAATGACTCTTTGAGTGTATAAAACTCACATGATTACAAAACAAACAAAATAAAAAAAATATTTTAAAATAACAAGTTTTTATAAGCGGACTAAAAAGAAGAATTTTTTTTTAATTTAAAATTTAAATTAAGTACTATGATGTAATATGACTAAAACGTGGGGCGAGCGCTTCTCAGGCTTAACTAATTCAATTCACTCATTTTCTTACTCGTCATTTGTAAATCCTAATCATTTTAGCCAAACGCCTAAAAAGCGCCCGCCCACGTTTTTAGTCATATTACATCATAGTACTTAATTTAAATTTCAAATTTTTAAAATTTATTTTCTTCTTTTTAGTCCGCTTATAAAAACGTGTTTTTTAAAATCTTTTTTTTACTTCTATTTAGTTTATTCTTTTTAGTCTCTAAGTGTATGCTATGGTGAGTTTTGAAGTATTGATTATGTTCAAATATAATACGCATTGCCCGACAAGCATTTTCAGACTGGAAATGACTGATCTCCCCTTGATGTTAAACATAGTTTTTGTGGTCGGGGTTGGTGTGAACTCGGCACGTGAATGTAATGTAAACAAAGGGCAGACGGATAATACATAGGCTTATATATAGATAAACTAAAATGTTCAATAATTTAATAACGGTACATTTGATCGATCTGAATTTTGATACAATGCATTGTCATCCAAGATCTATCTGTGGTAAAATTTTGAGATCTCTAGGACAATCAGAAGTGGTTTAATTTTACGTTGGCAGATTGGAAAAATTGTGGACAGACACACAGGAACGAAAGTGAGTTAATAAAAACGTGGTAAAAAAAGTTTAAAACAGTTTCAAAAGAAGAGCACAGCTTGTAAATTTTATATTTTTAAGTTTTTGAAATTATATAAGCAAACGCAAATAATGAAATTATATAAGTAAACGCAAATAATGAAATTATATAAGTAAACGCAAATAATGAAATTATATAAGTAAACGCAAATAATGAAATTATATAAGTAAACGCAAATAATGAAATTATATAAGTAAACGCAAATAATGAAATTATATGAGTAAACGCTAATAATGAAATTATATAAGTAAACGCAAATAACGAAATTATATGAGTAAACGCAAATAATTTTATCCGAGGTTAAGCGGGAAGAAGCTGTTAATTTGGTGCAAGCGCTAAAAGAATCTTTCTTTAAACGCCGTTTTATGAAACGGAAGGGCAAGGCTAAGAAAATAACTTCAATATGATTTCTTTGAATTTTAATGTAAGACTTAGTAGAGGAAGGTTGTAGTGAATTATGATTTTTGTAAACTTGAATGAGGTAATAAAATTGCCATCGCTGACTAAAAATATTGGCTGCCAAGGAATCTTCTTATCTGTTACAGACGCTCCTTCTATACAGAATCTGTAGGCGTGCTTTAAAGCAGTTTGCTTTTATAGGTGCCAAAGAATTTTTGTCAACATGATTTGTTTAGAGTTCGATTCACTCTCGAATCTATTGTTTATATCACCAACACGTTTCAGAATTTGTATGCAATGACTCTTCCTGGTGCTTAATGCTTTATAACACACAAAATCCTACTAAATTCTAATATTGCGTAAAGAAAGAACGACAGAAAATGAATATAGCGACTTGACGTTGAGAAGAGAACTTTTTAAAAAACAAAAACCACCTGTCACCTGTTTTCGAACATTGATATATTTATTGTGGAAAAATCATATTTGTATTTAGTTTAGAAGAGGGGTTAGTAATCCTTGTATATGTTTCATTCAATTCCGTTTATTGCTTCAACTTTCAGCAATATGCACTTGTTGTTTACTGCTTCAACTTTCAACTTTCAGCAATATGAACTTGTTGCGTGCGAGACTTCAGACACTTCTCTCAATGACGACGACCTGTGTTGTATTCATTAACTGTAACCGTAAGTAACAAAAAAACACGTGATGTGTAAAGCTGTATTCATTAACTGTAACCATTAACGAACCATGCCATGTGTAGTGTTGTATTCAACAACTGTAATAAAAAAAATAACGAACCATGCCATGTGTAGTGTTGTATTCATTAACTGTAATTAAAAGTAACGAACCATGCCATTTGTAGTGTTGTATTCAACAACTGTAATACAAAATAACGAACCATGCCATGTGTAGTGTTGTATTCATCAACTGTAATTAAAAGTAACGAAATGTGTAAAAATGTGTATTTAGTATTTTTATCCACAACCAATGTGGAAAAAATTAGCTATTTAAATTAATTAAACAATTCATTAAACAAATATGGGTCTCATTTTCCTCTCATCTGTCCACCTATGGAAACCACTCAATAAATACAACAGCGTGTTCAACTGGTTGGTTTGGACCTCGATGCCAATACAAATGCCGTTGCGAACGCCAGAATTGCAGTGAGGCAGGGGAATGCGGCAATGGCACCAAATGTGCAGCAGGATGGTTCGAATACCTCTGTCAGTACCGTGAGTACATCTAGTTCATTATCTCGAGGTTATCCTGTGTCAGTACTTTCATTATGTCTTGTTGAATTTTACTAAATAATCCTGTGTCAGTACTTTCATTATGTCTTGTTGGATTTTACTAAATAATCCTGTGTCAGTACTTTATTATGTCTTGTTGGATTTTACTAAATAATCCTATGTCTACTGACAGTACATTATCTTTTTTTGCTGCTAAAACGATTTGAGTTGCATTATATCAATGGTATAAGAGATCATTGGGATATTGAATGATTATTTATTTAAAATCCAAAAAGTACATTTCTGAAATGGTAAGATTATATTAAAACCCAAATTAATTAATCAACCGGTTTTGGCAGTGAAAATATCCCAAATATGAATTTATTGATTATAATATAAAAATCAATATTAAATAAGTTATTATATGACTTCAACAAATATTAGTTCCTATTTACTCTTTGCTTCCATTTCTATTTTATAAGACGTTGAAAACTTAAATTAATATATCAAAACTAAACGGTTGTTTCTTTAAAATCTAACAAAATGCTAACAAAAATTATCTTTAAGTTTTTGGTTGGTTTTTTTTTGGTTTTTTTTTAAATTGTTTTTTTAGATTGTTTTTTAACGCAATATTACATCTTTTTCAAATATAATTTCCCCAAAATTCAAATTGTAAGAAAACCTCCTGTTGGTGCCAGGGACGTCAGTGGAGATAGAACCACAATCATCCAGTTTAAATTGGATGGGGGACAATGACGAGACTACATGTAACGAAGATTCGGACCTGTTTAATATTACAATAATATTTTTACGTCCAAAGATGTTTACCTGGATACAATTGTCTTTGATGGACGGAGGTAAGTTGATTGTGTCATATCTCTGTCTGTCTGCAGCTGGGTCTATCTAGATATCCAGCCATCCTTTTATCTCTGCCTGTCTGTCACTGAATCTATCTATTAGGGCATAACCGGAAATTGCCTCGGACATTCGCCTCGGCCGAATATTACGATTTTCGGTAACATCCGGAAGTATTCGCCTCGGCAAATATTACACACGCAAATAGCTATTAAAATAAAATTAAAAATATAAAAATTAAGAAAATGGAATTCAATAAATACTGAACAGCTGGCAAAGAAGACACGATAATTTCATTTATAATTATTAAGTTATAACAGGTAAAACATTATTTAGCTATTTTAGAATTTAGATTATATGAAAACATCGAACACTTTTGGCTTTGCACTTATGGTGATGAAAGAAATGGTATTCTCCTAATTCGCAGCTACTACTCGGTTCGAATCCGGATCCGGCAAATAGTACATCCAAATACTCGGACTCGGTACTCGGTGGAAATTGTCTACTCGGTTATGCCCTACTATCTATATGTCCAGCCATCCTTTTATCTCTGTCTGTCACTTAATCTATCTAGACATCCAGCCATCCTTTTATCTCTGTCTGTCTGTCACTGAATCTCTCTAGATATCCAGCCATCCTTTTATCTCTGTCTGTCTGTCACTGAATCTCTCTAGATATCCAGCCATCCTTTTAACCTTCTGTCATTTTCTCAAAGTTTTGTATGTCTGTTTGTAATTATGAGGGCCTGTCTTAGGCCACTGAAACCTATGCGGCATCTGTGGGCGATGCGCCTATCTTAAATTTCTCTTATTATCCTTATTAATTCCTTATCCCTACCCAGACTCGGCCCCGCGCTATCCTTTTCTCATACTAAACCGCATAGGGCCCGCATTTGCTCATACCGGCCCTGGAAATTATCATTTTACAATTACAATATGTTCAGCTGATAATTTCACTTTACAATTCCTAAATGTTTAGCAGATAATGTCACTTGACTATTCTGATAGGCAGAGGCGTAACTAGGTTTTTGGCGCCCTTGGCTAATCTAGTTTTGGCGCCCTCGATAAATTGACAAGTTTCCGGTTTGCGATTTTTTCCTTTGTTAGAAAAAATAATTGAATTTCTCTTATTTTATTTATGACAATATTTTCGAAGTCTGACAGTGACAGTCATACAACGTGAATATAACTTCCGTTAGCTGGCATATTTACGTGTTGCTAATACAGTCGGACCTCACTAAGTCGAACTCAAGGGGAAAAAAAATCGACTTACGGAGTTTTCGAGTTAGGGAACCTGGCGTAATAGGCGCAGATTAATCAAGTACAATGCTGATATAAAGAGGGGGGGGGGCGGAATCAGCCATAGTGGCTAGAAGGCTTGACAGGAAAGAGAGGCGGTGTCTGATGTTTCATAGGAAAGGAGCCAACTTGCTTTGACATACCGACACAGGCCCGTCAGAGGAGACACCTTCCGTCTCCACTTTACTCCCTCGACAGTGGAATGGGGATAGTAAAATTGACTGTAAAAATCATATTGACATTTGTATGATAAGAAGCCCCTCAAAGGCCACAAACATAATGAAAAATATTATAATGGTTTAAATGAAATATATTTAAATATAATTAATTATTCACTTTTTTGTTATCGAGAATAAAAGTGAAATACAGTCCGACCTCGCTAAGTCGAAAACCTCCCTATATCGAATTAATTGTTAGGTCCCAGCCAAATTCCATAAGAGTAATGTATTTTAGATCTTTGTAACTCCAAGATTTTTGGCTTTCAACCTCTATTAATTAAATTTTCCAAGGCGTTTGGGGTTATTATTCTGGAGTGACATTGCAGAACACGTGTGCCGTAGAGCCACGTAAATAGACGTAAATTCTTATCTTAGTGATAGTGCATTCCACGAGGGACTTGCAAGTACAAAAAATGACAAAGACAAGAAAAAAGAGTGGTAACTAATTCGCGCCCCTTTGTAGCATGCTGTGACTCTTTTTTAAAATTTTAAAAGAAAAATCTTATTCCCCCATCCCAATGTGGAGGCAGTAAAAGGGGGGGGAGGGAAGGTGTCTCCTCTCACAGGCTTGTGTCGACATGTCAAAGCAAGTTGGCTTCTTTCCTCAGAGACCGCCTCTCAATATCAACATTGTCCTTGAATAATCGGCGCCTATTACACCATCTTCCCTAACTCAAAAACTCCGCAAGTCGAATTTTATTTTTCGGGTCCTAATGAGTTCGACTTAGAGAGGTCCGACTGTATTTATTTTAATACAAATTTAAAAATTTAGAGATTTAGTGACGCCTTTTTGAGCTGGCGCCCTTGGCAACTGCCCCGATGCCATCCCGTTGTTACGCCACTACTGATAGGTTCAGTTGATAATATCATTTTACAATTACAATATGTTCAGCTGAAAATATCACTTTAATATTCTCATAGGTTCTGTTCATAATATCACTTTACACTTCCAAACGGAACATTCAATTTTCAACTGTGACAGAAGAGATGATTTTCCCTTATCGGTTCGAAGATTTGAGATCCGCTGTAAAGTTCAAGTTTCAATAACTCAGTTGTTTGTATCCGGACCAGATGTTCACATGTTATGTTCAATTGACATCAATGGGGGTAAGATGTGATGTTCACAAGTTATGTTCAATTGACATCAATGGGGGTAAGATGTGATGTTCACAAGTTATGTTCAATTGACATCAATGGGGTTACGATGTGATGTACACAAGTTATGTTCAATTGACATCAATGGGGGTAAGATGTGATGTACACAAGTTATGTTCAATTGACATCAATGGGGGTAAGATGTAATGTACACAAGTTATGTTCAATTGACATCAATGGGGGTAAGATGTGATGTACACAAGTTATGTTCAATTGACATCAATTGGGGTAAGATGTGATGTACACATTTATGTTCAATTGACATCAATGGGGGTAAGATGTGATGTACACAAGTTATGTTCAATTGACATCAATGGGGGGTAAGATGTGATGTACACAAGTTATGTTCAATTGACATCAATGGGGGTAAGATGTGATGTACACAAATGACATCAATGGGGGGTAAGATGTGAAGTAAATCATGATAATGAATGTATAGTTGCTTTTTTTTTCTATTCTGTTCCAATAGCCTTTTTATTTAATGGTTTAATGTTTAAAAAAACGTAAAAAACCAAGTTTTTCACTATAAATCCTTTATGTACTAGACGTAACTAAAAGAATGTTCATTATAACACGCAGCGCAAGACCATCCAAAAATACAAAATTGCAGTTGTGTCGTAAAACATGTTTAACATAATGCGCTCCGATCACGAATATGTTTATAAAAAGTGTTGTCAATAAAATACGCACCTTATTGCGTGGCAGAAATGTTGTTCAATAGAATACGCACCGCGACACTCTATCTCAAAAAAATAACATGATACATTGGAATAAATAAAATAATCTAAAAATTCAATAATTTAATTACTGTACATGCGATCGATCTGAAATTTTGATACATAGTTTTTATCATCGCCACCAAACTGCCTGCTAAATTTCAGCTCGCTAGCTTACGAGGAAGTGGTTTAAAAATCGATCCCATATTTGGCGACCGACAATCAAGCAAGCAATCAAGGTTTCAAACAGACACCACGAGTTAATATAAAGGATTTAAAAATGAAAATACAAATTATTTACTACAAGTTTTCAATCATTTCAAAATTAATGAAATATTGACTAAATATAATTTACAAATAAACATACTATTTCTGTCAACTTTTATATTATTTATCAAATTACGTGTAGAAATTTATTCATAAAATGGTTAATTACTTTTTGACCTTAGTTCGAAGCGCTAAAAGTTCTGGCGTTCAGGAAAGCAGAGTGACGTCATACATACATAATTGTTAAAGGATGGGTGGGGTTTTGGAATGAAAGTGATGGACATACATAAATAAAACTCTAAAGGCTTAATAAACAAGGTTAAAAAAATAATAACATTTTAATTTTTAATCTATTAGCACTGGATGTGGGAAAAAATCAAATTTCTTTAAATGCGAGACGCAAATATTATTTTCGATAGATTGTTAATGTAGACCGTTGATTTTAACATTTTGGTGTAACCCACTTGGTTTTTTTACTGTGTGTTGAAGCATGATTTACGAGAGTGGATGAATCAGATCGAATGTTATAGCGCTCTGTTTACTGCCAATAATCTACAGACTCAATTATATGATACGTGAAAAGAACATTGTAACAGTAATTTCCGTCGGCAAGTGAAAACGTAATAAAACGCTGAAAATAACGTTCAATAAATTATTTCAAACATTAAGCCATGAGTGTCTGAGCTAAACGTATAAATAAACGACATGTAACTTTCCTATATAATTATTTCAATTTTTTCTGTTATTTTTAAGTGAAAATGTGCAGTCTTTTTTTTTAATGTTTTTACGTATAAATGTAGATTTTATGTTTAGAAATTTTAGACAACCTAACAAAAATAAATGTTGTTGCAGTTTGTTTTTATTTAAATTTAGTTTTACTCTCTTCATAAAGTCCCAAAATTGCCCTTTAGTAGAATTATGATTACCAAGACTTTTCATTATGCTCCTATAGGACGAAATGTTGCTTTAAAACAGCCGATCGCACAGTTAGGGGTTTATGAATCTGATGTAACAGACCCGTCTGTGTTGGCAGTCGATGGAAAAGTTTCAACAAAACTTGAGGATAAATCATGTTTCCAGACAGAGCACAAAGTGGACTCTCAGCCTACCTGGATAATCAAATACGATAACGATTTCCGCATCACTCGTTTTCTTCTCTTCAATGGAGCGAATATTGGTGGGTCCCATATTAAAGGCTTTGTTAGGTAAAATTTAAATAGAAGCCACGATAATATATTATTGATAAATAGTTGTTATCTCAATAATACGAGAGGTGTTATTGTTTTCTTTTATAAGTAACGATTATAATAATTCAATGAGGACGAATGTTATAAATCGAGCCTATCAGGAAATAGATTAGGAGTGAAAATGCAATAGATATAAGTTAGCATAGCTTCTTGACTCAGTTACTAAAAACATAATTTTTAGAATAATTTAACAAGAGACGGTTTTGTTTAGTTCATTACGTTTTTATCAGTTCAATTGTTAAAATTTTATAGAGCACCAGTTTCGAAGATTTGAACTCAATTGTTACAATACCAGAAATGAGAGTTTATTCAGCCACAAAGATGAAGGGCCAGAACATGAAAACATTCATGAAGTGCCGAACGTGCAGTGGGAAAAAGCTGTACGGCTTATTAAACTCACTTTTAACTCTCATAATTCAGAGGGCAACCTCACCTTATGTGAGGTGGAAACATACGGAGGTAATCAATTATATATTTACGTTCATCTATATAATGTATATAATTATTGTGGTAAACATTTAGTATTCAGACTTTAAGTCCAAGCATTGATAACATATAACGTAGAGCAAATGGGATTCAAGACATGTGGTCACTTTGACCCGACATCTCCAAATTAAACAGCCGTATGAATCAAAGTTCACGACTTTCTTTAGTCATAGATAAATTATGTAAATTGAAACTATAAAATAAAACAAACCCGTAAAAACAAAGTTTTTGACTATAAATCCCTTATATATGAGACATAACTAACAGTATTGATTATTTTCAAACGCGACAAACATTTACAGACTGAATCAGTCTTAACTCAACTTTGCTTCATAACCCTGGAGGGGGGTGGGTGGGTGGGGGGAAGAGGGGAAAAGTCTGGTCACCGATCGCTTGACCGAGCTGAGCGTGACACGTAAAATGTAAACAAAAGCACGCCGGTACTTCTATGGGTCGCGTCAACGCGTCAACTCAAACTCTCACGTGGAGAAAAAACATTAACAAACAGTGAATTTGAATTACATACGTTATATAAGGATAAACTAAAAATGCATTAATTTAATTACGATACGTTCGATCGATCTGAAATTTTGATACAATGCATTGTTAGGTAAGACGGGTCCGTGTGTCAAATTTCAGCTCGATCGGATCACGGTAAGTGGGTCATTTTTTACTTTGGTTTTTCCGCCCGCCAAAGACAGACGGAGATCACTACAGAGAGAGATGACGAAAGAACGACAAAGACGGCGGTGAAGTTAATATATAAGGGATTTAAAAAACCTTAAATGTTGCTTGCTAAGGCAGAACTGCTTATCCGTTTATTATACAACTGATGACATCACAACTTAAGATCTGATGTAGCTGACGATTGACCTTGTTATGTCCATCCCTTAGAATGTCCAGCTAAGACATCTGGACTCGAGTGCGGGAGCTGCTATCCTAAATGTCTTCTTAGTTCGTGTTTCAGAAACGGTTCCTGTAGGAGCGGCTGTCTGGGGTACTCCAACCCTCCCTTGTGTACTCATGGTAAGTAAGAGCTCGGGTACTCCAATCCTCCCTTGTGATTTCATGGTAAGTAAGTCTCGGGTACTCCAACCCTCCTTTATGTACTCAGGTTAAGTAGGTCTCGGGTACTCCAACCCTCCCTTGTGTACGCATGGTAAGTAGGTCTCGGGTACTCCAACCATCCCTTGTGTACTCATGGTAAGTAAGTCTCGGGTACTCCAACCCTCCCTTGTGTACTCATGGTAAGTAAGTCTCGGGTACTCCAACCCTCCCTTGTGTACTCTTGGTAAGTGTCAGGGTATGAGAATCACTGCGAATGATTGTGGTGAGATTGTTGTGAGCCAGTGTTGGAGTCGGGTCAAGGCGTTGTTGACGGGTATGAACTCCTATCACGGGAATAATGTCTAGTGATGTCTGAGTGAACTTCTGGTCACACGGGATATGTCAGGGACATGACCAGAGGACACGCCAGGGTCAGTTGAGACCAGTTGGGGGGGTATATAAGAGAGTAGTCGAGACGAGTGCGGGGTGTTGCAGAGAGTTGTGTACTTCGCACAGTGTTGTGCGGTCAGACCGGTCAGGATAGACCGGGGAGCTGCAGGGTTGCAGTAAAACAGAGTTGAGTTTAACGTCGCCCAGAAGCGGTCGGGTCGGACCGAGGGCATGCTTGAGCATACAGCCGTTATATATAGATGTATTTTATGTCAAGGCAAGACAGCCAGTTGTACAGTTGTTTATAGTAGAATAAACATTGCATCGTTACACAGACTTGTGTCATCTCTTGTGTATGTTGTGTGTAGCGGAGAGCAAGGCACAATCCACCTAAACATAGAGACTTAACAGTAAGTAAGTCTCGGGTACTCCAACCCTGCATTGTATACTCATGGTAAGTAAGTCTCGGGTACTCCAACCCTCCCTTGTGAAGTCATGGTAAGTAAGTCTCGGGTATTCCAACCCTCCCTTGTGTACTCATGGTAAGTAAGTCTCGGGTACTCCAACCCTACCTTGTGTACTCTTGGTAAGTAGGTCTCGCGTACTCCAACCCTCCCTTGTGATTTCATGGTAAGTAGGTCTCGGGTAATAAAACCCTCCCTTGTGTACTCATGGTAAGTAAGTCTCGGGTACTCCAACTCTCCCTTGTGATTTCATGGTAAGTAGGTCTCGGGTACTCCAACCCTCACTTGTTTACTCATGGTAAGTAGGTCTCGGGTACTCCAACCCTGCCTTGTGTACTCATGGTAAGTAAGTCTCGGGTACTCCAACCCTCCCTTGTTTACTCATGGTAAGTAGGTCTCGGGTACTCCAACCCTCCCTTGTTTACTCATGGTAAGTAGGTCTCGGATACTCCAACCCTCCCTTGTTTACTCAGGGTAAGTAGGTCTCGGGTACTACAACCCTCCCTTGTGTACTGATGGTAAGTAAGTCTCGGGTACTCCGACCCTCCCTTGTGTACTCATGGTAAGTAAGTCTCGGGTACTCCAACCCTCCTTTATGTACTCAGGTTAAGTAGGTCTCGGGTACTCCAACCCTCCCTTGTGTACGCATGGTAAGTAGGTCTCGGGTACTCCAACCCTCCCTTGTGTACTCATGGTAAGTAAGTCTCGGGTACTCCAACCCTCCCTTGTGTACTCATGGTAAGTAAGTCTCGGGTACTCCAACCCTCCCTTGTGTACTCTTGGTAAGTAAGTCTCGGGTACTCCAACCCTCCCTTGTGTACTCATGGTAAGTAAGTCTCGGGTACTCCAACCCTCCCTTGTGAAGTCATGGTAAGTAAGTCTCGGGTATTCCAACCCTCCCTTGTGTACTCATGGTAAGTAAGTCTCGGGTACTCCAACCCTACCTTGTGTACTCTTGGTAAGTAGGTCTCGCGTACTCCAACCCTCCCTTGTGATTTCATGGTAAGTAGGTCTCGGGTAATAAAACCCTCCCTTGTGTACTCATGGTAAGTAAGTCTCGGGTACTCCAACTCTCCCTTGTGATTTCATGGTAAGTAGCTCTCGGGTACTCCAACCCTCACTTGTTTACTCATGGTAAGTAGGTCTCGGGTACTCCAACCCTCCCTTGTGTACTCATGGTAAGTAAGTCTCGGGTACTCCAACCCTCCCTTGTTTACTCATGGTAAGTAGGTCTCGGGTACTCCAACCCTCCCTTGTTTACTCATGGTAAGTAGGTCTCGGATACTCCAACCCTCCCTTGTTTACTCAGGGTAAGTAGGTCTCGGGTACTACAACCCTCCCTTGTGTACTGATGGTAAGTAAGTCTCGGGTACTCTGACCCTCCCTTGTGTACTCATGGTAAGTAGGTCGCGGGTACGCCAACCCTCCCTTGTTTACTCATGGTAAGTAAGTCGCGGGTACTCCAACCCTCCCTTGTGTACTCATGGTAAGTAAGTCTCGGGTACTCCAACCATCCCTTGTTTACTCAGGTTAAGTTGGGCTGACAAAGTCGTCTGCAACTTTTTTAACTTACAATTTTTTAGGTCAAAGTGAGAAGATAGATTTTTATGAAGAGAAGTAATGAATTATGTTATTCAATAATTTATTTTCTTTAAAAAAGTTTGTTAATGTAACACAATTTAATTACCTTCTAAATCATCTGGACATTTTTTAAGAATGTTTTAGTAAAACGACATTTTTAACTTTAGAAATACTATGAGAATTTTAAATTTGAAGAATTATTTCCTGTCATTTAAAAGGACCTAAATTTGGAACGGTAAAACACTTGACAAAGAAGAAAAAAAATTTAAGGAATAATTATGTGAGATTGTGTTGTCTTTCATTGGTTGCCATCTAGGGATTTGATTTAAAAGTGCTGATATCAAATAAGTAGCCACTCAACAAATAATATCTGTTATAAGTAGGTCATTGATAGAATCGGAAATTATCTTCTACACAATGATGAGAGAAATCAAAGGGAGGAAGTTAAAAAGCGTAATGGATATTGAATATTTATCGATCTCTTTCGAAAAGTTTCCCTCGCGTACACTTGTTACGTTAGAGGGCAGACATGCATGAGGCATATTGTTGAGAACGAGATGAGACAAGAACACACCAAAAACTTGAGTCAAATTACGCAGAATGGCACGAGGCAAGCATGAACCCGGGATTATGATCCCACTTTCTGCCACCAGGGGCGCCCACAAGGATGTTACTGACGTGGTCTTATGACACCAGGGGCGCCCACAAGGATGTTACTGACGTGGTCTTATGACACCAGGGGCGCCCACAAGGATGTTACTGACGTGGTCTTATGACACCAGGGTCGCCCACAAGGCTGTTACTGACGTGGTCTTATGACACCAGGGTCGCCCACAAGGCTGTTACTGACGTGGTCTTATGACACCAGGGTCGCCCACAAGGCTGTTACTGACGTGGTCTTATGACACCAGGGTCGCCCACAAGGATGTTACTGACGTGGTCTTATGACACCAGGGTCGCCCACAAGGATGTTACTGGCGTGGTCTTATGACACCAGGGTCGCCCACAAGGATGTTACTGGCGTGGTCTTATGACACCAGGGTCGCCCACAAGGATGTTACTGACGTGGTCTTATGACACCAGGGTCGCCCACAAGGATGTTACTGGCGTGGTCTTATGACACCAGGGTCGCCCACAAGGATGTTACTGACGTGGTCTTATGACACCAGGGTCGCCCACAAGGATGTTACTGGCGTGGTCTTATGACACCAGGGTCGCCCACAAGGATGTTACTGACGTGGTCTTATGACACCAGGGTCGCCCACAAGGATGTTACTGACGTGGTCTTATGACACCAGGGTCGCCCACAAGGATGTTACTGACGTGGTCTTATGACACCAGGGTCGCCCACAAGGATGTTACTGGCGTGGTCTTATGACACCAGGGTCGCCCACAAGGATGTTACTGGCGTGGTCTTATGACACCAGGGTCGCCCACAAGGATGTTACTGACGTGGTCTTGTGACACCAGATGTTTAAAACTCATTGAGTAGTAAAATTGTGTTGTTGTTTTTTAAATTAAATAACTTTCAACATATTTTCTTCTACAGTTTGCCACGACGGGGACTGGGGTCCGAATTGTCGCTTACATTGCGATCACTGTTTTGGGTCCAGCTGTAACAGGACTACAGGTGACTGCTACAGTGGATGCAATGGTTACAGCAATCCACCGAAATGTACCACATGTAAGATGGTTATACGTTGTTTTTTTACTATTAAACATCTGTACATTGTTATGTTTATCTTAATTGTGTTTAAATTGCAAGTTCATATAAGATATATGAAATAATAATATTACATCTATAAAATACATACGTTTCTAATTAAATGAACATTTTTATGGTTGTTATTGTATTTATTTTTGTTGTTAATTTTGTAATTAATTACTAACTTTTTAAAATACATAGCAGCACTGTATAATGTTAGACGATATGTAATTCTTGACATTTGCCACCATTTGAAAATAAATACATCGCTAAATTGTGTACATTAATGTACGTACATTAGTGTATATATATATATATATATATATATATATATATATATATATATATATATATATATATATATATATATAAATGTATAGGTGAATAAATCGTTAAGTTCGATAAGACAGCGAATGTATTTTTAACGCTATTTCCCTTGGGACAAATTGTGTTTATATATTTAAAAAGGAAAGCGTGTCTGTTCGAGCTTTGAACAGCAACTCCTCCTGAACAATACCAGATACGGTTGTTCGGGTCTTTGAAAATATGTTAAGGAGGTCCCAAGGATGTGCACGAGCAAAAGAAATTACCGAAAAGGTTTACTGGATCTCCTTGACAATAAAAAAAAAGAAAAAATATCAGTATTTTGTCATTTTCTCGGCAACCATAATAGCTATCGGGTTGAAACAAGCGCCAAACGATAGTTATTATATTTAGAACAATGTTGGAGAAGGACTTTTTCAAAAATCTCTTTTCGTTCGACTCCAGTAATTTTAGCAGCAATTTTTAGATAGCAATTGTTTTGTTTACGTTCAGAATTATTGATTTGAAATTACTTTTAATGTAATCTAGAATGATATATAATGATGTTTTCCCGCTTTGTGAAGGCTAATGTTAGACTGTTACGTGGTGCGCATCATATTGACACATTCTTGGTGTAACTCTAGAATGATTTCCCTTGAATAAAAACATCGGAAATTCTTTGTTAGAAATTGCGTTTAAATTCTCATTCGAGATTTTGATACTTGTTGTAAAGCTTTTGTGCAGGCCGAAGCCTAATTGTGTCGAAATTGTCGTAAGCTTAAACGGAAAAGTGTGGCTTCCATCATAACATTGTTAGAGCCTTAAGTGATTCTAGCAGTTATACGTCAAAGATAGTCGGTAGCAGTGGATGGTACAGGACTCTCGCAGTAGTAAAAATCATTGGCAGTTTACCTTATTCTATTGTGTTACGGCAGCGAAAGTGAAGTAACATGAGTTTCAAATAGGTTGTTAAACAATTACAAGAGCGGACTAAATAAGAAGACTGCCAGCTAACGCGTTTATCAAGTATGGGATTAATAAAAACAAACGATGCTACAAGATGTAGGCTCCATGTGGAGAGGACATTTTATCACCAACATTTTTTGCCACAATCAGACGCGTTTCCAGAAAGTGTTGAAACTGTCGAATATATCTGGTTGAACGAACTGAAAAATTCCAACGGTAGTGAGAGAAAAGAGAACAAAAATAACCAGAAAAATAATAAATAACTTTATAAAGCTGTGGGAAATTTTTGGAAAAAAACTAAACAGAATTTTTTTTAAAATATATCAAAAGATGTCCATTTATAACTGTATCTTCTTATGCATTTTTAAAAGCTACTGTATAATTAAACCTTGTTTGGCGATTACATGTTATTTCTTTTGTCGCAGTCTGCAATCAAGGATACTGGGGTAAAAACTGCCAAATGACCTGCAACAAATGTATCAACAGCTCATGTCATTCAATGACAGGTAACTGTGAAGAGGGCTGTAATGGATTCCTCGACCCACCCAGATGCAGCAAACGTGAGACACAAATGGTTTTAAACACAATTACAATTTTATAGTTCAGCGTTTATGGAATACATAATAACATATTTAGGACTCACATATAATTGTAGAAGATTCGCTCTAACCAACCAAAGAGTCTTCTTTTGTGTTCAATGTTTTAAAACATAAACAGAAACTAAACGGAGACTAAACCCGCACATAATTTTTCTCTCTACCATAAGCAGCGTGTAGAATTGGCAGATGGGGTCCATACTGCAGCTTAAGCTGTACGCACTGTGTCAATAGGATATGCGAGACCACCATGTCTCGTGAATGTATGGGAAGTTGCAATGGTTACAAAAATCCACCGAATTGTGATCAAGGTATATAGGTGCATTGTTGGTAAACACTCAAGACATGTTAAACGACTGCTCTCCTACAGAGATGTTATAACCGACTGCTCTCTACAGAAATGTTATAACTGACTGCTCTCTACAGAGATGTTATAACGGACTGCTCTCTACAGAGATGTTATAACTGACTGCTCTCTACAGAGAAGTTAAAACTGACTGCTCTCTAGAATATGCTGTAGCCGACTGCTCTCTACAGAGAAGATATTTACTATTTTTATGAACCTGCTTTTATTGTTGACGTTTTAAGACTAATTAAAAAGACATTTTAAACCTAAGAACAACGCTAACAAAATTATTATTTTGAATGTGTCTCAAAACTGATAAAATAGATTAAATCCGATGAATGTCCTAGTTGGCAAACGAATATGTGGCTAGTATGCTTGAGTATATTTTAAAAATAATATTTATTACTAGATTCGACCCGTGGCGTAGCATACGCCGCAGACCTGCTCATAGATAATGCGAAGGAAGGTGAGAAAGAACGGACACAAACATCAGCACGAAGAAATGAGAACAACGCGATCAATCGTCGGGGGAGCCGCCGACGCATTGTTGGTCTCGAGTTATGCGCACTGCGGTTGTTGTTACCTGCCCCCGCCCTGGACCACCTCGCTTGCCTACCATAAACTGTGATTGGTCGTCCCTACCGAGGGTCATTCGTCATTCATACTTATTTTCCCACGTCTTGTGCTAATTTCTGATGAATTATATATACATTTTATTTAAATTTCCCACAACTATTGAAATACGTTTGCAGTTGTTTAAGGGCAACATAAAATTGAATCCTAGAAAAAAGAACTTACGATTTTTAAAAAATTATTTTGTGTAGAGTGTGAGAATAACACCTGGGGTGTTCAGTGTAAGAACAACTGCAGTAGTAGATGTAGCAGACAGGTGTGCAACACAGAGACAGGGAGCTGTACATTTGGGTGTGAACCGGGGTATGGATCACATGACTGTACGGAAGGTAATCTTATCTATTTATGTTTACCACTGTACGGAAGGTAATCTTATCTATTTATGTTTACCACTGTACGGAAGGTAATCTTGTCTATTTATGTTTAACACTGTACGGAAGGTAAGCTTGTCTATTTATGTTTAACACTGTACGGAAGGTAATCTTGTCTATTTATGTTTAACACTGTGTGGCAGGTAATCTTGTCTATTAATTTTTAACACTGTACGGAAGGAAGGTAATCTTGTCTATTTATGTTTAACACTGGATCTTTAGAAGTAGCATGATTTTAAAATAAGCTTGTCAGACAATTGTTATCGCTTAACTACATTTTAAAAATATATAATTAATCTGTGTATTGCATTATTTTATTTCACCCACACAGATAAACAAACACATCAAACATATATATTTATGTATGTATTTTCATTATTTTTTCCTCACAATATAGTGTAATAACTTATCTATTCTAACTTATGCAACAAATAAAATGCTTTCACATATCAATTAAAAACGTAATAAGATTTTAATAAAACCATTTAAACAACTGACCACCACTCATATTGCTATCCACGATTATTATTTATTAACACAACATACAATTATTTCACCTGCACTTGTTCGAAAAAGAGTGCCTAATATTCTTTTTAAAATATTCTTCGTATCTACTTTTTAGGATAAACATTTAATGCACTCCTAATTTTCTTTTCTTAGCTATTAAAGGCTTCACGGATGAATCACGAGGTATTTTCTTTGTATTTCTTTTGGGAGTTTTCCTCACAGCGCTGGTGGCTGTCGTATTCGTCTTTGACAGGTAACCATAACACTATGTAACAAATTTTCACTTTTGTTCTGTTCCTGGGTTGAAAGTGTGTTTTCATAATCCATTAGGTCTAGAACAGAGAGTAAATTGCTGTTATTCCAGAAAAACTTTGCTTCTGTGACCGGGACAATGAAATTTGGAAAATCGCGTGTTTTCTAGAAAATTCTCGAAACGCTTTCAATACCTAGCTTCCTCCCTGAACTGATAGATTTGTCCAGATGTTTCTACAATTCTCCTGAACAATCTAGAACTTTCAAGACACTCTCAGAACTTTCTAGAACGTTCTTAAACGTTACAAAAGTAGCTGTACAAGTATAAAAGCACAGGTGTCTCAAACCAAGATTCCAATTCGTGTTATTGCATACTGAAAAAATAACGATTCGTAGTTAAAGAGAAGTTATTTATTTGATATGGCATCAAGGGGTCGTTTGCATCCAGCCGATTCATTCTGCTACGTGTGCGGACAATTCATAAAGACAAGAGCGAAAAAGTATTCCGTGGAAGCAAGTCATATAATGTGCGAGGCCTACAGGGCATACTTCGGCTTGCTGGTCGGGGACCAAGACAAATCTTGGGCACCGCATTTCACATGCGAAGATTGCAAGAAAGCACTTGAAGATAAACTGAACAGTTGCTTTTCGCTTAGATGTGTTTTAATTTATTTTTTATAAAATACCTTCTTCCATAGCCCCAGTACCACACAGCCCCGATCTGCCAGTTCCGACTCCTCCTAGGTGGCATCGGCCATCTTCAGGAGACAGCAGCAAGTCAGATAGCGAAGCAGATACTGGAGATATTGACTACGATTCCGCAGATGAAGTTGGGGATAGAAAGCCATACTTCCCTAACCAGGAAGACGTAAACGATTTAATTAGGGACCTCGGGCTTACGAAATCGAATGCTGAGCTTCTGATATCCAGGCTCAAACAGTGGAACTTGGTTGATGATAGCGTAAAAGTCATGGATCAGAGGAAGCCGCATCAACGATTCTCCAACTTCTTCAGTCAGCGTGATGGACTGTGCTTCTGCAACGATGTTGCCGGTCTATTCCAGGCTTAGGTATCGCATGTAATCCTATTGAATGGCGCCTATTCATAGACAGTTCATCCCGGAGCCTCAAAGCCCTGTGCTTCACAATGGAAAGAACTACCCGTCTCTCCCGATGGCCCACTCTGTGCATCTCAAAGAGGACTAAACCAGTGTCAAACTGTTGCTGAGTTCATTAAAATATGACGACTACGGATTGGAGGTCATCGGTGACTTCAAAATAGTATCATTCCTCATGGGACTACAAGGAGGTTTAACGAAATTTCCTTGTTTCCTCTGTCTCTGGGACAGCCGTGACACTAAGGCGCATTATCGCACAAAGGAGTGGCCTCAACGGACCGAGTTTTTGATTAGGAAGAGCAATGTGAAGTGGGAGCCGCTGATAGAACCTCATAAAGTGCTTATGTCATCGCTGCACATCAAGTTAGGCCTCATTAAGCAATGTGTCACTGCACTTGACAAGGAGTCAACAGCTTTTCAATACCTCCAAGATCTTTTTCCAAAGCTGTCCGAGAATAAAGTCAGAGCTGGTATATTTTTCCGACCACAGATAAAGAAGATCATAGAATGTGAGGATTTCGCAAAGCTGTTGAACAGGACGGCGAGAGCGGCTTGGAGCAGTTTCGTTGCAGTTGTTCACAAAACTGAAAACTATGTGGAGTTGGTGCAGACTCTCATAAAGAATAACGCAAAATGGGATGCAGACGTCTCTGAAAGTCCATATCTTTGATTCGCATCTAGACAAATTTAAGAAGAACATGGGCGCTTGCACCGAGGAGCAAGGCGAGCGCTTTCATCAAGATATATTAGACTTCTAACGTCGTTATCCAAGGACAGTGTAACGAAAACATGATGGGGGACTACATTTGGGGAGTGATTCGAGAGAGTGATTCACAGTACAATCGTAAATCTAAAAAACCTACACATTTCTGAACCTTGTTGAGTGGTTTCTGACAGCGTTTGTCTATTCCTTGTGCAATTTTTATTTTTGCATGATCATAATGACGAAAATGAAAAAAAAAGTTCTATTTTCACCACCCAAAAAAAAAGAGTTTTCTTCGTGCTGTTGTCGTGTAAGCAAAGTTTGTGCTTAATGAAGTCATTTTTCCACATATTTTAGGCATAAACAATTGAAATATAACACTTAGAAGCCAGGAACAAAAATTTTGTTACATAGTGATTTATTACTTATTTTTAAATGATTATGTATAAAGAAATATGTGTTTTGTACTGTCATGAAAAGTATCACCTCGTATAATATTTCACTTTTTCGGAGACAAATGTGCTGTCAACTTGCGGACTAGTGGCTCACAGTTGCGAAAGGTTGTATTTTAGATTTTACATTCAAGTTTATATACTTTATTTTGACAACATGTGCCATTATGTGTTACAACTTATCGAGGTTTATTTATTCAACAATATTATGAAATCACGATTACAATTAATTTACTGAGTCGAAAACATTTCGCTAGAAGTATGCAAAAATTATTACAGTTTTCTTTTACCTTCAAATTAATATCTTTACATTCCTCACATTTTCAAAAACATCAACTCTTGCATCTTACCTTTGAAGCTATTTATAACTAGGTAAGTTCAAACTAGCAGATTTACCAATAAAACCAAACGTAATTCTTTTTTTATTCTTAAACCTTTCTCGACATTTCTCTCGTTTCTTGTTGCAGACGACCAAAGCACAAGGAAGGAGATACTCTTCTAACAGGTAGGATTACATTCCTATTTAGATGTCCGTTATTTAGTTAAGTGTGTTTTTAACTGCCTTCTTTTGGTTGTGAAATGACATGTGCATTTTATAAAGATGATTTCAACAGTTGACAAATTTCGAAAGTTGAGATTTTTTTCCCTTGCAAGTTACCATAAATGTTTCTTCCTCTATATCAGTGGTTCCCAAACATTTTTGGCTGGCGACCCCTTTATATATAAGTCATGTGACCCGAGACACCCCATGAAATTTAAATAAGTCATTTTCAATAAAGTTTTTACTAAATAGAGCGAATTAGCCTTATAGTTAATATTTTTTTAGTCGACAGTTGGCAACCCCCAGAAAACCCCTCAAGATCCACATCGTGGCCCCTAGATTGAGAACCGCTGGTCTATATCGTTGTATGACATCGACAATATCTTATTTTATTATTTTTGGTATCAATAAATACCTCTAAAAGACACAATAAACTTATGAAATTTTATAACAACAATTTCTGCTGTTGTTTTAAGTAGATTTACACATTAACTATGTTGTTTTATCTCTATTTCTGAATACATAGAACCAGCGATGGACTTTGAAGATTTAAATACTTTTATGCTTGACCACGACTTCCGCTTCTTGGAACACATTTTTGAGGTGAATGTTGAACTTATTCATCTGTGGTCGATTGGCAGCGCACTGGACTGTCGTACCGATGGTCACGGGTTCGAATCCGTGTGAAGGCAAGGGTTTGTTCCCGGGGCCTAGGGCGTCCCTGAGTCACCCCGCTCCGAAAGGGCACCTATCACTACATGTAGTTAGGCGGCTGGGTAATGCGTGGAACCCACAGAGCCGTGGCCTGTGAATGCTGCATCACTTGCCAACAGATCATATGTCATGGTCTGTGGACGCAACTATCTTCTGCATAGAAGGAGCGTCTGTGTAGATAAGATAAGATAAGATAAGATAATCTTTCAAATGTTTAGTTCACAGTAGAAAACAGATGTTCATGCTTTTAAGACAAAATAACAATTCCTTATAGAACAATTATATCTTTCAAATTAAAAAAATAATTATAAGAATGTTAATTGCTTTTTAAAATATAACTTATTTCTACATTTTTTCGTCATAGACGTAGCAAGAGAGTAAGTATTTAAAGTTGAAATATTTATTCTTCCAACACAAACAAGAAAATAATATTTTACATTAGTGGAATTAATAGCTAAAAACATATTAGTCAAATACTAGCATTTATGTTTCTAAGCTATAGCTACAACCAAATACTAGCATTTATGTTTCTAAGCTATAGCTACAACCAAATACTAGCATTTATGTTTCTAAGCTATAGCTACAACCAAATACGAATTTCCCGACCTTGTTTTTTCCTAAAACCGTAATTGCTCAAGCAATGCTTTTCATGCATTTCTGAAGTTCTTAAAAACTGAAATTAATAAATCACATAATATATCCGTTGCAGTCAAACATCACTTTACATTTCTGGTCTGAATAGGGTAAACCCGTGTTTAGATTTGTTTCAAACAGTTTGTTAACTACAAGCATTTTTAAACGCAATTTCCCTTGGGACAAATAGCGTTTGTATAAGGGACCAACCGGAAATCGCTCCGCACATTCGCCCCGGCCGGATATCGGGTTTTCCGGAACTATTTGCCTCGGCAAAAAGTGCCCACACAAATAGCCAAATAGCTAAAAACTAAAAAATACCTTTAAGAGAATACAATTTTGGAATTCAATCAAGATTAGTATACCTACATATTGTTAAAAACATAACAAATGTAACATAATTATAGAAATTAATCATTTGAAATTATAAAGATATAAAGTGAATAAACTAATTTTCTACGACAATTTCGTGTTTACTTCTAGCGATTAGCGCCACGTCACCATATTTACTAATGTTGATGATTCAAAGCCGAAATTAATTCGGATTTCCGATTTTTGTTTAACAACCCTTGTACTCGGTTCGTAACCGGATCCGGCAAATAGTACATCTAACTATTCGGATTTGGTACCAGGTAGAAAATGTCTAACAGGTTGATCCCTGTTTGAAATGTCCGGCCTGTCTGTTCGAGCTTTGAAAAGAAACTCCTCCTGAACCATACCAGATAGAAGGTTCAGGTCCTTGAAAATACGTGAAGGAGTTTCCAAGGATGTGCACGGGCCCAAAAAAACAAAATACCGAAAAGCTTTACTGGATGTACTGAAAAAAATTTTAAAATGAAAAATATCAGTATTTTGTCAATTTCTCGGCAACCATAACAGCTATCGGGTTGAAACAGACGCCAAACGATAGCTAATAGTATTTAAAATAATGTTGGAGAAAGAATTTTTAAAATCTCTTGTCGTTCTACTCCCGTAATTTTAGCAGCAATGTGTAGATATCAATTGTTTTTTTGTTTACTTTCAAAATTATTGATTTGAAATAACTTTTTAATGACGATATTTTTCCCATTGAAAATCTAGAATGATTTCCCTTGAATAAAAAAGTCGGAAATTCTTTATTGAACATTGCGTTTAAATACTCATTCGAGTTTTTATTACTTTTTGTGTCTATTGTGTTTGTTGTTTAAATGCTAAGGGAAATTTCTTTGTGTGACAGTCATGTCCTGATATAGTATGTGACCCAAGTCAAATAGCACTGAAAGACGTGAACATACGGAAGAATGTCGATCCACATATTTATCCCTGTAAGTTGTCATATTTATCCCTGTAATTTTTCATATTTACCCCTGTAAGTTGTCATATTTATCCCTGTACGTTTTCATATTTATCCCTGTAAGTTGTCATATTTATCCCTGTAAGTTGTCATATTTATCCCTGTAAGTTGTCATTTATTATCCCTGTAGGTTTTTTATCCCTGTAAGTTGTCATATTTATTCCTTAAGGTTTTCATATTTATCCCTGTAAGTTGTCTTATGTCTCTCTGTAAGGTGTCATATTTATCCCTGTAAGTTGTCATTTATTATCCCTGTAGGTTTTTTATCCCTATAAGTTGTCATATTTATCCCTGTAAGATGTCATATTTATCCCTGTAGGTTTTCATATTTATTCCTGTAAGTTGTCATATTTATGACTGTAAGTTGTCATATTTATCCCTGTAAGTTGTCATATTATTCACTGTAGGTTTTCATATTTATCCCTGTAAGTTGTCATATTTATCCCTGTATGTTGTCATATTTATCCCTGCAAGTTGTCATATTTATCCCTGTAAGTTGTGATATTTCATAGTACGGCAGTGGACATTGTGTTTGTTCTATATTACGTGAAACAGTTTTTTCAACAAGAACAAATGTTCACATTTACTGTCATTATATTCTTTAGATATACTTTTATAGAAAGATAACCGAAAACGTCAATCTATTTGTTATGACAAAGATTACAGTCCATTGCTTGACCCTTTTTGACAGGTTTATTTTACCGTCTTCGGTTATCAAACATGTCTTTTAATTTTTAGAAATCAGTGAAAAACAAATTGTGTAGTACTATTTAAAACAAATTGTGTAGTGCTATTTAAAGTACACATAGTCGATGGTTGTTTTCTAAATGGATTGAATTTTTTTTTAATTGTTTGCTTCCTAACTTAACATATTGCTTGAACATCAAAAACTTAAAAACTTCGATTGCGATTGTACTTTTACAACATGTGTATCATCTAAAAGGGAAATAAGATAACTTCAACTTTGGCTTGCTAGCTTGAGAAAAAATTTACATTCAAATTTAAGATTTAATAAGTTTAATAAAAATTAAATATTTTTCGTGATTTTTCAAACATAAACAACGAATTTGAAGTATGCAAAAAAAATTGTTATGCAAGGCATAAAGTTTAAAAAGAAATTTCATTTAAATGCATTACAATGTGTACCAATCACACGCGCTAAACATTTTTCAAAATAAATGTAAAGTTAATAAAATGTATGTACGTTAACTTACAGATGACGATAACCGAGTGGTGCTGCGAGCCCTAGATGGTAATAGTGGTCGTGACTACATCAATGCTTCTTATATCAAGGTATCAAAGTAGACCGGCTGTTCATTTATATTAAGGCATCAAATTAGACCGTTGTTCATTTATATCAAGGTATGAAATTAGACCGCTGTTCATTTATATCAAGGTATCAAATTAGACCGCTGTTCATTTATATCAAGGTATCAAATTAGACCGGCTGTTCATTTATATCAAGGTATCAAATTAGACCGGCTGTTCATTTATATTAAGGCATCAAATTAGACCGCTGTTCATTTATATGAAGGTATCAATTAGACCGGCTGTTCATTTATATCAAGGTATCAAATTAGACCGGCTGTTCATTTATATCAAGGTATCAATTAGACCGGCTGTTCATTTATATCAAGGTATCAAATTAGACCGCCTGATCATTATAATCCAGGTATCAAATTAGACCGGCTGATCATTTATATCAAGGTATCAAATTAGACAGGCTGTTCATTTATCACTGTGTCGCTATTTTTTAAAATTATTTTTATGAAGCTATATAACTTTTTTTTTCTTTAGCAAGAGTTTACCCTTTAAAATGAACATTCATTAACCGATGCAGTATTTAACTAAATGTTTACGCAAGAAATGGCTAAAATATATGAGTGTACTCTAACATTGAATTTGATGATGATGCTAAACAATTAGCAGTGTCCTGAAATAACAGGTTGTTTAGTGCGAGCTTCTCTTTTTAAACCAGTTTAATCACATTGAAAGAAAATGGCAATGAAAGTGAATGCAAGAGAAACGTTTAAAAACAATATCACACATCTATTTACATCAATTCAAATTTGGAAACATCATCACATAGCTATTTACATCATCACACAACTATTTACATCAGTTCAACTTTGGAAACATTACCACACAGCTATTTACATCAGTTCAACTTTGGAAACATTACCACACAGCTATTTACATCAGTTCAACTTTGGAAACATTACCACACAGCTATTTACATCAGTTCAACTTTGGAAATATTACCACACAGCTATTAACATCAGTTCAACTTTGGAAACATTACCACACAGCTATTTACATCAGTTCAACTTTGGGAACATCATCACACAACTATTTACATCAGTTCAACTTTGGAAATATTATCTACTTTCTTATCAACAGTCAACAGCTGTAAATAAATCAACGCTAATCACAATATCTCAATTCAAAGATATCATGAACACACACACACACAAACACACACACACACATACACACACCTATATATATATATATATATATATCGATATGTCTATTTTTAGAGACTATTTACGTAGTGTATAAAACTGTTTAGACATTTCCATACAAATTGTACACTGCGACTATTGACGGCTACAAAAATATTCTGGACTCTCAAATCTATTCATTTCTTACAGGGATATCTAGCCGAATACCAATTTATTGCTGCTCAAGGTAAGTAAAAGAAACATTTCCAAATGTAAACGTATGATGTCTCATCATATATAGCTGTGAAAGTACTGGGTCAATTAAAACAAGAATTTTAATTCGTTTCACATGTCTGATGTGTGGTAAGTTTTAAAAATTTAAAAACAGAAAAATCGCTAATAAAACATGGTATTAGTAGCTGCTATTAAAAACATCTTAACATTTGCTGCTATTAAAACATCTCAACATTTGCTGCTATTAAAACATTTTAACATTTGCTGCTATTAAAACATCTTAATGTTTGCTGCTATTAAAACATGTTAATATTACACATTGGTCAGCGCCTATCAAAACTTCGGTCAACGACTTTTTTCGAATGATATGGGAACAACAAGTGGCTGTAATAGTTATGTTAACACGGCTTGTGGAAAATGGCGTGGTGAGTTAACTGTGACGTTTTCAACAGTTCCATACAACTGTTTTATTTGATTTTATCTGATAAGCATTTAATTTTTATTATGTTTGTATATATAGTTAAACGCTGTCATTAAAGTGACCACATAAAATAGGTTGCAAGAACATTTATCTGTAAATAACATTGTGCTTCTATTGTTGAAATCATTAAAATGTTGGCAATTGTTTTGTTCCAGGTAATGTCCATGGATTATTGGTCAGCAAGTGGCCAATACCGAGATATTGCTGTGACTTTATTATCTGAGGAGATATTTGCTGATTTCACAATAAGACAGTTTGAACTTGCTCAGGTCTGACTTAGTTTAGATTACTTTAGATGACTCCTTCCATACAACGGATGGATCAAAGCCTAAATTAAATCTTTAGCATTTAAAGGTTGATTTTTAAAACATTTTCTCCTAAAGATTTATATGAACAGTTTTTGTTAAAAAAGTTATAGATATAAAAAAGATGTCAACAATCTCTTTGTACGATATTGTTTTCAAGTATTTTGAATCATTCTAAAGATAGTGATTTGCAGTTATGATTAAGTTATTTGTTACTGTTCATCTATAAAATACGCATTATCCAAGTCAAATAGACTGGTGTCACCAATGTTTCTTTGTTTACGTTCCACCAAGGAAGCTCTTGATCCACACACGGTGACTCAGTACCAATATACGTCATGGCCAGATACTGGTGTACCCGCCTTGCCCTGGTCATTTGTGGACTTTGAGCGGACGGTGTCGTCCCACCCTACTGAACGGCCGGTCGTTGTCCACTGTCGGTAAGGAAGAGGGGGTGGTGGACCTTACGGCAGTTTTAATTGTACAGTCACGTGGAAGAGGTGAAACTTTGCGTCAGTTTTAACTGTAGAGGACAGTCACTTAGACATCAAAAAAATTTTGGAACATAAGTCAGGAACTAAAATGGAATTAAATTAATATTTAAAACTTATGAACCTATTTAGTCTAAACACAGATTTAATTATTTTTTATTGAAGAATTTAGTTTTAGTAATTGACAGGTTTTTGTAATGAAATTTCTCAATTATTTTACAAAAACTCAGGTCATTCTTAGATTTTTCAAAGTCCACTGAAATTCACTAATTATCAAATTAAAGGAAACCAGAATAAAATATTGCCAATATCTAAATGAAACCAGATGCGCGCATCGCTTACCTCCAAGTAAACTTATCACAATGAATAAATAATTATATTTAGATTTCGCTCACTTTTATCTGTTTTTTAATTTTCTCTACTTTAAATATGTTTGTATGTATCGATTTTTAAATAAAATTTATTTAGGATTTTCATGTTTTCAGGAAAACATAAACACATTTATCAAATAACATTTGTATTTCTTCAATTGTATATTTCAATGGCATTATTCCAGAACTGGCTCTGACCGGACTGGGGTATACATTGGACTTCACAATATTTTGGAGGAAGCTGACGTCACAGGGCAGATGGATTTTTTCCAAACACTTGTGACATTGAGAAATGAAAGGATGTCTATGATTGGCACAGCGGTAATGTTTTTATCTATTTAGTCTTGCTAGTTTTAAGCATACAGGTTTTTGTAATATGATCTGGTTAAACGAAAAAATTATTTCACCAATAAAACCTTTCATTATTTGGCGACTAAATTTGTGTAATATATGCATCCAGAATTCTGGGTTTGGATGTTGACAATAAATTTAAATTAAAATAGTATCTCAAACAGCATTAATTCAAACTTAATGTATCAAACTAACAGAGACACGCGGCGTTGTTTATTTATGTTTTTGTTTTCGGCTAAACTTCTTCAGGTACGCAATTATTATTATTTCCTAAATAGGAGCAATATTGGTTTTTACACAAAGCTGCGCAAGTTGGAATTATTTGTATAGATAAAACCTTAACACCTGCCAACATACGCAGGAAAATCAACAGTTTTAATGAATCGAAATTGAAAAAGGAATTTAGGGTAGGTCCAAGTCAATTTGTTATGCATTATTCAATAGTTCATTGTGCATGAAAACAGAATCAAACATACAATTTATCATGTTTTGTAGATCTGTATGAATTATAAATTATTTAATTTGGGCAAATAAACAAATTCTGCTCCTTTTGGCATCTAAGTCATTAATAAAAAATGTAATGGTTTCTTTTAAAGATTTAACTCTTCAAAGAATTTATTAACATTTGTAAAATACAATGTAGTGGTCGTCAGGTTCTTGAAAGCATTCACCAGTAAAAGGGCGGCTGGATATAATGATTGGTAAATAGTTTATTCATGTTTAATGTCTAGCCTTCAATGTAGTTTGATCGACATAACAAATAGATGGGCAACTCTGGCAGAGCCGTGCTAAACAAATGATTGATTATATGTGAGGGTCTATTGTCATTGAATACAGTTTTCAATACATGCACATCGCTGTGATTGTATGTTTGTATCGCCAACACATGTGCATATATGTGATTGTATGTTTGTATCGCCAACACATGTGCATATATGTGATTGTATGTTTGTATCGCCAACACATGTGTATATATGTGATTGTATGTTTGTATCATCAACACATGTGCATATATGTGATTGTATGTTTGTATCGCCAACACATGTGCATATATCCGATTGTTCGTGTGTAGCCCCACATGTGCATAACTATGATTGCACGTGCCTACAAAGTGAAAGAGAATAAAAGTCTATTTTCATCTTACACTAATATAAATCATAGAGGGTATACACATGGAGATATTTTAAAGCATATTTTTATGAAAAAAAAGGTAAGAAATAAATTCAAAGATTTCATTCATTTCCTGTTACAGGAGGTTTGCTTGATATCTGAGGACTTCAAAATTACTCAGTGTAAGTTACGCCACACTTAGAAAATATTGCACCAAACAAGTAAATTTTTGTAAAGGTTGGACCAAACTTAAGACAAAATCACATCTTAGCTCACAAGATAAACGTGTAAAATAAAACATATTTAGCAGATAGAATGGTAATAATATTTGTGTTGGTAAATTCTACAACAGACCACATTTTGAAATAAATCTCTTGCACATTTAACGAAGAAAGCAGAAACAAAAATCTGTCTACTATGCCACAATGATAAATAGTCACTTAGAGTTATCTAAATTTGTTTTTTTTAATCCATCGTTATGAATTTTGGGATTACATTAATTTAATGTAAACTATTGAATGTGTTCTAATCTTGATGTTCATGAATTAAAGGGAATGAATTATAATTGAATGAAATGTTTTCCACAGTTGTGAGGACAAAGTCAAGTCTTACCAGTGAAATCAAACTCGTGTTTGTCCAGGTCAGATTGGTTGTGACGAAACTAATTACAGTGAAGTGAATTGAGTTTATTTTAAGTTAAGTGTTAACATTAGTCGCGTAACTGAGGGGTGGGGGGTAGCATCATTTTCGTTATCATCACCTTCCATGAATGCTAACGTCTGTTCTGAAATTCTGCTTCTCCTGGTCGAGAAACAAGTATCCATCCTTGACAGCAGCAACATTCACTTCTATCTGCTTAAAACTTGACAACAGCAACATTCACTGCTATCTGCTTAAAACATGACAGCAGCAACATTCACTTCCATCTGCTTAAAACTTGAAAGCAGCAACATTCACTTCCATCTGCTTAAAAACATTTTTTTTTCAAATATATTTTATTCAAAGTGATGGGAAACTAAAAATGAAGGATTGCGCTTAATACAAGGATATAATTTTAGGTTAAGAGTAACAAATGTTTCTGGTAGTTATGGACATGTGAAGGCAGTATTAGGTTAAGAGTAACATATGTTTCTGGTAGTTATGGACATGTGAAGGCAGTATTAGGTTAAGAGTAACATATGTTTCTGGTAGTTATGGACAGGTAAAGGCAGTATTAGGTTAAGAGTAACATATGTTTCTGGTAGTTATGGACATGTGAAGGCAGTATTAGGTTAAGAGTAACATATGTTTCTGGTAGTTATGGACAGGTAAAGGCAGTATTAGGTTAAGAGTAACATATGTTTCTGGTAGTTATGGACAGGTAAAGGCAGTATTAGGTTAAGAGTAACATATGTTTCTGGTAGTTATGGACAGGTAAAGGCAGTATTAGGTTAAGAGTAACATATGTTTCTGGTAGTTATGGACAGGTAAAGGCAGTATTAGGTTAAGAGTAACATATGTTTCTGGTAGTTATGGACAGGTAAAGGCAGTATTAGGTTAAGAGTAACATATGTTTCTGGTAGTTATGGACAGGTAAAGGCAGTATTAGGTTAAGAGTAACATATGTTTCTGGTAGTTATGGACAGGTAAAGGCAGTATTAGGTTAAGAGTAACATATGTTTCTGGTAGTTATGGACAGGTAAAGGCAGTATTAGGTTAAGAGTAACATATGTTTCTGGTAGTTATGGACAGGTGAAGACAGCAAGCGCCAATCAATGAATGTTTTATGTAACAAACACACAGGGTTTTAAGAATGACAAGAAAAGAATCCTAACTGCACTGCCCACTCCCAATAGTGTGTTTGGTTTCTGGCACATGGTTGCACAGTACAAGGTTGGAGCAATAATTTGTTTTGATGAAAGCGGCTATGATGTCGATGAGGTAAACTAAGAAATGTTGACGAAATCATAATAAATAACTTCATTTAATTCTTTTTTTTCGTTTAACTTATTAAGAAGCTAATTTCGAGAACCACTAATTAGAAAGACATTGAATAGCGTTTCAAATTATAATTGTAATATTCAGGTAGCATTTCACTGCTTGCCGTCTATGGTCAATGACCCATTTGTTTGTGAATATGTCAACATAACAGTAACTGGAGTTATTGAAAGTGACAATTGGATAGAACGGACATTGTGCGCTAAATTAGGAAAAGTAAGTGAAGTTCTCTTGTCTCTCACTCAGACTTGAATGTTTATTTTTGAACCAATGGCAAGGTTTGACTGACCTAAAGACACATTTAATTACAGGTGTGCGGTGGGGGGCGGGTAAATGGGCTTTGAATTACAACTGTCCTACGTCACAATTACGTAGTTTAGGATTTGTATCACGTGATTGACTTGTTGAAATTGACTCGTGTGAGTATTGAATGGATGTAAACGTAAATGCATTTTTGTGGATGTATATAAGGTTGAAATATAGATGACAGAGTTATTTTATATACAATATGACATTTACTACAAAACTATTGCATCTGTGTCAGTGCCCCTAGTATATCGAAGGCTTGAGTGTCAATTACTACGTCAGTGCCCCCTAGTATATCGAAGGCTTGAGTGTCAATTACTACGTCAGTGCCCCCTAGTATATCGAAGGCTTGAGTGTCAATTACTACGTCAGTGCCCCCTAGTATATCGAAGGCTTGAGTGTCAATTACTACGTCAGTGTCCCCTAGTATATCGAAGGCTTGAGTGTCAATTACTACGTCAGTGCCCCCTAGTATATCGAAGGCTTGAGTGTCAATTACTACGTCAGTGCCCCCTAGTATATCGAAGGCTTGAGTGTCAATTACTACGTCAGTGCCCCCTAGTATATCGAAGGCTTGAGTGTCAATTACTACGTCAGTGTCCCCTAGTATATCGAAGGCTTGATTGTCAATTACTACGTCAGTGTCCCCTAGTATATCGAAGGCTTGAGTGTCAATTACTACGTCAGTGCCCCCTAGTATATCGAAGGCTTGAGTGTCAATTACTACGTCAGTGTCCCCTAGTATATCGAAGGCTTGATTGTCAATTACTACGTCAGTGCCCTCTAGTATATCGAAGGCTTGAGTGTCAATTACTACGTCAGTGCCCCCTAGTATATCGAAGGCTTGAGTGTCAATTACTACGTCAGTGCCCCCTAGTATATCGAAGGCTTTAGTGTCAATTACTACGTCAAGATTTTATATTTTAAACAATTATTTTAATACGTAAATTAAAAATTATATATAATTTAAGCAATTTTTTTTTAATACCACGAACCAATGGGCACAAAAATACACGGATTTAAAAAACAACACCGCGTATCACTTTTAAAAACAGCCAAGACATTAAAGGATCACATTGTTGTTGAGCCTTCTCGTCCCCTGATCATCGCCGGCGTCTGCGATTCCTCCGAGAGCATAGGCCACCTACGAGAGACCTCCAGGCATCTCTATCCTTGGCCAGCTTCTCCAGGATCTTCCAGTCATGGCTACTCTCTTGATGTCTGCCTCCAATTCTCGGCGCCAAGTGTTTCTTGGGCGGCCGTTTTGGTTTTTTTTGCTTACCCTGTGGGTTCCATTTCAGTGGTTGCCTTTTTTTTTGAAGCAGGTTTTCTTAGTGTATGACCAATCCACCTCAACCGCTTAAGTAGAATCTCTTCGTCAATGGGCTTCTGCTTTGTCCGCTTCCACAGTTCCCGGTTTCTGATTTTGTCCAGCCAGTGAATTCCGAGAATCCTTCTTAGACAGTTGTTGTTAAAGGACTGGATTCTGGTCAGGTTTACGGCCGTTGTTCTCCACGTTTCGGCTCAATATAGCAGCACAAGTTTCACAATAACGTTTAAAATCCTTCTTTTTAATACACTGACTTATTAACCAACACAGCGTAATACTTTTCAAACAGCCAAGACATTAAAGGATGTCATTAGCACCGAACAAATTATAGTAATTTCGTACGTGGCTGTTTTGAGAGAGTGGATCATTCATAAGTCAAAAATAGTCCAAAGTTGTATTCCTAAAGATCCTGCACTGCGCATGAGACAAGTTCTTAACTACCAGTATAAGATCTGGTCTTGCAGAGTACCCTTGAACGACAAGACAATCTGGTAGCGAAGAATTGAAAACACCAGTTTTCAAAGCAAAAAGTTATAGTTTTTGGATCGGTTTTTTTCCAAATTTAAATTAACAATAATTACTAATCCATCAATTTTATATATATTATCATTATTACAAATTGTATATTATTTATATATTATTCCTTATAGATTTATATTAAATACCGCTTCTTATTTTCAACTTAGAATATTGATTGCACTGTGACCACTTTGAAGGTAAAATTTAAAGGACTTGAGCCCTCAAAATGTTTGGAATTTATCCAGCGAGCTAGAAAAATTAAATTATCGCCAAATGAAACAATTTTGTATACATGCTGGTGAGTTTTTCTTCTATTAAGTGACTTATATTTTCGAGAATCCAATAACAGTCGTGAACTGTAAAGTATCAAAGGCAAGATACTGATAAACCTCAAATTGTCTTAATGCAATACTAAAAATCGACCATGATAAAAGTACGGAAAGTCAGTCGAAGAAAAGGCGCAAGCCCGTGTATAACAAAATCATTAAAAAATATTGTGTAATCAAAATCACATTGTACTTATTTGATTAATCAAAGCTTTGGTCATGGTTTAAAATGATTTTTGGGTTTTCCCTTACATCTGTGAAGAAGATATTTGTCGGACTTCTTATCGGTGAACGGGTAGTTGAGGTAGGATACCAGGAGACAGTAGCCACGATTGCGTCAGTAAATGGTGCAACAACTAATCCACTTGGAAGCTTTTCCCATTCACGGTTGTCATTGGCAGGAACGAGCACTCTTGTAATATGTTCACAACTGCCTGTCATTGTGTCATGGTGGTGTGTGGGAGGTGGTTTAGCAAGTGCCCTATCCTGGGAGATGGTTTAGCAACTGCCCTATCCTGGGAAATGGTTTAGCAACTGCCCTATCCTGGGAGATGGTTTAGCAACTGCCCTATCCTGGGAGATGGTTTAGCAACCGCCCTATACTAGGAGATGGTTTAGCAACTGCCCGATCCTGGGGGATGATTTAGCAACTGCCCTATCCTGGGAAATGGTTTAGCAACTGTCCTATCCTGGGAAATGGTTAAGCAATTGCCATATCCTGGGCAATTATAATCATTATTATATTATAAGTATTTTTTACTGAAAATCACTGCGTGTCTGTGCATAGCAAGAAAATACATAAATAAAAAATCTTATTATTCCCTGTTTATTTTTAGAACACTTTTAGGTCTATAACTTTGCTTGCACACGTTAAAAGTCAAAGAATTTTTTCATGAAATTTGCACAAGGTTCGTTAAAAGTAGGTCAAAAAGTATTGAAGAAACTAAGCTTTTGTAAATTTGTGTTTAACGATTGCTACATTTTTATTTTAGAGTAAGCTCTAATGGAAACATTAGGGATCCCCTACGACCATCGGTCATGTGACTTACTTAAATTTTTATTATAAGAAGAAATTTTTTTTTCTTAAAAAATCAGTAATGGTGCAGAGAAGAGTGGTCTGGCTTTCGTGTTGTCAATTTTATTGGACAAATTGGAGACTGGGGGATGCATCATAGTTCCTCTCGTTGTTTGTTCCGTCAAGGCATTAAGACCAGATGTTATTCCAACACAGGTTGGTAGTTCCGTCAAGGCAATAAGACCAAATGTTATTCCAACACAGGTGAGTAGTTCCGTCAAGGCATTAAGACCAGATGTTATTCCAACACTGGTGAGTAGTTCCGTCAAGGCATTAAGACCAGATGTTATTCCAACACTGGTGAGTAGTTCCGTCAGGGCATTAAGACCAGATGTTATTCCAACACAGGTGAGTAGTTCCGTCAAGGCATTAAGACCAGATGTTATTCCAACACTGGTGAGTAGTTCCGTCAAGGCATTAAGACCAGATGTTATTCCAACACTGGTGAGTAGTTCCGTCAAGGCATTAAGACCAGATGTTATTCCAACACTGGTGAGTAGTTCCGTCAAGGCATTAAGACCAGATGTTATTCCAACACTGGTGAGTAGTTCCGTCAAGGCATTAAGACCAGATGTTATTCCAACACAGGTGAGTAGTTCCGTCAAGGCATTAAGACCAGATGTTATTCCAACACTGGTGAGTAGTTCCGTCAAGGCATTAAGACCAGATGTTATTCCAACACTGGTGAGTAGTTCCGTCAAGACCAGATGTTATTCCAACACTGGTGAGTAGTTCCGTCAAGGCATTAAGACCAGATGTTATTCCAACACAGGTGAGTAGTTCCGTCAAGGCATTAAGACCAGATGTTATTCCAACACTGGTGAGTAGTTCCGTCAAGGCAATAAGACCAGAGGTTATTCCAACACTGGTGAGTAGTTCCGTCAAGGCATTAAGACCAGATGTTATTCCAACACTGGTGAGTAGTTCCGTCAAGGCAATGAGACCAGAGGTTATTTCAACACTGGTGAGTAGTTCCGTCAAGGCAATGAGACCAGAGGTTATTTCAACACTGGTGAGTAGTTCCCTCATTAGCTAGTAAGCTCTGTTATATTTGGTTCACGAGGCCTGAGCAGTGTGAAAATATAAATATATCTACTGAATTATATACTATATCAATTGTGTTGCATTTATAATTGGGACATATAGTCGGTTTTAAACCTTTTCGATCCGTGTATGATGAAGATTATA
This sequence comes from Ampullaceana balthica, assembly GCA_944989445.1. Taxonomy (NCBI): domain Eukaryota; kingdom Metazoa; phylum Mollusca; class Gastropoda; family Lymnaeidae; genus Ampullaceana; species Ampullaceana balthica. The sequence continues at coordinate 59,855 of CALYLW010000563.1, forward strand.
TATAGACATGGTACCTATGAAGTTGAAATTTGAGCTAGAATTGTGTCGGCATTGGCAGCATTGACGAAGGTGACCAAAATATGGAACAGCAAAAACATTAGCATGCCAACAAAGCTCAGGATTCACAGAGCTCTCGTTAAACTATTGTCCTTTATGGATGTGAGACCTGGGCACTAATGGCAACCACTGAAAGCAAGCTGCAGTCATTTGAAAATAAATGCATGAGGAAAATTCTCCAGATCTCCTATTTAGAACCCAAGACCAATGAATGTGTCTGAGACAGAATAAACTCTGTCGTAGGTCGTCAAGAAACGTAAGATGGCATGTTTCGATCATGTACTGCGACATGATACCCTGACAAAAAGCATCCTTCAAGGCACTGTAGAAGGTGGCTGGTGAAGAGGTCGACAGCGGAAAAGCTGGCTCGACAACATAAAGGAATGGACAGGGATGAGATTGAATGAATTATTGGCCGCAACTCACGGGACTGATGATGATGATGATGATGATGATGATGATGATGATGATGATGATGATGATGATGATGATGATGATGAGGATGATGGTGATGATGATGATGATGATGAAGAACTTCATTTATTTTTAAATCCTTTATATTAACTCGTGGTGTCTGATTGAACCCTTGATTGCTTGCTTGATTGTCGGTAAAACTTTGGATCGATTTTTAAACCACTCCCTCGTAAGCTAGCGAGCTGAAATTTAGAAGGCAGTTTCGTGGCGATGATAAAAACTATGTATCAAATTTCAGATCGATCGCATGTACCGTAATTAAATTATTGATTTTTTAGATTATTTTATTTATTCCTATGTATCATGTTATTTTTTGAGATAGAGTGTAAGGGTGCGCATTATATCGAACAACCTTTCTGTCGCGCAATAAGGTGCGTATTTTATTGACAACACTTTTTATAAATATATTCCTGATCGGTGCGCATTATATTAAACACGTTTTACGAGACATAACTACAAGTTTGTATTTTTGGATGGCCTTGCGCTGCGTATTATTATGAACATTTTTTTAGTTACGCCTCGTACATAAAGGATTTATAGTGAAAAACTTGTTTTTTTACGTTTTTTTAAAAAATTATCTCTCATAAATAATGAGAGAACTAATCCTAAAAAGTACTCTATGGACATATTTGAAAAGTTTCCCACCATTTTATTAACTAACTGATGCGAACGAAGCATTTAACTATTAAAATGAGAATTGAATAGTACGAAGAGAGAAACTATTTCAGTGTTTATAATATACACGTTAATTGAAGGTTAATTAAGTAAGTTTGTCTTGATTAATCATTTTTCCTGCCTTTTAGAGATAATTGTACATTACTGGGTTTTTTTTTATTGAACATTTTAGTTCGTGTTCTGTTTGCATGGCATTAGACATCATCTTTTCTTATAATTTAATGGGTTTATTTTGTTCTTTTCTTTTACACAGGAACAGTATGAGACAATTTATCGAGTTTTGAAAGAATCATTAATATAATCTTTGAAACGCCTAATGTATTATAATTGATCATGCAGAGGAATCCCAGAGCTGTGCAGACATTATTTTATGATCTTTTGAAATAAACGCTTTATAACATGTTCCAATGTTGATCAATGCTTCAGTTTGTTGGTTGTTCCTATCTAAACACGAATGCACAGTAACAGTAAATCTCACTTAAAGTGTCATCTAGCTAGGAGCACAACTAACAAGTCATTAGTTTTAATGATTGTATTTCAGTTTCGGTAACCCGTTAGTGTTTTCAATCAAACAGTTTATTGAAGGTTCAGACCATTGCTTACTTGTACATCTAAAATTGCATAATTTCCGCAAAGCTGAATTATTATTTTTAATTAGCGAGGAAATAAGTGGAGAAGTCCCTTTCGATATTAATTTTATATTTGTTATTGGTTAGGTAATTTACTAGAAAGCGACTGGTTTATTTTAACTATTTTACCACAAACAAATCAGACCCTGATCAGAGTGATATGCACTTGTCTCCGCCTGTTTTACTGATCTGTCATTACATTTCTTAGTTTGACAATGGACATCTAATTTCATGGTGGAATTCGACAAACCTCAATTTTTTTTTACTATTTCAAAATTGAAGCGTGTAAAAATTACTTTTGAGATTGGCAGCTCCGAAACTCTTATCTTGTTTCGTCTTAATCCCAGTGGCGTCACTAGGGGGGGCGAGGGGGGCGGGCCGCCCCGGGTGACACCCATCAGGGGGGTGACACCCGAGCCTAAAATTTTACTGTGTACGATTTTATGTCAGAAAAAAATGAAGACACATTTTTTTCATTTAGAAAGAAATTAAGAAATACAAATACAAAGAAATACGTTAAACGCGAAAACTTTTTGTTAAAAAATATCAGTTAACTTGCAATAATAAAACAGTCCCAACACTCAAACAACATTAAAACCAATTTGGAAAAAAGAAAAGAAACGTCACAGCTGAGAGATCTTTTAAAAAGGCTGGACATGAAAGAGACAGTGTCTTATGTTTTAAAAGATAAAAAGCTATTTGGGCTTTGACACACCGACACCATGGATGAATACAACCTCAAGACTCCCCCCACTAAAGTGGGTTGTGGGGGGATAAAAATTTTATCCCAAAAAAAAAGAAAAAAAGATGGGTTTTCTTTGTTGATGATTTTTCTAGACGAAAATTATGAATTCAATGTATTTGAGTGAATATTTTGTTATATATATATTTATTAAAGGCGTGATATGCATGTTTATATACAGGCAGTCCCCCGGTTACGGCGGTCCCATCCCGACTTACGCTGTTTCGTGGTTACGAACGCTCCCCCATAAAGAATAATATTACGCGTTATTCCGTATTTTTAATTTTTGTTTTTTAAACTTTTTTTTTCATGGGGTAACGAATTGTTTTCTCTAGTTGAAATTTAAAAAAATATTGAAAAATATGTATTATTATTATTTGAACCTACAACTTTCGTTTGCGAATTTTTCTCATGGTGAAATTATCAATCAAGTCAGTAAAGCTAAGAAAGCTTACAAGTAAGTTCCTTTTCAATGCTCATCAGAGAGAGCATATTCAGTATTTGTTGTCCCATGCAAATTCTAAGTCATTTTATATTCTTTTCAACTTTGTAAAGGATCGCTCTCAGTTGCAGTTTGATGTCATCATTAAGAGATAGATGCGAAGTCCGATGTGTACATTTGTAAAAGACAGTGTGAAATTTAGCTCATTCAAAAGCAGCAAAATGTTTAGCTCTGTGCACGTGTTTTGAGTTTGGCTTTGAGGTACTTCCTTTTCCTTACCCTGAGCCTGGACAATAACTTTTTAAAAGAGTTTTGAAAATTGGACTAATTCTGAAGGTAAGCAGTCTTCAAAATCACTTGAATATTCTTCCATTAACTTGGCTGCTGCCAATCAGATGGCGAAATTGCTGAGCTCAGATAGGTTTGTAAGAAAGCCAAATTTCTCATGGATGTCTTTATATGGGCCTAACCGATGTTGTAGGGCTCAAAAAAGTTTGTCAATGATTACCAGAAATACCTCAACCTTGAAACTTTTGTCTCGGGGAGAATACTGTTATGGTGATGTCCCTTTATTAAACTGACGCCCTTTTTAAATCCCTTATATTAACTTCACGGCCGTCTCATCATCTCATCATCTCATGGGCTGGGCGGGTGGGCGGAAAACCAAAAGTCGAAAATGACCCACTTCCCGTGATCGGATCGAGCTGAAATTTGGCACACGGACCCGACTAACCTAACAATGCATCGTATCAAAATTTCAGATCGATCGAACGTACCGTAATTAAATTAATGCATTTTTAGTTTATCCTTATATGAGGTATGTAATTCAAATTCACGGTTTGTTATTGTTTTTTTCTTCCACTTCCACGTGAGTTTGAGTTGACGCCGACCGTCGTGCCGACACCCCCTCACGTCCCACCCCCATTTATTAAAGACAAGGGACATCACTCGGTGTCAGTCTGTCAATGTTTGTAGCGTTTTAAAATAATCAATACTGTTAGTTATGTCTCATATATAAGGGATTTATAGTCAAAAACTTTGTTTTTACGGGTTTGTTTTATTCCCCCTCTTTTTGTTGTTGATAGCATTGAAGATTGTTCACACTCTTTTTTACCACGGACTTGTCCCTTCCTTTGTCTTCATGGAAATCAAATTAAGAATGCTGTCTTTTAACAAACTAAATGAGAGACTTCCTTTCTAAAATTGTTTCCAAAATTTTAAGTAAAATAGCGACTTCCAGTTTTTTAAGTTCCTTTAGAACGCCTTCTGCACAAAGTAGACAGTCACGTGGCTGATTTTCGTTTGTTGCTAATTCTTCCAGTGCTGCGATATTCCATGGTATAAGTTATTAACAGACCTTACTGCATCATGTCAGGCTGACCATCTTGTGTCACACAAGGCTTTGTTAACATGTATCAATTTCATGTGTTTTTAAAGTACCTGTCAACGATGAGTAGATGCAACAAGCCGGATATAAAGATTTTGCACAAGACAAAAAATCTGACTGCATCAGGTCAACCTGCTGCACTTTTCCTAACCAAATTAAGGGAATGAGCTGTGCACGGCACGAAATGAGCAACACTGCACTTCTCACGAAGAATAGCCTAGCTTCCGTTATACTTCCTACTTATATTTGCAGCATGGCCGTATGAATGTTCAAGGCATTTTCAGGGATTCATACAAACATTTGCCTGCATCTTTATTATACACTATAATAAGTTTGGAGTGCCTTAATTTATTGGTGGCCCCTGGCCTCAGCCCGTTCAGCACCTCCCTTTTAATCCGTAATAGGGTGTGGGGGTCACGCATCGGTGACGATGTGTAACGAGGGGCTGGGGTTAAAAAAGGTGACGTCACATAAAAAACGCGCAACTTTAAATAAAAGTTCCACTTAAATATTTGATTGTTTACCATTTATTTAATGACGTTTTCGATGGCTTCACGCGTGTTACGACATCAGAGTGCAGACTTACCCTAAATACATATTTAAATGACAAACAATAATTTGAAACATGCTATTTTTTATTTAGAAAATAGGGCTTGGGTGGGGGGTGTCAAAGCTTTGTGACGTCACATCGTAAAAAAGGGGTGGGGTATATGTATGAAGCTGGGGGATGGTGGGTAAAAAATTGGCATCCTCACGTGACGTCATTTATGGACGGCCCCTTCAGTCGTAAAGGGGTGACACCATGAGCTACCGCCCCGGGTGACACCAACCCTAGTGACGCCTCTGCTTAATCCTAGTAACATTTTTAAATTCAAAAAATTCTTTTTAAAATGACTTTTCAAATAAAATTAGCTATAAGATAGAGGTACATATCATTCAAAATACAGTAAAACGTCAAAATATTTTTTTTAATTCTAAAAAAAACGTCGGCCGTATCTTTTACTTAAACACAGAAAAACGCTGTCTCTATCATTTTCTCCAATTAATAAACTTTGATTGAAACATTTCAAATTTAATTCAAACATTTTAATTTACAATCACTCACATAGGACAGTAACGCGAAAAACAATCACTCGCATAGGAACGTGACGCGAAGAACAATCACTCACATAGGACAGTGACGCGAAGAACAATCACTCACATAGGACAGTGACGAGAAGAACAATCACTCACATGGGACAGTGACGAGAAGAACAATCACTCACATAGGACAGTGACGCGGAGAACAATCACTCACATAGGACAGTGACGCGAAGAACAATCACTCACATAGGACAGTGACGCGAAGAACAATCATTCATATAGGACAGTGACGCGAAGAACAATCACTCACATAGGAACGTGACGCGAAGAACAATCATTCAAATAGGACAGTGACGCGAAGAACAATCACTCACATAGGACAGTGACGCGAAGAACAATCATTCACATAGGACAGTGACGCGAAGAACAATCACTCACATAGGACAGTGACGCGAAGAACAATCATTCACATAGGACAGGGACGCGAAGAACAATCATTCACATAGGGCAGTGACGCGAAGAACAATCATTCACATAGGACAGTGACGCGAAGAACCAGCTATCAGATTTTTCTTAATAAAAGATTTTTTTATAAATCATTTTAATATTTTTTATTGTTGTTATTATCATAGTAAATCATTTGTTTAAAAGAAATTAAAAAATACCAAGAGAAATAATTATTTTTATTTTACAATGAAAGCCAAAATATTGTGTATCTTCGTTTCTATCAAATGTTTAAAAAATTGATAAAATATATCATCAATCCAACATTTTGATCCACATAAGTTTGATGAATTTCCTCGTGGATGAGTGCGGTAGCCCTCGGTGTGGTTAGCGAAAGTCGCCATTGAATGTTCATTCATCAGTAGGTTCTACATAACTGTAGACGAGATAGGTAAACATTCACTCCTAAAAAACTTTTAAATAAACAACGCTACTGGCCCAGATGAATTGCTTGCAAGGTTATTTAAAGAACTAAGCAATGAACTGTCCCCAATTGTCACGTGTGAATCACGAGTTTGATGACAGAGAGGTCATGTGAGAGAAGGCGCGGGAGAATGTTCTAGAGTGTTTCAAGATGGCTGAACTGTGGTGATTATGTTTCCACGAAGTGTAACCTCAATTTGATATTTGTGTACATAGTGTTCATATTAAAGTTATTTTGTCAACAATAGTACTTCCAGGATTTATTGCACGAAAGTTTGTGTTATGAGAGAACGCCTACAACAAGCAGCCAGTTACACCAATCCTTGTAGTTCTTTTTCAAGCCTCTCTAAACCAGGGTAAAGTGCCCAGGATTGGAAATTAGCTAAAGTAACTCCACTCTTTAAGAACGGTGATAAATCAGACCCTGGAAATTACAGACCTGTATTACTTACTAGGATCATCTGTAAATTACTAGAAAACATAATGTATACATGTAATAGAATAGCTAACCACCTGGACAAATATAATGCCCTATGTCCACATCAACACGGCTTTAGAAAAAACAGATCATGTGAAACACTATTAACAGGTTTAACAGATGATATATCAAAAGGCTTAGACAATAATGATCAAATAAGATACAATATTACTAGACTTCTCAAAAACATTTGACAAAGTTCACCACCTTAGTTTACTTAAAAAACTTAACCACTTTGGAATCTCAGGTTCCTTACATCACTGGATCCAAGACTTCCGTTTGGGTAGGGAGCAAACTGTAATAAATAATGGATGCAACAATAAAGGTTAACTCAAGAATTCCACAAGGAACTGTGCTAGGTCTCTTACTCTTTTTAATGTATATAAATTACCCAACAACATCTCAACTGGAACAAAAGTTAGGTTATTTTCTGATGATTGTATAATTCTATATAACAATTAAATCAGAACAAGATAGCAAAATTTAGCCTGGTACACATTGATTTTCGTCCTATCAGTGAGCTGCGCATTGTTCCACACTCTTTGATTTAGCCTTGCCATTAACGATGCGGCCTTATCGTTAGACCAATATATTTGCATGCCTCTGAGAACTTGTCGACCAAAAGTTGGAGACCTATCTCTGAATGTGAGGTAAGGGCTGCGTCATCCGCGAAGAGCAGCTCTCTAATTAAAACATTTTCCTCTTTTCCTTTGCACGGAGACGGCTGATGTTGTACAGATTTCCATCCGCCCTGGTATGGATGTTTACACCCTCGAAACAGTCCTCGAATGCATGACGCAGTAGCATCGAGAAAAAGATACCGAAGAGTGTTGGAGCCAGTACACAGCCCTGTTTGACTCCGCTACAGACTGGGAAGGGTTCTGAGGTGGCACCATCGAAGAGCACTGTGCTGTGCACATTGGTGTGGAAGGACTCGATGATGGAGAGAAGCCGTGGCGGGCATCCTATTTTTTCAAATATACGTAGCAGACCCTCGCGGCTGACCAGGTCAAATGCCTTTGTTAGATCTATGAAGGCAACAAAGAGGGCTTTCTGTTGCTCCCGACATTTCTCTTGTAGCTGACGGAGTGAGAAGATCATGTCCATTGTTGACCGGCCAGCCCGAAAACCGCATTGTGATTCTGGGTAGACATTTTGCGCCAGAATTTGCAGGCGTGCAAGTATCACTCTGGCAAAAGCCTTTCCCACAATACTCAGTAAGGAGATACCACGATAGTTATTGCAATCGCTGCGATCTCCTTTGTTCTTATAAAGCGTAACTATTTTGGCGTCACGCATGTCCTGTGGGATGTGACCGCGTTCCCAGCAATCGCATATGAGTTCGTGCAGAGGCTTCAGTAGTGCTGGCTGGCCGTGCTTAAGGACTTCTGCAGGAATGCCATCGTTGCCTGGGGCCTTCCCATTTATCAGATGATCGATAGCCCTACCAAGCTCCTCTATTGACGGTGGAGCATCAAGCTGATCTAGAACTGGTAGATCTGGTATTCTTTCTATGGCAGAGTCAGATACTAAATTCTGTGTCGCATAGAGTTCTAGATAGTGCTCAGTCCAGCGCCGCATCGGCTTGTCTCGTTCTGTGATCATCTCACCTGATTTTGTCTTGATTGGAGCTGACTTTGAAGTTGTGGGCCCAGTGGCCTTTTTTTATGCCTTCGTACATTTGTTTTATATCTCCCTGATCAGCAGCAGATTGAATGCTTTTGCATAATTCCACCCAATAAGTGTTAGCGCAAAAACGTGCACTCTTCCGGGCTGTTTTTCTGGCACTTCTGAGACATTTCTGGGTGTCAGGTCCTGGGGAAGCTCTGTAGGCCAGTAGAGCTTTTCTTTTTGTCTCCGTCACGGGATTCATTGTAACCCAGAGGGCCTCAAACCAATCTGCATTTTTTCTTTCCTTCTTCCCGAGGACGGCAAGAGAGGTGTTGTAAATAGTGTCTCGAATATGGAGCCAATTCGCATCGATTTGTTCTGTCCCTATAGCATCATGCGGATTGGGGATTTCTTTCTGCGAGGTGTTGGCTTTAAGAGCTTGCTCAAGCTTGGTGTTAAGTTGATCACTTATCTCAGGGCAGTTGATATTCTGCGTGTTGATGCGAGTTTTACCCTTGCTCTTTGAGTGACACAATTTCTTTGGTATTAATTTGATTCTGCTTGCGACCAAAGAGTGGTCTGTGTCACAGTCGGCACTGTGGTAACTGCGTGTTTGGAGCACACTGGCCAGATCAGATCGCCTGGTGAGAACCAGATCAAGCTGGTGCCAGTGCTTGGAGCGGGGATGTCTCCAAGACACTTTGTGGATGTCCTTGCATTTGAAGAATGTGTTAGTTACACACAGATTGTGAGTACTGCATAGCTCGAGCAGCCGCTGGCCGTTGTTATTAATTTTACCAATGCCATGTAAGCCGATGCTGGTGGACCAGGCTTTGTGATCTGCACCTACCCTGGCGTTGAAGTCACCGAGGAGGTATAGACTCTCATATGTGGGAATATTTGCTACTGCGGAGTCTAGGACCTCATAGAAGTTGTCTTTTAACTCTTCTTCGGAGCAGAGAGTTGGTGCATACAGGCTGAGGATATGGGCTGCGCCAGATGATGTTGAAAGTTTAATGCCGAGTATCCTCTCAGTGCCAAGTGCCGCCAGTTCAACGTATGACATAAGAGAGTTTTTTTATGGCAAAACCAACGCCATGCTGCCTTGGTCTGTCTGATGGAAGTCCTTGCCAGACAAATGTGTAGTTGGCCTCAACCACTTTGCCGTTTTCAGCCAGCCGCGTCTCCTGTAGACATGCAATGTCGATGCCGAGACGGGAAAGTTCCCTGTCAATGACCGCTGTCTTCCTTATATCTTCCGCACATGAGGGGTCAGAGTTAAAACCAGTGCAGAGGGTTCTGACATTCCAGCTTGCTAAACGAAGTGCTGGTAACTTCTTTCTTATTTTTTTCAGTTGGTGCTTGGGTTTATGGCTTGCTTGTTGAGTTGATCACTCTGAGCCCCATGCACCCAATGGGGCAGGTGAGCCATGACGGAACATCACCTTACTGGCTGGGGGCTGCCCAGCTTAAGGCGGGCGGTAGATGCTCAGTGAGACATGGCGATCTCTCCCACCGTCTGGAACGACCCCTGGCGCCTAGCTCTACGCCAAATGAGCAATGGCTTATAACCGGTAACTGCCGCTCCACGTGTTGTGTCTACGCCTTGCGGCGAAGCTGGAGTGACCTCTCCAGGATTGGGTCGAGGAGGTAGAGAAGGAAAAAAAACAACAACACAGGAGGCTACGATAGCCTAGGCAGAGCTTTAGAAAGACCAATCGGCAAGGCTTCATCATTAATGGCTAGGCTGAATAAAAGAGTGTGGAACAATGCACAGCTCACTGCTAGGACAAAAATCACTGTGTACCAGGCCTGCGTGCTCAGCACACTCCTCTATGGCAGCGAGTGCTGGACGACCGATGCCAAACAAACAAAGCAACTCAACAGCTTCCACTTACGATGCTTGCGCAGGATTCTGCACATCAAGTGGCAGGACAAGATAACGAATGTCGAGGTACTCAGAAGGAGTCATATGCTGAGCATGCACTCAATCCTGAGTGAGAGGCGCCTGCGGTGGCTGGGACATGTCCGCAGGATGAACTCGGAGCGCATTCCAAGAGCCCTGCTTTACGGTGAGCTGGCAACTGGTATGCGGAAGAGAGGACGCCCCAGCTTGCGCTTCAAGGATGTCTGCAAGAAAGACATGAGTCTGGCGCAGATAGACCATAAAACGTGGGAAACCATTGCTGAGGAACGCACCTCCTGGCGGGCTAAAGTACGCGAGGGCATCCAAGTCGCGGAAGCTTCCCTTACAGTCAAGAGCGAGGAGAAAAGGGCCAGGAGAAAGGGGAAGGGGGGTAGAGGAGCTGGAGGAAACGCCATCATCCCATGAGGATGGATGGATGCCATAGAGATCTACAAACATGGGAATCCGTGGGATGGCAGGAATGTGGTACAGCGTCTTTTATTGGATGTTAGATCTACAAACATGTGAATTGGAGGGATGGTAGAAATGTGGTCCAGTGTCTTTTGTTGTATGTTAGATCTACAAACATAGGAAATTCGTGGGATGGTAGGAATGTGGTACGGGGCCTTTTATTGTATGTTTGATCTACAAACATGGGAATTGGTGGGATGGTAGGAATGTGGTACAGTGTCTTTTATTGTATGTTTGATCTACAAACATGGGAATTGGTGGGATGGTAGGAATGTGGTATAGTGTCTTTTATTGTATGTTAGTTCTACAAAAATGGGAATTCGTGGGATGGTAGGAATGTAGTATAGTGTCTTTTATTGTATGTTAAATCTACAATCATGGGAATTGGTGGGATGGTAGGAATGTGGTACAGTGTCTTTTATTGTATGTTAAATCTACAAACATGGGAATTGGTGGGTTGGTAGGAATATGGTACAGTGTCTTTTATTGTATGTTAGATCTACAAACATGGGAATTCGTAGGATGGTAAGAATGTGGTGCAGTGTCTTTTATTGTATGTTAGATCTACAAACATGGGAATTCATGGGATGGTAGAAATTTGGTACAGTGTCTTTTATTGTATGTTAGATCTATAAACATGGGAATTCGTAGGATGGTAAGAATGTGGTGCAGTGTCTTTTATTGTATGTTAGTTCTACAAACATGGGAATTGGTGGGATGGTAGGAATGTGGTATAGTGTCTTTTATTGTATGTTAGATCTACAAACATGGGAATTCGTGGGATGGTAGGAATGTGGTGCAGTGTCTTTTATTGTATGTTAGATCTACAAACATGGGAATTCGTGGGATGGTAGGAATGTGGTATAGTGTCTTTTATTGTATGTTAGATCTACAAACATGGGAATTCTTGGGATGGTAGGAATTTGTTAGACCATCTTTCTGTACACATAAATAATGATATTACACAATAGATTTACATATTAGATTTAAACATATATCAACGTTTGTTACACCATTTCTTACATGTCTTCCTTAGACCAACATGTGTTAAACCATTTCTTACATGTCTTTCTTAGATCAACATGTGTTACACAATTTCTTACATGTCTTCCTTAGATCGACATGTGTTACACCATTTCTTACATGTCTTTCTTAGATCAACGTTTGTTACACCATTCCTTACATGTCTTCCTTAGATCAACATGTGTTACACCATTCATTACATGTCTTTCTTAGATCAACATGTGTTACACCATTTCTTTCATGTCTTTCTTAGATCAACATGTGTTACAGCATTTCTTACATGGCTTCCTTAGATCAACATGTGTTACACCTTTTGTTACAGGTCTTCCATAGATCAACATGTGTTACACCATTTCTTACATGTCTTTTACTTAGACCAACATGTGTTACACCATTTCTTACATGTCTTCCTTAGATCAACATGTGTAACACCATTTCTTACATGTCTTCCTTAGACCAACATGTGTTACACCATTCCTTACATGTATTCCTTAGACCAACATGTGTTACAACATTCCTTACATGTCTTCCTTAGATCAACATGTGTTACACCATTTCTTACATGTCTTCCTTAGATCAACATGTGTTACACCATTCCTTACATGTCTTCCTTAGATGAACATTTGTTACACCATTCCTTACATGTCTTTCTTAGAACAACACGTGTTACACCATTCCTTACATGTTTTCCTTAGATCAACATGTGTTACACCACTCAGTACATGTCTTCCTTAGTTCAACATGTGTTACAACATTCCTCACATGTCTTCCTTAGATCAACATGTGTTACACCATTCCTTACATGTCTTCATTAGATCAACATGTGTTACACCATTCCTTACATGTCTTCCTTAGATCAACATGTGTTACACCATTTCTTACAAGTCTTCCTTAGATCAACATGTGTTACAGCATTTCTTACATGTCTTCCTTAGATCAACATGTGTTACACCATTCCTTACATGTGTTATTTAGATCAACATGTGTTACACCATTCCTTACATGTCTTCCTTAGATCAACATGTGTTACTCCATTCCTTACATGTCTTCCTTAGATCAACATGTGTTACACCATTCCTTACATGTCTTCCTTAGATCAACATGTGTTACACCATTTCTTACATGTCTTCCTTTGATCAACATGTGTTACAACATTCCTTACATGTCTTCCTTAGATCAACATGTGTTACACTATTCCTTACATGTCTTCCTTAGATCAACATGTGTTACACCATTCATTACATGTCTTCCTTAGATCAACATGTGTTACACCATTCCTTACATGTCTTCCTTACATCAACATGTGTAAAACAATTTCTTACATGTCTTCCTTTGATCAACATGTGTTACACCATTTCTTACATGTCTTCCTTGGATCAACATGTGTTAAACCATTTCTTACATGTCTTCCTTAGATCAACATGTGTTACACCATTTCTTACATGTCTTCCTTAGATCAACATGTGTTACACCATTTCTTACATGTCTTCCTTAGATCAACATGTGTTACACCATTTCTGACATGTCTTCCTTGCATCAACATGTGTTACACCATTTCTTACATGTCTTCCTTAGATCAAAATGTGTTACACCATTCCTTACATGTCTTCCTTTGATCAATATGTGTTACACCATTTCTTACATGTCTTCCTTAGATCAACATGTGTTACACCATTTTTTTCATGTCTTCCTTAGATCAACATGTGTTACACCATTTCTTACATGTCTTCCTTAGATCAACATGTGTTACACCATTTCTTACATGTCTTCCTTAGATCAACATGTGTTACACCATTTCTTACATGTCTTCCTTAGACCAACATGTGTTACACCATTCCTTACATGTCTTCCTTAGATCAACATGTGTTACACCATTTCTTACATGTCTTCCTTAGATCAACAAGTGTTACAACATTTCTTACATGTCTTCCTTGGATCAACATGTGTTACACCATTTCTTTCATGTCTTCCTTATATCAACATGTGTTACACCATTTCTTACATGTCTTCCATAGACCAACATGTGTTACACCATTCCTTACATGTCTTCCTTAGATCAACATGTGTTACACCATTTCTTACATGTCTTCCTTAGATCAACAAGTGTTACAACATTTCTTACATGTCTTCCTTGGATCAACATGTGTTACACCATTTCTTTCATGTCTTCCTTATATCAACATGTGTTACACCATTTCTTACATGTCTTCCATAGATCAACATGTGTTACACCATTTCTTACATGTCTTCCTTAGATCAACATGTGTTACACCATTTCTTACATGTCTTCCTTAGATCAACGTTCTTACATGTCTTCCTTAGATCAACATCCCGTACATGTCTTCCTTAGATCAACGTTCCTTACATGTCTTATTTAGATCAACGTTCCTTACATGTCTTCCTTAGATCAACATCCCGTACAACCCTCCGGCCAACCCAACACCAAATATCAACCCCGTCCTTATTCTTCTACTTGAGCAAAGTGACCAGGAGACCAACAAATCAAATGAAATATTGAGTTACTGTTACCTACCCCATGCCAATAAGGCTGTCGCTCTCACGTGCAGGTCAAAGTTCATTCAATGGATTCAAGGCAATAGTATGTTGTTTTTTTAATTCGATAATTTATCTAAGGGGTCGTCTATAAATAACGTCACGCGATTTGTGGCAATTTTTTTATCCCACTCCCCCCTCGTCACACGTCGTCACAAACATTTAGACCCCCCTCTAATATGACGTCACACATTCCCCTAAAAGCTGTTTTTTCTATTTTAAAAAGAGCATGTTTCAAATCATTTTTATTGTAGTCATTTAAATATGTATTTAGTGTAAGGTTGCATTCTAATATCGTAAAACCCATGAAGTCATGTAAAACGGCATAGCCTAAACTAAATTGTAAGAAATCAAATATCTGAGTGGAACTTTTATTTAAAGTCGCGAGTTTTGATGTGACGACACATTTCTCAAACACCCCCCTCCCCATCGTCACACATCGTCACAAATGTGTGGACCCCCGTCCCTCTAGATCCGTGACGTCATTTATGAACGTCTCTTAACAATCCACAAAAACATCTAATAATGCCACTATTTACACATCCTAATTCAATTGATTTTCTGGTTTGACCACATATACAGACATATATAGAGACATATATAGAGACATATATAATGACATATGTAGAGACATATATAGAGACATATATAGAGACATATATATTGTCATATGTAGAGACATATATAGAGACATATATAGAGACATATATAGACACTTCCCACACTGGTATTTACCAACATTGAAATAAGCTCAAATGTCTATCTATCTATATATCGATCTATCGATCTATCTATCTATCCATCCGACATTCTGTCTTTAATATGTGTCTGTCAGTCTGTCTTTCCAAACGTCCCTTCGTCTGCCAATCTGTCTTTCTTTCCGTCCGCCTGTTTATCGATCAATAAGTCTATCAATCTATTTATCCGGAGACACATTATTTATTCGTCCATATAATTTCTATCATGCCTACGTATCTGTAAATTTACTTACCCGTCTATCTGTTAAGCCATTTCATGTCCTAATTTTGAGATGTATTTCTGTTTCCTATTCTGGTTTTACAACAGAGCTAATAGGACTCCAGGTTTACTACACAAATGGAACATCGCTTTACGAACAATTTCGTGCATGTACTGAAAAACTTATGTGTGACAGAGCATGTTTAACAAAGTTTAACTCATGTAAGTTTAACTTCGTACATTTTGTAAAACCTCTGATCCATTACGTAGTCCTTAGTTTCGCTTTGAACCAATCAGATAATTTACACAGTCTTTGTGATACAGTAAAACAACATTATATGTTAAATTTGACTTGATTGGCGGTACTCACCTGATTTGTTAAACTGTCCTAGCTTTACTGTACAACAGCCTGATCCATTAAAGTGTCCTAGCTTTACTGTAAAACAGCCTGATCCATTAAAGTGGTGGTCGAGTGGCATCGCACTAGACTGTCGTACCGATGGTCACGGGTTCGAATCCGTGTGAAGGCAAGGGTTTGTTCCCGGGGCTAGGGCGTCCCTGAGTCACCCAGCTCCGAATGGGTACCTAACACTACATTGTAGTTAGGCGGCTGGGTAATGCGTGGAACCCACAAAGCCGTGGCCCTTTGAACGCTGCATCACTTGCCAACAGATCATCTGTCATGGTCTGTGGACGCAACTATCTTCTGCATAGAAGGAGCGTCTGTATAGATTTTTTTTTAAATATTTATTTAAAAATTATTTTTTTTAAAGTGTCCTAGCTTTACTGTTCAACAGCCTGATCCATTAAAGTGTCCTAGCTTTACTGTACAACAGCCTGATCCATTAAAGTGTCCTAGCTTTACTGTTCAACAGCCTGACCAATTAAAGTGTCCTAGCTTTGCAGTAGTCCAAACTGATCCGATAAGTTAAGGGTTGAGGTGATGACAAAGTAGGGACTGGGGTTTTAAATACTAATTTAAGTGAAACAAGAGCACGATTGATCATCAAAGATTGTTTATTTTGTAATTACACTAAAAAGTTTATTTCTACCATCCCTTCATCGCGCGACACGTTTTTTAAACTTTCCATTTGACAAAATGTGGTATTGTTCATAACTTAATTTGCCTTGTTTAGTTTATACATCTACCCCTCTATAGTCTACCCAACTATACTAGAGGGTCCCAGGCGCGCATTTCTTCAACGTAAACACGAAATGTTAGACTTTTACGTCAACCTTCGTTTTTTTGGAGTTGTCGACACAGTGGTCAAAGTCACGTGCTGCAGTGCCCCGTCTGTCCGACGGTAAGTGTCTTTCTTCACATTTTCGACCATTCCATTTCTTTGTTGGTCCCCTTCCGGATATATGTGGTTCCGCTGAATCAGATCTTGCCGAGTTAAGGCAGTAGATAATAGCTGCGCGAGGCTGAAAAGCTTAACATAATATATCAAAGGATATATATTACTAAATGTTGACATATCAAAGTGTTCGGTCTCATCTATTGGACGATGTTTATTTAATTTTTAAAAGATACATAGACATGTTGCGGTAAATAAAATAATGAACAACCTGGAATTGCCTTGCATTTATCCCAATACTAGTGGTCGTCGTGTCCAGCACTCATCCAAAATCTAAGTTATAGAACCATAACACCTCATAATACAAGTTTATTACACAGTCTCCCCGCTTAGTACGTAATCTTTCCTTGAATTGTTTTTCTTATTTCCTTTTATTTATCTTAGGTTGTGTTCTGTATTAGAAACATCGCAACAGTCATTTCTTTTCATACCTTTTGTTAGCATCCTTCGCTCTACCAATTTTCTGCAACAAAGTAACAAAGAAAATAAACATCACAACAAAGGGTAAAGCGTTAAAAACACGTTTACCATCCGACACAAAGTCACCCACACGTGGATTGATGTTACCCACACGTGGATTGATGTTACCCACACGTGGATTGATGTTACCCACACGTGGATTGATGTTACCCACACGTGGATTGATGTTACCCACACGTGGATTGATGTTACCCACACGTGGATTGATGTTACCCACACGTGGATTGATGTTACTCACACGTGGATTGATGTAACCCACACGTGGATTGATGTTAACATTTTAAATATAACGTCCTTCTGCTCATTTCAAACGCGCATCCAAACACACGCACACACGGAGACAATCATACACACACACGGAGACAATCATACACACACGGAGACAATCATACACACACACGGAGACAATCATACACACACACGGAGACAATCATACACACACGGAGACAATCATACACACACGGAGACAATCATACACACACGGAGACAATCATACACACACGGAGACAATCATACACACACACGGAGACAATCATACACACACACGGAGACAATCATACACACACGGAGACAATCATACACACACACGGAGACAATCATACACACACACGGAGACAATCATACACACACGGAGACAATCATACACACACGGAGACAATCATACACACACGGAGACAATCATACACACACGGAGACAATCATACACACACACGGAGACAATCATACACACACACGGAGACAATCATACACACACGGAGACAATCATACACACACACGGAGACAATCATACACACACGGAGACAATCATACACACACGGAGACAATCATACACACACGGAGACAATCATACACACACGGAGACAATCATACACACACGGAGACAATCATACACACACGGAGACAATCATACACACACACGGAGACAATCATACACACACGGAGACGATCACACGCACACACGGAGACAATCACAGCCACACAAGGAGACAATCACAGCCACACACGGAGACAATCACACGCACACATGGAGACAATCACACGCACACACGGAGACAATCACACACACACACCGGGCAAACAATTAGGAACAATTATTATCACACATTTGTCAGTAATGTCAGAACCATTTACCTGTTAACCTGTCGATTGGATCTCGAGTGTGGGGATACAGGGGCTAGTACAGGTTCTCTGGCCACGGGTCATTGTGTTTGGTTATGAAAGCATGTGGTGGAGATACAGGGGCTAGTTTTCCTCATGGGTTATCTGGCCACGGGTCATTGTGTTTGATTATGAAAGCATGTGGTGGAGATACAGGGGCTAGTTTTCCTCATGGGTTCTCTGGCCACGGGTCATTGTGTTTAGTATGAAAGCATGTGGTGGAGATACATACAGAAGAGTTCAACTCTCAATAAATTGATCATTTTAACTCTAGCCTGTAACTAGACGCCACACTGACGTGTGATACAAAGTAAAATTAATATACATTCTATGCAAACACAAAGCCAAAATCATTATAAATAATATATAACTCCATATATCATAAAATATACTCTCATGAGGTTTGCTTCGTTCCTGCATGCGAAAGCTATTCTTCATTACATTGTAAAAATAATTTTGAATTATTATTTGCCCTTTTTTTCTAGGAAATTCGAATTCCGTCCAAGACCCGGTGATGACCTGGTTGTAAATTATTTGGGTCAAGTTGATGATCGCCTTTATAAATCAGAAATTGATGTCGAATTCGCCGGGCCTGTCCATGAATTTAAAGGTTAAAATGAGTTTATTGTATCTTGATTTCGAAATTAGTCAATAATAAAGATGGCCCATTTTTGTGTATCGCCATACAATATCAATCTGATAGATATTCGATACGCACCATTAGTCGTTATATCTATGATAGAGATATTCGATACGCACCATTAGTCGTTATATCTATGCTAGAGATATTCGATACGCACCATTAGTCGTTATATCTAGGCTAGAGATATTCGATACGCACCATTAGTCGTTATAACTAGGCTAGAGATATTCGATACCCACTATTAGTCGTTATATCTAGGCTAGAGATATTCGATACCCACTAATAGTCGTTATATCTAGGCTAGAGATATTCGATACGCACTAATAGTCGTTATACCTAGGCTAGAGATATTCGATACGCACCATTAGTCGTTATAACTAGGCTAGAGATATTCGATACCCACTATTAGTCGTTATATCTAGGCTAGAGATATTCGATACCCACTAATAGTCGTTATATCTAGGCTAGAGATATTCGATACGCACTAATAGTCGCTATACCTAGGCTAGAGATATTCGATACCCACTATTAGTCGTTATATCTAGGCTAGAGATATTTCATAGTTTTGTAACCATTCATTTGTTTAGAAATTTTCTTGCTTCATCAAGAAAATACATTTTTTGTGTCCAGTTTATCGCATAACACTTTGGTCTAAAACTTGGATAGGTCTTTAGTTGAAACCAGGCAATTTTGAGATAAAATAGATTTCTAAATTTCAGCAGATTTATTTCGGTATGAGTTTCTGGGATTTCTCAACACTTTGTGGATGGTTAACAATTGTAGGCGCTCTCATTGCAACAAAGTGACCCCAACTATTTCAATACATCTTACCTCTTTGTGTCGCAATCAACTTTTTACCTCTTTGTGTCGCAATCAACTTTTTACCTCTTTGTGTCGCAATCAACTTTTTACCTCTTTGTGTGGCAATCAACTTTTTATCTCTTTGTGTCGCGATCAACTTTTTACCTCTTTGTGTCGCAATCAACTTTTTACCAATTTGTGTCGCAATCAACTTTTTACCTCTTTGTGTCGCGATCAACTTTTTACCTCTTTGTGTCGCAATCAACTTTTTAGCAATTTGTGTCGCAATCAACTTTTTACCTCTTTGTGTCGCAATCAACTTTTTAAAACAGAATGATGATGATAGTAATCGATCTATTTAATAATAAAAGGCAGTTGTCTGTGCGGGCCTCAATAGGCGATTGGTCCCTCAAGCTCCAACAGCCAATCACTAGCACAGAAAAATTAAATCTCATTTCCATATTGAACAAATTTAAGCGGACGTTCAAAACGAATTACTTTTGGTGCAGTATTTTTTCAAAGACTCTATTTTGAGCGGTGCGCATTGGGATTTATAGTAAAATTCTTTGTTTTTACGGGTTATTTATTATAACTATAATGTATAGTATTTTTGACGTGATAGACATGTATGGCCGGTCGAGACGGCGGGTCTCTCGACAAACGGCAGAGGTGGGGAGGAAGGTCTCTGGACAGACTGCGGTTCGGTAGTAGGTAGGGTCTATCGACCAACCATAATGTGGGGGGAGGTAGGGTCTCTGAACAGACGGTGGTATGGTGAGGGGAGGCAGGTAGGGTCTCTGGATAGACCGCGGTGTGGGGTGGAGGTAGGGTCCTCTGACAAAGCCTCTGATTGAAACGACGAATGGTGACGTTTGATTTTCATTTTGGAGTCAGTTTATGTGGATGTTGTGATGTCCTACCATGAACTTCACAGGTCACCCTACACATATTCCCGTCCTTGGACGGGCTTTGTTTCTAGTAATAATAACTAAAGAAAATGAACATAATGATGATTTGTAGCATGATAATAATGATCTAAATAATAATAATAAAAATTACTCTACACTTATATAAAATAAAATAAAAACAACCATTTATTGTTTTCTATCAATAACGTAACAAGAAGCCTACCGTAGAGCTGGTATTGTTCGAAACAGTTTGGTACAAATACTAAGCCATACTAATTCAATTCATAGACGAGATTTAAACTTGAACTTACATGTATAGTGTTAGAAGTTACAGACGTTACATTTCTCACAAAATACGAATCTGACACAAGTCTTTTGAGATCTATCAGACAGAATGCTTTAATCTTCTGGACGTAGGCTTGTTAACAGCTTTAACAATGGCTCTAATATTTGATACTATAATTTAATGAGAATTAGACAAATGAGGTACGCAAGGCCTTCATTAGGCCTACCTCCAAAACGCGTAATGATCTAACATAAAGAAATATTTGTGTTCGATGTCTTATCAACAAACACTGAATCATCAAAAAGTAATTCTATATTTTTCCTATCTTTCTAATCACGTGTACTTCTGGCTTATTCAAAGTAATACGACTGCTTTAATTTTTTTATTAACTATGCAAATTTCGTTACATTTTTGGTAATGCAGATGGAACCTCGTTTTTTACTGTCCTTGTCATCGACACCGAGACAGACGTGTGTGACGTATATGAACACTATGTTGTGGCCAACCTTAAATACCCAGGTAAACCTGTTCTAAGGAACATAACATTAGCTAAAGCAGAACAAAAACAAAAACATAATTTTTTTAAAGTGAATCACGTGATCTATATTGATCAAACGTTGAAGATGGATTAGCCTTAAGCAAATGAAACATGACTACATTACAAGACAAGGCCAGTGTAAGCGAAATAGAGGCCGTCCAAAAACACTTGGCGCTGAGAATTGGAGGCATACATCAAGAGAATTGGCCATGAATGGAAGATCCTGGAGAAGCTGGCCCAGTATAGAGATGCCTGGAGGTCTCTCGTAGGTGGTCTATGCCCCTTGAGGAATTGCAGACGCCGACGATGATCGGTGGATGCCCCTCATGGACAAGAAGCCTAAACAACAAGGACTCCGTTGTAGAAATTCAGAATGAAGTTTAAGATAAAAAATAAACCAGAAGAGCACCTTCTGAAACTTTAACTTTAAGCCCCGGTAGCAAAATTGCAGCTGACAAGTTTCAGTAATAACAGTGCCATTAAGTAGAGCTCCATTTTAAAATAGTTCCCGAAGGAACCAAAGCGTCAACCAAAAAGTGCCAGTGACATCAGAAACCGTGACACCCGCGCCAGGAACAACATTTAGTCTAAACAGCGCCGATAACAACTGCACAAGGGCCAGTAACAACAGCGCCGGTAACAACATTTACAGTCTAAACAGCGCCGATAACAACTGCACAAGGGCCAGTAACAACAGCGCCGGTAACAACATTTACAGTCTAAACAGCGCCGTGAACAACTGCACAAGGGCCAGTAACAATAGCGCCGGTAACAACATTTACAGTCTAAACAGCACCGATAACAACTGCACAAGGGCCAGTCACAATAGCGCCGGTAACAACATTTACAGTCTAAATAGCACCGATAACAACTGCACAAGGGCCAGTAACAATAGCGCCGGTAACAACATTTACAGTCTAAACAGCACCGATAACAACTGCACAAGGGCCAGTAACAACAGCGCCGGTAACAATATGCTTAATAACAGCAATGCCATTCACATCTTAATAAAATAGAAATTACTGTGAGAAGCAAGAGTATGTGGTCGGCGTATTGTGAGAAGTAAGAGTATGTGGTCGGCGTATTGTGAGAAGTAAGAGTATGTGGTCGGCGTATTGTGAGAAGTAAGAGTATGTGGTCGGCGTATTGTGAGAAGTAAGAGTATGTGGTCGGCGTATTGTGAGAAGTAAGAGTATGTGGTCGGCGTATTGTGAGAAGTAAGAGTATGTGGTCGGCGTATTGTGAGAAGTAAGAGTATGTGGTCGGCGTATTGTGAGAAGTAAGAGTATGTGGTCGGCGTATTGTGAGAAGTAAGAGTATGTGGTCGGCTTATTGTTTGTAGTTTTTAACATTGCTTTACGTTAGCTTCATGGAGTCAATTACTTTATGCTACTGTATTTTAATATTAGGCGGTAAAAGGAATCATTTTCAACTATATCCTTAAATATGTCGACTGCTAGTGTTTGATTTTAAAATTACGATTCAATTTTACTTTCTTTTATTTCAGTCACATCTATTCCCTATATCCCCAACTCCTACCCTCGGGGTCCATAAATATAATAAATTTAAAAGAGTATGTGTAAAAAGCTAACAATCAACAAAGCCAATTTTTAAAAACCAACGCTTATAATTGCAATTTAGACTAATATAACAGTTACAAGACTTAAATGAATTTTATCTGTAAAAAATATAATTTAACACAATTTCCATTGGGAATTGCGTTTACACATTTGAAATGTCTGTGCACTGTTCGAGCTTTGAACAGCAATTCCTCATGAACCAGACAAGATAGAACGTTCGGGTCTTTTGCAAATATGCTAGGAGGTCCCAAAGATGAGCAACGGCCAAAAAAATAATAATACCCCAATAATACAGAAAAGGTTTACTGGATTTCCAATAGCTAATATTTAGAAGAATGTTGCAGTAGGAATTTGCGAAACAGAACCTTCCATTAGACTCCTGTAAATTTAGCAGCAATTTGTAGATAGCAATTGTTTTGTTTAGTTTCACAATTATTGATTTGAAATTACTTTTAATGTAATCTAGAATGATAGTTAATGGGGTTTTCCCGCTTTGTGAATGCTAATGTTAGATTTTTGCATGGTGCGCTATATATTGACACATTCTTGGTGTGATGTAGCGTGAGGGAATAGGACGTCATATTTTGTTTACTTTCAGAATTACTGATTTGAAATGAATTTTAATGTAATATAGAATGATTTCCCTTGAATAAAAAAATAGGAAATTCTTTGTTGGAAATTGCGTTTAAATTTAAATACTCATTCGAACTTTTATTATTTGTTTTTTGTTTGATGAGAATAAGAAAGCAGAGCTTCATAAGGATTTTTTTTTATTGGTCAAAATTTCAAGACAGAGCAATCACTTAGACACTCAAGACACCCACACACACATACACATACACACACACACACACACACACACACACACACACATATATATATATATATATATATATATAGAGAGAGAGAGATTAGTATACATATATACACGATATTAATTTTCTGATCTATTACAATTGTATTTTAATGCATTAATTGAAAGAGTAAGAGTGGCTTTTCTGTACGTCCCAGGTACAACTGTCTCACAATTCAGTAGTTGGGGAAATGTTTACCAACCACCTGATCCCCCTGCAGGGGAAGAACACACGTACTTCATCATGCTATACTCTCATCAGCAACCTCTACAAAGACCGCCACTACCACTCGGGTAAACGTTTATACATTGCACAAGACTTATCAACTTCATATGTACAATTAAAATTATTTGAATAGACTCCATAAATTGGATTCCAATAACTTTCTACAGATTTATTACTTGTTTTTTAGAGAAAGCATCTGTTACAAAACTTGGATTAGAGACGAAAAATAAATGTAAAAAATAGATATTTGTTCAGATTTTGATTAATTTTCCTATTTTAAAAAAAAATTCATGTCAATCAGGAACTCTGTTATATAAACTAATTGACTTAACCTATTTGCCTTCTATACTTGCTGAAAATCATTGCTAAGAGATGAATTTACCATGTATAGAGAGTTCTTAAATATTTTTGATCAGTCAATGTGACATGCAGCAACGTTTGATGAGCTTGAACCCAGCCCCAGTTCTCAGGTCAATTTCTTGGTTTAAATCTAGAGGCTCAAGAGGTAAGTCAGTCTAGCTCATGACTTAAGTCAGGTATTGCTTTAAGTCTGTCTAGCTGATGACGCAAGTAAGGTATTGTTATAAGTCTGTGTAGATGATGAATAAAGTCAGGTATTGTTGTAAGTCTGTCTAGATCATGACTCAAGACAGGTTTTGTTGTAAGTATGTCTAGAATAGTCTAGATGATGAATTAAGGCAGGTATTGTTGTAAGTCTGTCTAGATGATGGCTTAAGGCATATATTGTTGTAAGTCTGTCTAGATGATGGCTTAAGGCAGGTATTGCTTTCATTTATTTGTGTGAAACAAGACTGTATTTTTAGAACAGTCGGATTATTTCAATGAGTTTAAATAGTTCTTCAAGCGTTTATTCTTTGTAAAAATAATTAAATGAAAATAGAACTAAACTTATATAGAGAAAATATACTTACCGCCGGAGATCAGGTGCGATACCCAGCATTCATTGTGTGTGGGGATATGGTCTTTATGATAGCTTCTTTTAGCGTTAAACGTAAGAAAAGGCACGAGACAATGTTTTCTTTTAAACTGTTATACTTGTTTAATTCTTGCCTATAGTATTTTATGTGTGAGTGCGTATGTGCATGAGTGTGTGTGATTGTGTATGTGCATGAGTGTGTGTGATTGTGTATGTGCATGAGTGTGTGTGATTGTGTATATACATGACTGTGTAAGACTGCTTGTGTGTGCAGTGTACTAAAATAACATTTCCAGTTATTTTGATAGATGAAAATACAGACGATAACCTCTACCTCCATAATTTCAAACAGACAAAACTATCCTCCTATATCTCTATATCTCTCTATATATAAGACGCATTTGTTGTCTGTCTGGTTGTCTGTCTGTTCCCTAATAACTCAAGATCCAGACAACCAAATAACGTGAAATTTGGTACACGTACACAAAATTATACCGGAAAGGTTATTAAACAGGTTTCGTTCCATATATATAAGATACTGGGGGCCGGGGGCCCAAAATGTAGTTTTTCCTTATATGAGCTATATAAAATAAAAATTATTGAAAATTAAGACGTAAAATAATGACGCAAAATAATAAACATTTTGGTGTCGAGATTAACAAAAAGGCGACTATCGCTGTAAAATAACTTTTTTGTTGTTGTTGCTTTGTTGTTGTTGCTGTTGTAGTTGTTGTTTTGTTTTTGTTGTTGTTTTGTTTTTGTTGTTGTTGCAGTTGTTGTTTTTGTTGTTGTTGCTGTTGTTGTTTTTTTGTTGTTTTTGCTGTTGTTGTTGTTGTTGTCCACATTCCTTGCCCTGCGACGACAATGTCCTTCATGTTGTTGTTGATTTGTTGTTGTTGCTGTTGTTGTTTTGTTGTTGTTGCTTTGTTGTTTTTTTTTGTTTGTTTTTTTTTGTTGTTGTTTTGTTGTTTTTGTTGTTTTGTTGTTTTTGTTGTTTTTGTTGTTGTTTTTGTTGTTGTTTTTGTTGTTGTTGTTGTTAAACCCGGGAAAAGCCGGCTACTTGCCCCTAGTCTATATATATAAAAATCAAAGTATGTATTTATGTATGTATGCATGTCTGTTATAGCTGACTAAACCATTCATCCGATCGCCATGAAACTTTTGGAGACTTTTGAGTATGCTCCAGGGATGGAAATAGGCTACTTTTTTTCACAATTTAACACTCATGGGGCGCCGGGGGCCCATAATGAGAATTTTTTCTTATATGAGCTATATAAAAATTAGTTTAGGGCTTAGCTGCTTGGAAAATGAATGGATCTTGACCAAACTTGGTAAATAACAACTTGATAGCCAACATTACAGTACCATATGGCATTTAACACCTAATGTCCGTTCCTTCGGAGCCGGGGGCCCAAAATCTTTTTTTTTGTAAGCGTTAAATACTTTGTCTTTATTCCCGTTATGATTTACACGATCTTGAAAAGCATTGACTAATATATCTATCATGATCCAGATTGAAATGAAAAGGTATTTTAAAGTTAATTTCTTGCACCGATTGGGCCCGGGGGCCCTTAATGTTGTTTTTTCTAACCTTATATCTATATATATATAAATCAAAGTATGTATGTATGTATGCATGTCTTGTATAGCTGACTAAACCATTCATCCGATCGCCATGAAACTTTTGGAGACTTTTGAGTACGCTCCTGGGATGGTCACTGGCTACTACTTTTTTTCACAATTTAACACTCATGGGGCGCCGGGGGCCCATAAAATGATTTATTTTCTTATATATGAGCTATATAAAAATTAGTTTAAACGTTAGCTATTAGGTAAATTGATGGATCTTAACCAAACTTTGTATATAACAACTTGGTAGCCAATATAGAAATAATAAAGGGACTAATTTCCTAATGTCCATTTCTTCGGGACTGGGGGCCCAAAATGTCTTATTTCATAAACGTTTAATATTTTATTCTCCATTTAATTATTAAAGATCTTGAAAAATATAGATAAATATATCCACAATGAAATTGATTGAAATAAACAGGCGTTTTGAACTTGACATCTTGCACTAAATGGGCCCTGGGGCCCTTAATGTCGTTTTTTGCTTTTATGAGCTATATAAAAATGAGTTTATGCGTAAACTACTGAGTAAATGAATCGATCTTAACCAAACTTGGTATATAAAAACTTGGTAGCCCATATTAAAATAACAAAGGGCACTGCACTTCTAATTTTTAATTGTTCAGGGCCGGGGGCCCCAAGTGTAATTTTTCGTATGTGTTTGAGATATTATTTCCCATTCTATTTTAACGATCTTAAGAAATATATCAATGATGATACTGAATTAAAATGAACAGCATTTTGAAATTTACATCTTACATCAAATGGGCCGGGGGCCACAAATGTCTTTTTTTGTGTATACCGATACCTTAAGATATTATTTCCCACTCAGTTTTTAACGATCTTGAGAAATATATACATGATTAAAATGAATTTAAATGAACATGTTTTCAAAATGTACATCTTGAATTTATAGGGCCTGGGGGCCCCTTAATGTAGTTTTCCTTATATCTACATATATATAAAAATTAGTTTAGGCGTTAGATAATGAGAAAATAAATGGATTTTGACCAAACGCGGTATATAAAAACTTGAAAGCCTATATTAAATTTCTATAGGGCACTGATCTCATAATGTCCATTTCATCGGGGCTAGGGGCCCTAAATGTGTTTTTACTAAATTTTTAATATTGTATTCCCCATTCAATTTTACACGATATTGATAAATATAGATACATATATTTATATTTTTGTTATGAAATTGATTGAAATGAACAGATTTTCGAACTTCATATTTTAAAATGATGGGCCTGGTGACCGTTAATGTAATTTATTTTTTATCTATATATATTCATTTTTACTGAGATCGTTGCAACGCACGACGGGTCTGCTAGTATATAATAAAAGGCAAGTTTCTTTCCTTTCTGTCCTTTCTGTCCTTTCTGTCCCGTCATCTCTAGCGATTGGTCCCTCAAACACATATGACTCCTACAGCCAATCACTAGCGGAGAAAAATTTACATATTACGCGGAGGTTCAAAACGAGTTATTTTTGGTGCAGTTTTTTTGTCATAATTCATTATGTTGTTCCCATCTTGAAGTGATTCCTGGCGCTTATTCCAATGACAATTCTGTTAAATGCTTATACCTTGATGGTCCTGGGGGGTAGTGGCAAGAGTTTTAAGTTTTGTTTGTTTTTCGTTGCTGTTATTGTTGTTTTGTTGTTGTTGTTTTGTTGTTGTTGTTTTGTTGTTGTTGTTTTGTGGTTGTTGTTTTTGTTGTTGCTTTGTTGTTGTTGTTTTGCTGTTGTTGTTGTTTTTGTTTTGTTTTTGTTGTTGTTTTGTTTTTGATGCTGTTATTGTTGTTGCTGTTGTTGTTGCTGTTGTTGTTTTTGTTGTTTTTGCTGTTTTTGTTGTTGTTGTTGTACACATCCCTTGCCCTGCGACGACAATGTCCTGCAAACGCTTCAGCATAACAACTACCAAAACATAGCGTCCATGAACTTCACAGGTCACCCTACACTTATTCCCGTCCTTGGGCGGGCTTTGTTATTAGTTTTTACATAAGATGATTGCATAGCATTATACATTTAATAACAGTCGACAAGTTTACATTTCTGAAATATTTTCCTTGTCTTTGCCCACAGATTGCCCTAGGGAATATAGCTGCGTGCCTCCACTCTATCCTGTCAATGAACCGATCTTCATAGGATCCGGTAGCACAAGCACAGTACTCAGATCTACTCCAGCTCCAAGCACAATGAAGAAAACCACGATGACGACGACGACAACAAAACCAACCACAGCCATGTCCACAAAAACGGCAACTAACAGCCTTGGAGGTAAAGTTTCTCTTGTCGGTAGTAATAAAAGGAAGAGTCAGGGCTTTGTGAAAAAAGAACATAATTACAGTATTTTGTGACTAAAATTTATGCCTCTATGTTATTTTAGTATTTTGTTTTTTTTTAGAGTTAAACATTTTACATGTTGTTTTTTTTAATCTATATACAGTGGAACCTCGGTATACATCCTTAATCCGTTCCAGACACTTGGACGTATACCAAAAAGGACGTATATCAAACGTATTTTGACTATAAGAAATAGAGGGAAAATGATTAATCCGTTCCCATGAAAAAAATCATTTTGTTATTTACATTTTTATAAATTTATTGACGTGGTTATATAAAATAATGTAAGCATTGCTTAAAATCAAAATGCATAAGTAAAAAAGAACTTTTAAAAAAATATATTCTGTTTTCCTGTTATCCAAATCAAAAGCAATTTCTCAACAACATCTCATGTCCCCATATCTTTGTTTTGTAATCGATTTTACCCCATTCGCCCGTTTTATTGAGTCTTTTCTTTACACAATCATAGAAATCGTCATTCTTGGCAAGCTTCAATTACGTCCCGCGACACTCTCGCCAATTTCATCTTATATAACAATCTCTTCTTTTCATCTCCATGTCCAAGGTCATCCTAACATTTGTTTCGTTGCTTGGCTCCTCTCACTAACTTTCTTAGAACTCATAAAGGAGTTTACTTTTTTTTTAATTAAGAGAAAAACATAAAATCACGTGACAATTTGTGGTCATTGGGCGAATCATTTACTGTATGGTAGCCACTGCTTCTAACACACGTCGCACGGTGTGTTGTGATCTCACGGTGTGCTGTGATCTCCCGGTGTGCTGTGATCTCACGGTGTGCTGTGATCTCACGGTGTGCTTGCTGTGATCTCACGGTGTGCTGTGATCTCACGGTGTGCTGTGATCTTCCGGTGTGCTGTGATCTCACGGTGTGCTGTGATTTCACGGTGTGCTGTGATCTCACGGTGTGCTGTGATCTCACGGTAAGCTGTGATCTCACGATGTGCTGTGATCACTACATGCTATAGGCATGCGCGATGTGTCATTTTGACTCAAAGGACTAGGAGCCGTCCATAGATGACGTCACGCCCCTAGGGGAGAGAGGGTTCACACATTTGTGACGCTGTGTGACGAGGGTAAGGGGGATGCTTTAGAGCTGTGACGTCACATCAAAGTAGGCATCTTTAAATAAAGATCCAATTAAATAGTTGATTGATTACAATTTATTTTAATGACGTTTTAAATGGCTTCACGCGTGTTACAATTTAAGAGTGCAGCCTTACACTAAACTAATAATGAATACTTAAATGACAATAAAGTGATTTGAAACATGCTCATTTTCAAATAGGAAATACGGCTCATATTAGGAGGAGGGGTGAAACTGTGACGTTATAGTTA
Source organism: Ampullaceana balthica (assembly GCA_944989445.1). Lineage (NCBI taxonomy): Eukaryota > Metazoa > Mollusca > Gastropoda > Lymnaeidae > Ampullaceana > Ampullaceana balthica. Next base: position 90,365 of record CALYLW010000563.1, read on the forward strand.
GGGGAGGGGGGGGCTAACTTTTTGTGACGACGGGTAACGAGGGGGGATGGTGGATTGTCCAAAATCGGGTTACGGCATTTATGGATGACCCCATAAAAATAGGTCGTATTCCCAACAAAGGTCGTGTACCAAGCAAAGCGTGTCGCCTAAAAACAGGACGTATACTAAGTTGGACTTATACCAAAGCAGACGTATACCAAAGTTCCACTGTATTATTTTTGTCAAAATGGGTCTTTAGACCTTAAACTTTCCGTAACGAGTACATCATGCCAGATTTATCTAAAAAAGAAAAGCTTATGAGTACAAAGGTTTTTTTATACGACACTAAATGTAGATCAGAGTAAAGACGTTATTTAGAGCAGTGTCCGTCATGTTTAATTTAAATTACTTACATAGCGAGTTACTAAGCCAATAGAAATATCCCATTGCACATGCGGCACACATTTGCGTGTTTAAAACGATGCAAGAGAAATACTTTACGAAATTTCAGAACTTTGGTTAAAATTGTCCTCTTGGAGATGTTTCTAACAGTTTATCTTTCAAAATGTTCACAGTAATTTAATGAACCATGGGTTAAGCCAGCGTTACTATATTTCATTGATTTATTTTTTATTTCCCACAACTCGCATGATGATCGATCAATTTTTAGAAATATTTTCTAATATGTGGTACATTCATTTTAGGGGTAAGGTATTTAGTAATTTGTCAAAATAATTATTTTCTTACGTTAACGTGACAGACCATTCCCAAACAACAATACAAATATCTCATACTTTAAAACTTCATAGTGCTTTTGTTTAAGCAAAGTGCAAAGGTTGCATAACTCTCTTCTACTTGAGATCATATCATGGTTAGTTGATAAACATAAAACTATCTGGTGCAAGCAGGTTTGTTTGTAACATAAAACTATCTGGTGCAAGCAGGTTTGTTTGTAACATAAAACTATCTGGTGCAAGCAGGTTTGTTTGTAACATAAAACTATCTGGTGCAAGCAGGTTTGTTTGTAACATAAAACTATCTGGTGCAAGCAGGTTTGTTTGTAACATAAAACTATCTGGTGCAAGCAGGTTTGTTTGTAACATAAAACTATCTGGTGCAAGCAGGTTTGTTTGTAACATAAAACTATCTGGTGCAAGCAGGTTTGTTTGTAACATAAAACTATCTGGTGCAAGCAGGTTTGTTTGTAACATAAAACTATCTGGTGCAAGCAGGTTTGTTTGTAACATAAAACTATCTGGTGCAAGCAGGTTTGTTTGTAACATAAAACTATCTGGTGCAAGCAGGTTTGTTTGTAACATAAAACTATCTGGTGCAAGCAGGTTTGTTTGTAACATAAAACTATCTGGGGCAAGCAGGTTTGTTTGTAACATAAAACTATCTGGTGCAAGCAGGTTTGTTTGTAACATAAAACTATCTGGTGCAAGCAGGTTTGTTTGTAACATAAAACTATCTGGTGCAAGCAGGTTTGTTTGTAACATAAAACTATCTGGTGCAAGCAGGTTTGTTTGTAACATAAAACTAGTTGGTTGAAGCAGGTTTGTTTGTAATAACATTTCTATAAGTCACGTTACATTTGGCAATTAATTTAAACACATATGAACAAGAGCGCAATGACCAAAAGATTGTGTGTTTGTCTGTTTATTCTTTTAGCATGTAGTCAAGGCCAATGGGGTCCTAACTGTGAGTTAACCTGTGAGAAGTGTCTCAACATGGTGTGTGATCCCATTAACGGTTTGTGTACTGACGGTTGCATTGGTTACATCAATCCTCCACTGTGTACTGTTGGTGAGTTAAAGTAAACAAATGACACGTTTATCATTCGGCTTTTCCCGTTGTTATTTTTGTTTTACCTAAGAACGCAATCACGTGCTAGCTTTAAGTGCATGTATGTACATTTCTTTACCTCTTAGTTATTACATTCCATTTTTTAAAATAATATATTATTTAAATGGTTTAAAAATTTAATCCTTTATCAAACAAAAACTTATTTTTTTTAAAAAGAAACATAAATTTTTTTACTAATTACTAGGGATGCGGAAATTAACAATTAATTTCTCGATTAATCGTTACAAAAATTAACGATTAAATTATTTTTTACCGATTAATCAAAACATCACTTACAAATTATTGAAGGTCAAAAAGTATTTTAAAAAAATACTAATAAATAGCGGCCGATAAATAATGAATTTCCTGACAATTACACGACCATTTGTTTTTAAACTATTGACTGACGGAAATGTTCAAAATGTTGATAGTTTGCCTACCATGGTTCTAACACTTCGCCTACTTATCAAACCAAATGAAAAGCGTATTAAGCTAATGGCAGTAATTGAGTCCGACTCAGAGACAGAAAATGACGACAGATCTCCTTATGAATTACTGCGTTGCAAAATGCAGATACAAATTCCTGAATCCATTAATCCTCTACAATGGTGGAAACTTAATGAACACCGATATCCGATAATGTCATTCGTTGCCAAGACCGTTTGTTGCATACCATTTACCTTAGTTCCATGTGAATGATTGTTCAGCTGGGTTATATTGGCAATTAGACCCGCTCATCACTTGAACCAAATAATGTAAACACACTTTTATTTTTGCGTAGTTGATTAAAAGATGACATATAAAGGAGACATTCCAGTGTTATTTAGATTTTCAACAAGAACGTTTAATAATTGTTACTTATGACATCATAAATTTTAATTTTCGGCTTTTATCGAAAGTAACGATTAATTAATCGTTAATTTTTCAAAAGTTAACGATTAAATTTAAATTAATCGTTAACAGCCCTACTAATTACTTAAGGTTGTGAAAAGTTAATTTAAAATGTTGGTAAATTGATTTCTTTTTTTTTCAATTGCTACTATTAAGATTTAGATATTATATATGTATTTCAGTCTTCATTTTAATATGTTTTTCAATGTTTATAAAAGTGCGCATTATTTTTTTTTCATCCTACTCTATTAAAATTAATTCTATTATATTTTTAGAACAAATAAACAATGACTGTTGCCATCGTTGTGTAAGTCAAGGCTTCTAGGGATCACATTGAACTTAAATTAAAGTTAACGAAAGTGCTGTGACTCTGTCAATCAAATAATCTATAATAGACCCCACTTGAAGTCAAACATCAACGTGGTTACACGTGTCAAAGTCATGAAATATTTAATAAATCCGCAGATTGCACTAATGCCACATGGGGCCCGAATTGTGAGTCAAAATGTGCAAACTGTGCTAAGAAGTCGTGCCATACGGTAAATGGCTTGTGTCTAGAAGGATGTGACGGTTCCTATTACCCACCAGACTGTAAAAAAGGTGAACTTTTTTGTTAGTCTAGTCATAAGAGTTTTTACTTCTATTAATGAAGTACGATGTTCAGAATCATTACATGATAGATATATACTTTATTCAGACTGCAATTTTATTGAATATTTGGGTTGTTAAAAGCAGAGATGTGACTTGAGCCTTTAGAGCATTTACAATGACGGGGTTCTTCTAGATCAGGGGTCTACAGATGCGGCCCGCGTGGCCCTCAGGGGTCTACAGATGCGGCCCGTGAGGCCCTCAGGGGTCTACAGATGCGGCCCACGAGGCCCTCAGGGGTCTACAGATGTGGCCCGCGAGGCCCTCAGGGGTCTACAGATGTGGCCCGCGAGGCCCTCAGGGGTCTACAGATGCTGCCCGCGAGGCCCTCAGGGGTCTACAGATGCGGCCCCTGAGGCCCTCAGGGGTCTACAGATGTGGCCCGCGAAGCCCCATCAACCGGCCCCTGGAGACCTTTTAATCTCCAAAAAAGATACTATTTTTGCATATAGTTTACAACAAAACAGTGTGTAGTTGGCCCCCAAACTTGTGTTTGACAGTTAATGTGGCCCCCCGGCAGAAAAGTTTGGGGATCCCTGTTCTATATCATGAACAACTATAAAGCATAAACTAATATCCATCCACTCCTTGGAATCAGCGATACAAACATATGATATATGTGTGACTCTCAATATCTTAAGTTGAAAAATGTTATCTTTGGTTTTTACAAATGTGAAAAGTATATTATCGTATTCCCTTTAAACCAAAGATAACGCCAATGATAATATCAACATATTTTTTTTAAACTCACACACAAATAGAATGTGAGGCCAACACTTGGGGGAAGGATTGTGCTAGAAATTGTAGCAGTAAATGCAACAAAGGGACGTGCAGCGTAAGGACAGGTTACTGCACCTACGGGTGTCAGAGTGGATACCAATCTCATGATTGTATGCAAGGTAAATGTGGATACAAATATCATGATTGTATGCAAGGTAAATGTGGATAACAATATCATGATTGTATGAAAGGTAAATGTAGATATCAATCTCATGATTGTATGCAAGGTAAATGTGGATACAAATATCATGATTGTATGCAAGGTAAATGTGGATATCAATCTCATGATTGTATGCAAGGTAAATGTGGATACAAATATCATGAGTGTATGCAAGGTAAATGTGGATACAAATATCATGATTGTATGCAAGGTAAATGTGGATAACAATATCATGATTGTATGAAAGGTAAATATAGATATCAATCTCATTATGGTATGCAAGGTAAATGTGGATACATATATCATGATTGTATGAAAGGTAAATGTAGATATCAATCTCATTATGGTATGCAAGGTAAATGTGGATACAAATATCATGATTGTCTGCAAGGTAAATGTGGATACAAATATCATGATTGTATGCAAGGTAAATGTGGATAACAATATCATGATTGTATGAAAGGTAAATGTAGATATCAATCTCATTATGGTATGCAAGGTAAATGTGGATACAAATATCATGATTGTATGCAAGGTAAATGTGGATACAAATATCATGATTGTATGCAAGGTAAATGTTAATATCAATATCAGTGCAAAAGTTTGTCTAAAAATCTTGTTATATCTGTATAAATTGAGAGTAGAGTTGCGTTTATTTCAGCAATCCAATCGTTCCAGGACAGCTCTATTAATATCCTTCTGCCCATGGTATTCTTCATTGCCCTCGTTGCTGTGGCCATCGCCGGTACCATCATTTGGAAACAAAGGTACATGTTTTTTTCTTCATAATTATCGCCTATTCCCAAAAGTACACTGGATTTCCAAATATATACTTTATTCCAAATGTACCGTTTATCTACAAATGTAATGTTTATTCCCTTAATCTAAAGTTTATTCACAAAAGTTTATGTAATTCCCAAAGTTAAATATAATGAAATTGAAGTATCAAGAAACTTTAATTGTTTAATGTTTACATTTTTAATGTTTACATGTTTAATGTTTACATGTTTAATATCTACATTTTTAATGTTTACATTTTTAATGTTTACATTTTAAATGTCTACATGTTTACATGTTTAATGTTTGCATGTTCAATGTTTACATGTTTATTATTTAATAATTACATGTTTAATGTTTATATATTCAATGTTGTTTACGAAAAAAAGGGATCAACTTATAATGAGACCCCTTTTTCTGAAAACAAAATAGGTTGTTTTTTTTTAGATATTAGGACTTTAAGCGACATCAGTTATTATATGCACAATAATCAAGACTTCTGCTTTATTATTTGTCGCATGTCATTGTTAAGTTCCATTGTTTTTTTGTTTTTTGTTGTTTTTTTTTAAAAATAAATTTGATATTTCCAGGCTTACTTATTTTCACCATTTCCAAAACGAAAGAAGAACCCTTGATTTTAATTCTTTAAAAACATAATTCAATTTATTAATCATTCACCTTTCTATGCATGTAAATTGTTGAAACTTCTAAGTAAAATCTAATGAATCTCGATAAGTCTATTGCATAATATTTTAGACGCATACCAACATATTTAAGAATGCATCTTGTATATTGAAGTTATTCAAGTAAATTGAAAAGACCATGAAGATTTTAATAAAAAAGGTTTGGGTACAATCGTCCATTGACAAGTTGTGTTACAAGTTTGGGTTAAAATCATTCAAACTTATTTTTAAAAGAGAAATAAATAAACTCACCTCTTGTATCATTAACAAGGCGACAGGAAGAAGTCAAGACAGCAATAATTGAAGAAGTCGTCAGCGAAGTTAAAGTGTATGGTATGTCTTCGTTTTGACCTTTATGTACTATCATAACTGACTTTTAAAAAATATATATATTTAGTGTCGCAGCAGGTAAAAATGCAAAGTACTGCCCGCCATTAACATTTTGGGCCAACTGCACTGTGGCTTCATCGTGCAAGCGGTCATCAAACACCTTAGTTTGTACAAGATGGCTTTGATCTGTTAAGGCGTTGATCGTATTGAGTACTACTTATGTCGGTTTTTTATGGGAGGGGGTGGGGGTGGAGGAAAGAGTTAATAAATATTTATTTGATATAAACGAAAATACTAACACAACGGAATTATTTTTAAATAAGAATGACATAATTTATATAAGGCTAAAATAACAAATAAATAAACAAATTGTGTAATGAAGCGATATATGGAAGCTTTATTAATTAATTTATTAATTAAAGTCGAGAGGGGGTGGCCTCTACGGGGCTCGGCAGATGAGTAAGGTCGTGGGGCACGGACCTGACCGTGACTCGGCGGCCTGAAACTAACAACTCCCGGCAGGCAATGCCAAAGTCCGATATGTTAGGTGTTAGGTGCTAGTCACATATGATTACAGTCGCTGTACGGATCTTAGACAAAGCATCTTAAATGCATTGTCGATGATGAAAACCAAAGTACCCGTTGAGGGTCGGGTAAATCCTAAGCGACCGTTTCGTCCCCCTCAATTTTACTAGCAACGCTATTGAGCGGTGCCGGTTTAGGGCCAGGAGCGCCAGCACGGATTAGCAAAAGGTGCCGCGAAGAACGCAGCGGACGCCAGCTCTGAGGAAACCTTCCAGTGGGGGTTGCACCCTAGGTAGGTCATTGATGATCCCCCGCATTGCGGCGATCCTAACCATTGAGACTCGTATGCTTTGCCGGGGTGGCGCCGAAGTGGTAGCGGGTCATAGTAAGGCAATTCCACCCCTCCTTGTGAGGTCAACTTAGTGGGAGGCATCCTCGACTTCCTGTCTTAGATGCCCAGGTGGCCGCTTCAGAAGCGACCGCTCCGGGGGGGGTTTTCCCAGCTGTCAACGTCCTTTTCTGGGGGAGGGGGCCAGATAGCTGGGAGGGTCTTCCAGGAAGACCCATGAAGAGCACTATGCTCGGGGCTTCTGATTTTCTTCCACATGTAGGATCATTAATTAAAGTAAACGTTCCGGCTAATGTACATTATATATAACTGCATATAACTGCATATAACTGCATATAACTGCATATAACTGCATATAACTGCATATAACTGCATATAACTGCATATAACTGCATATAACTGCATATAACTGCACTTACACAAGTATTAAAATTGAAATACTTATAATATTAAAATTTTAATACTTTTGTAAATCCAGTTACAATGTTACACAATTAAAAGCAGAAAGAAAAAGAAAAATTGAATCATATTGCTAATAACGAAAGTATTTATCACACATACAAAGAGGGTTTAAATAAGGACGGGAGTTTATTGTGCTTTTTAATTCTATGAAACTTTTTTAAAAATTTAATAACAATCTCAGGTACAATAAGTATTTCAGTGAAGTTGTCCGGAAATTCTCACCAGAAAAAAAGAGAGCAGTAATAATAATAATCTAGGAACTTATCTGATGCAGTACCACTCACACATATTTAAACATTCATTCAATATACAACAAAGCTATCTTCCGAGGAGTTAACAAGCTTCTGAACTTTAACCTTTCCACCATTACTCCTATACAACTGAACTGCCCTGAGATTTGATTCTAGTAGTGGCAAAATGACAACAAACAACAAACCGCCTCTGTGTGTTTCCAAACCTCTTGTCTTAGAAATGTTTTTAAAGCACTAATTATGATAGATTAAATGTGTATGTGCTTTAGTTGATCATTTAGTTGATCATTTAGTTGATCATTTAGTTGATCATTTAGTTGATCATTTAGTTGATCATTTAGTTGATCATTTAGTTGATCAGATCAAATTAAAAGAGGAAAATAATCTAAGAGTTTTTGGGTTCAACTTATTTTACTTTTTTAGTGCTAATTTTTATTTATTTTTAAAAAGCTTGCTCACTCGGTACTTAAATAACTTTCTAAATCCAGAGAACCCAAGTAGCCTTGTAAGCGATCATGAAACTTCTCAATATCTGCCCAACCCTCCCCCCAACCCCACCTGTAACATCTTTGTGATGTTTTACTTGTTAATATATCTTGTAGGCGTTCTCTCAATACATAACCTTGCATACAATAATCCTCTGAAGAATTGGTTTCAATAAAACAACTTTAATATCCACACTATAATAATAATAATAAATTGATTATTTATATAGCGCTGTATCCCAGTAAGGAACTGGGCTCACAGCGCTTTACATGAAAGAAATAACATACTTATAAGTATTAAATTAACTTTCATATCACAACAAACACAAAAAATTACAATACATTATACATAAGCTACGTTAATCATTTACAAGAAATGTTGTTTCATCAATTTTAAAAATAAGTTGTGAAAAGATGTGTCTTAAGTGCAGTCTTGAAAGACTTGGTTGTTTGAATACTACGTATGTGTAATGGTAGAGAATTCCATTGTTTGGCTGCACAAAAAGAGAATGACCTTTCACCAAACGTTTTGGTGCGTGTCGTAGGAACAGAGAGAACGCGTGTGTCTGCAGAAGATCTTAGCTTGCGAGTGGGTGAGTAGACCGACAAAAGTTCAGTAAGATACGATGGGCATGAGTCCGAAAAGAAATTGTGACAGAGAACGGCCAGTTTGTAATCAATACGGGCTTGTATAGGCAGCCAATGAAGTGAGCGAAGAAGTGGAGTAACATGGTCATGTTTTTTTGCCTTGAGCACCAGTCTGGCAGCTGAATTTTGAACTTTCTGTATTCTTTCAATGCATTGTTTTGGCACACCAGACAAAAGAGAATTGCAGTAATCCATACGAGCCAGTACAAGAGCACAGACTAGTGTTTTTGTGGCACTAACTGTTAAGTAATGACGGATTGAGCTGATCTGACGAATGGCAGTGTAGGCAGAGCGACAGATGTGATTGATGAAGTTGTTAATAGACATGTTGTCAGAAATAATGTAGCCAAGATTCCTAGTCGATGTTGTGAACAGAATATCCGAACTGGCTACGTGAATTGACTTCGGAAGAGACAAAGTACTGCGTGATTTATTGTTGCAAAATAGAAGTGCTTCAGTCTTGTCATCATTCAGCTTGAGTTTGCTTAACGTCATCCAAGACTTCACTTCACCAATGCACTCCTGCAACAATTGGACACCGGAGTCCATATTAGAGGGATCAGTGTGAGTATATAGTTGAGTATCATCTGCAAATGATTGGCTTTTAACTGAATGCTTTTCAAGCAGTAGAAGTAGCGGTCTTGTATACAGTACAAAAAGTACCGGACCCAAAACAGAGCCCTGCGGCACACCATAAAGCAAGTCAGCTTTGTGAGAGATACAGCCATCTACTGATACTACCTGTGATCTGTCAGATAAGTATGATTGAAACCAAGCCAGAACTGAGCCAGAAATTCCAAAATAATTTTGCAGGGTTTTCAGCAGTATTTGATGGTCGACAGTGTCAAAGGCTGCACTAAGATCTAAGAGGACCAATATAGAAATTTTCCCACTGTCCAGTGCGAGCAGGAGGTCATTTGTTACCTTCAACAGAGTGGTCTCTGTGCTGTGAGAAGGTCTGTAGGCCGACTGATTAGGACTTAGAAGAGTGTGGTCATTTAGATAAGAAAAAAGTTGTTTTAAGACTAGTTTTTCAATGACTTTCGACAAAAATGAAATATTAGAAACAGGTCGATAGTTGTTTAAATTGTTTTGGTCTAACCCTTTTTTTTCAGCAAGGGTTTTATAATAGCAGATTTACATAATGAAGGAAAGGTGCCAGATTTTAGACTTTCATTAACTATATTAGTTACTGTTGGGAGTAAGAGATCTAATGACTCAACCAATAGTGGAGTGGGGATGGGATCAAGAGGGCAGGACGTTGGCTTAGATTTTAGAATAATACTTTTGACCTCATTTTCCGTAACAGACTGAAACATGTCAAAGCCTGACCTCACAGCAAAAGAAGGAGATACATCATGTGGTGGCAACAACGTTCTGTCAAGTTCATCACGAATTTTAGCAATTTTGTTGATAAAAAAGTTACAAAATATATCTGGTTGCTGATGCAGGGGATACACAGAGGGAAGGACCATAGCGTTACCACTCCCTCTGAGGTTATTGCATACCTTAAATAGCTGCCTACTAGTACTACTTGTGATTATTTTATTATTAAAATATGATGTTTTTGCTTGATGTACAATATTAGTAACACATCGCTTGGCAGCGGAATAAATTTGCTTATTGACGACAAGTCTCGACTTCAACCAAGTCTTTTCTGCTATACGTCGAGCTTTCTTGGCGCGTCGAAGTTCTTCCCTTATTGTTGAATACCACGGAGATGATCGTGTTGACTTGACATTGTGGCGGGTGACAGGGGCATGTAAGTCCAACACAGAGAGTAGTGTACTATTCAGTTTATCCAAAGTGGGGCACAGGTCAGGGGACACGGCCACACTTAGATCTTGCCGGAAGGCGTCGCGATTCATGGCACGCAGATTGCGAAGGTCCTTGAATTTTGTGGGAGGAGGGGGGGCAATCACCCTAAGTTCACAAATAACACAAAAATGATCCGAGGACAGCTCTTCTGTTACGATTGCAGATTTGACAAGGCAATCGTCAGGTCTGTGCAATACCCAATCAATTATATGTCCTCTATTATGGGTGGGTTTATCAATCATTTGATCAATGTTGAATGAATCCAAAAGCTCGACCATCTTTGCTGTCATGGGATTCTGCGGTTGATCATAATGAATGTTCATGTCTCCTACTATCATGTAAGTGCCAGGCAGAGTGTTGGCATGGTCCAATGTCTCCTACTATCATGTAAGTGCCAGGCAGAGTGTTGGCATGGTCCAATGTCTCCTACTATCATGTAAGTGCCAGGCAGAGTGTTGGCATGGTCCAATGTCTCCTACTATCATGTAAGTGCCAGGCAGAGTGTTGGCATGGTCCAATGTCTCCTACTATCATGTAAGTGCCAGGCAGAGTGTTGGCATGGTCCAATGTCTCCTACTATCATGTAAGTGCCAGGCAGAGTGTTGGCATGGTCCAATGTCTCCTACTATCATGTAAGTGCCAGGCAGAGTGTTGGCATGGTCCAATGTCTCCTACTATCATGTAAGTGCCAGGCAGAGTGTTGGCATGGTCCAATGTCTCCTACTATCATGTAAGTGCCAGGCAGAGTGTTGGCATGGTCCAATGTCTCCTACTATCATGTAAGTGCCAGGCAGAGTGTTGGCATGGTCCAATGTCTCCTACTATCATGTAAGTGCCAGGCAGAGTGTTGGCATGGTCCAATGTCTCCTACTATCATGTAAGTGCCAGGCAGAGTGTTGGCATGGTCCAATGTCTCCTACTATCATGTAAGTGCCAGGCAGAGTGTTGGCATGGTCCAATGTCTCCTACTATCATGTAAGTGCCAGGCAGAGTGTTGGCATGGTCCAATGTCTCCTACTATCATGTAAGTGCCAGGCAGAGTGTTGGCATGGTCCAATGTCTCCTACTATCATGTAAGTGCCAGGCAGAGTGTTGGCATGGTCCAATGTCTCCTACTATCATGTAAGTGCCAGGCAGAGTGTTGGCATGGTCCAATGTCTCCTACTATCATGTAAGTGCCAGGCAGAGTGTTGGCATGGTCCAATGTCTCCTACTATCATGTAAGTGCCAGGCAGAGTGTTGGCATGGTCCAATGTCTCCTACTATCATGTAAGTGCCAGGCAGAGTGTTGGCATGGTCCAATGTCTCCTACTATCATGTAAGTGCCAGGCAGAGTGTTGGCATGGTCCAATGTCTCCTACTATCATGTAAGTGCCAGGCAGAGTGTTGGCATGGTCCAATGTCTCCTACTATCATGTAAGTGCCAGGCAGAGTGTTGGCATGGTCCAATGTCTCCTACTATCATGTAAGTGCCAGGCAGAGTGTTGGCATGGTCCAATGTCTCCTACTATCATGTAAGTGCCAGGCAGAGTGTTGGCATGGTCCAATGTCTCCTACTATCATGTAAGTGCCAGGCAGAGTGTTGGCATGGTCCAATGTCTCCTACTATCATGTAAGTGCCAGGCAGAGTGTTGGCATGGTCCAATGTCTCCTACTATCATGTAAGTGCCAGGCAGAGTGTTGGCATGGTCCAATGTCTCCTACTATCATGTAAGTGCCAGGCAGAGTGTTGGCATGGTCCAATGTCTCCTACTATCATGTAAGTGCCAGGCAGAGTGTTGGCATGGTCCAATGTCTCCTACTATCATGTAAGTGCCAGGCAGAGTGTTGGCATGGTCCAATGTCTCCTACTATCATGTAAGTGCCAGGCAGAGTGTTGGCATGGTCCAATGTCTCCTACTATCATGTAAGTGCCAGGCAGAGTGTTGGCATGGTCCAATGTCTCCTACTATCATGTAAGTGCCAGGCAGAGTGTTGGCATGGTCCAATGTCTCCTACTATCATGTAAGTGCCAGGCAGAGTGTTGGCATGGTCCAATGTCTCCTACTATCATGTAAGTGCCAGGCAGAGTGTTGGCATGGTCCAATGTCTCCTACTATCATGTAAGTGCCAGGCAGAGTGTTGGCATGGTCCAATGTCTCCTACTATCATGTAAGTGCCAGGCAGAGTGTTGGCATGGTCCAATGTCTCCTACTATCATGTAAGTGCCAGGCAGAGTGTTGGCATGGTCCAATGTCTCCTACTATCATGTAAGTGCCAGGCAGAGTGTTGGCATGGTCCAATGTCTCCTACTATCATGTAAGTGCCAGGCAGAGTGTTGGCATGGTCCAATGTCTCCTACTATCATGTAAGTGCCAGGCAGAGTGTTGGCATGGTCCAATGTCTCCTACTATCATGTAAGTGCCAGGCAGAGTGTTGGCATGGTCCAATGTCTCCTACTATCATGTAAGTGCCAGGCAGAGTGTTGGCATGGTCCAATGTCTCCTACTATCATGTAAGTGCCAGGCAGAGTGTTGGCATGGTCCAATGTCTCCTACTATCATGTAAGTGCCAGGCAGAGTGTTGGCATGGTCCAAAAGTTCCTGGAATTCTTCAAGAAATTTGGCATCTGTTAATTTATTTTTTTTACTCGGAAAGACACGGTAGATGCACATAAAGTGGATGATACGATGGGGCACTGACAATGTGATTTGAACTAACTCAAAGGATGTGTGCGCAAATTCGAATTCTGTTACAAATGAAAGTACATATATAATTTGAGGTTATACAACGTGGAGTCCTCAAACACACGTCTGCCATTACACACAGAATTCTGACAGAATTACGGACACTTTGACCCCGGACGTTTCGACCCCGGAGGGTTGGACCACAGGACGGTTCGACCCCAGGACGTTTCGACCCTGGTCGGTTCGACCACGGACGGTTCGACCCCGGGCGATTCGACCCCGGACAGTTCGACCACAGGACGTTTCGACCACAGGGTGTTTCCGACCCCGGACGTTTCGACCGCTTCGTATCTACACCGTATAGTTATTTTAATATATATTTTTAATATACTTTTTAAATTTTATTATTTTTAAAAGTAATTTTTGGTATAAACATGTTTACATGTTATCCATTTACTTAAAATAATTTAGCTTAAAATTATTATCCATTAAAAATTAAATACAGTTTGAAATTGTTATTGACAACCAGTAAATATTCAACGCGAATTCATGATTGTGATCAATGCGTCATTCCTCTGAGGTAGAAAGTCCTTCCAAACCAATCCTACTCCACCCCCACCCCCCACCCCGCCCGTCCGATGTAATCGGACAAAACAAAGGCAATGTGGTCAGATAGTCCTTTCTAAAGGTGCCTACATTCTCTCTGCCCCCACTTACTATATTTACCCTCGCCAGCACACGGCTTGCTGTGGTGGTCACTGAGTGTAGCCTTCGTAATACGGGCTAATGAAACCCTCGGAGGAAATGTATACAACAACGTAACGTTCAGTCCGGTCATACGGGTCCAGCAGCTTGAATGTTATTGTCTGCTAGGGGGCGGTATAAACTATTGAATTTGATGAACTGTAAATACTGACAACTTTGTACATCTTATTAAAATCAGCATTTCTACTAGGGAGGTATATACGTGTTAAACAACACAAGAAACAGAAATGAATGCAAGGGTGCGGATTTGTTATTGTTTCAGCGCCTGCGTTCAGCATGTCGACACTTAAAAATAAAATATAAAAAAAATTTAAAAAACATATTTAAAAAAAAATTAACAATAATAAGTAAAATGTAAAAAAATATTTTTTTTAAAAGGACACGCTTTTATTTACAAACACTTACAAACTGAAACGCGCTGATCTCCCCTGCCTTTGATGTAAACACGGGAATTTGGTAAACGAAGGCTGGAGTGAAACCAGTGAGCCGTGGAGGTCAACTCTAGCAGACGACTATACATTCTAAATAGTGATAAATAGAGATAAACTAAAATATGATTAATTTAATTACGGTACATTAGATCGATCTGAAATTTTGATACAATGCATTGTCATCCAAGATCTATCTGTGGTAAAATTTTGAGATCTCTAGGACCATCAGAAGTGGTATAATTTTACGTTTCAAGATTTGAAGGAAGGATGGATGGATACAACATACAAACAGTGTGACTTAAATAAAAGCGTGTAAAAAATCGACTTTCGTTTGTTTTTGTTATCACGGTGAAAACCTTTGAACGACTTCTCTATAAACATTTTAAAATTTAATGGATATTTATTTTTATAAATATTTTTTTAAAAATATTTTTAAAAAAAAACCAAAGAATAAATAAAATCATTTCACAATGTAGAAACGAGAGAGTCGAAACGTCCGGGGTCGAAACACCCTGGGGTCGAAACGTCTTGTGGTCGAACTGTCCGGGGTCGAATCGCCCGGGGTCGAATCGTTCGGGGTCGAACCGTCCGTGGTCGAACCGACCGGGGTCGAAACGTCCTGGGGTCGAACCGTCCTGTGGTCGAACCGTCCGCGGTCGAATCGTCCGGGGTCGAAGTGTCCGAGCACCATTCTGACAACCTTCTTCCCACACTTTCACTCACGTGACCTCTCCGTCATCCAACCCGTAATTCACACGTGACATTCACCCCCCATCCTTCAAAAAAAATTATTAGGAAATACAACATTTTTTGTCTTAATAAAATCAAATTAATCTACATATTCAAATTTCAAATATTTTTCATCAATGGACATTCATTGACTTACACACAACATCTAGACATAAAGATTAAGAGAAAAAAATCTGTAGGACTTCAACAGTCTACCTGTACTGAAAAAATGCAACTGAAAATTTAAACACATCTATAATTTTGTGTAATCAAAATACATTTAACAATCAATATATTAAAATTAAATAATAATCCAGTGGAATTCAAACACTGCTCCTTGTTTATTGTTCAGCGAATAAAAATACTAATATTAATACAGTCTCTGGTCTTATCATTTAGGGATTCACAGACCAATATTAATACAGTCTCTGGTTTTATCAGTTAGGAATTCACAGAACGTCTTTATTTATTGTCATTGTACTTAATATGTCTGCAACCACATTGTCCTTTCCCTGAACAGGTTCAATGTCAAATTTGTAGTCGGCTAATAGCATAGCATAGTTCAAAAATAGTCATTTTTCAGCTGTCGAGTATGAATTCAAATCGATGGGCTTTCAATGCTTCTTCAGCCTATTAAATGTTCAATAATTCCCAAACCACGACCACGAGTATGTCCATTCACAATATCAATTCCAGCATCTTGAATAAGTTGCTTAGCTTTTGAGATGTCATTTTTGCTTCCAGATAATTCAATAGAATTTCGACCAGATGAGTCACTGTCACTAGAAACCTTTATCTGAAAATCATTGTTGTATCTATGTCTTTGATTCTGCTTAATACACAAACCATTGTTCTTCCTACTTCAGATGATTGTACATAAATGGTCTCAGACTCACCAGTACCATCTCTATCTCTGCTACTATGGCCTTCATCCCTTTTGTCATATACGGGATTGTCAATAGTGGCTACAATGTCACTAGTTCTTGTTTCTTCTCGATTCATCGTTATTCTATCATCCATTGCTTGGTTTTCATACTTTCTCCATGGTTGATCATAATTTCTGTTTCTGGAATCAAAACTATATCTGCCTCTCCATGATCGTCTACCTTGATTATAATCTCTATTTATGGAATTATGATTATATCTGTCTCTCCATGATTGTCTACCTTGATCATAATCTCTATGTCTGGAATTATGATTATATTTTTCTCTCCATGCTTGTCTACCTTTGTTTTCAAAGTGATCTTGTCTTGATTTTTCTTCCGTTTTCTTTCTTATAGGGATTCCATTAGGTGACACCCTATTTGGTTGTCCCTTATTGTGATAACACTGCCTCCCCATATGTCCTGGCTTGTTACAGTACAAGCAAATAGTGTGTCTGTTGCCTTGGTTTGGTAGACTCTGGTTTCTCATTCCTTGTATTTTTAAATCCCTTATATTAACTTCACCGCCGTCTCATTCGTCCGCGACGTCCGTCGTTCGTACCGCGACGCCCGTCAGCCCGCGGAAAAACAAAAGTCGAAAATGACCCATTTCCAGAGAAGCCATCGAGCTGAAATTCGGCACACGGACCCGTCTCACGTAACAATGCATCGTATCAAAATTTCAGATCGATCTAACGTACCGTAATTAAATTAATTTATTTTAGTTTTATCTATATAAATCACTATATAGAATGTTTAGTCGTCGTCTGCTAGAGTTTTGACCTAGTTTTAAAGCCAAGGGAGATAATTTCGGTCTCAGTCTGTAAATGTTTGTCACTTTTGAACATAATCAATACTTTTAGTTATGTCTCATATATAAGGGATTTATAGTCAAAAACTTTGTTTTTACGGGGTTGTTTATTATTGGTTTTTAATTTGCATTGCTGCAAAGATATCTTGTCTCATCCATTTCCACATTCAGTCTTTGAATGTGCGTAATGCATTTGTTAGCTCTGCTTGAGTACGAACTTTCTTATCAGTTAAATATGCGAATATAGCTGGTGTTGCATTTTCTATGAACTTGTCAATTAACACCATGTCTAGTATTGTCTAGTATGGCCTTTGGATTGCTTGTATCTATTGCTGTAAGTTCCAGCCATTTTGTTAATTTAACTTGTGCTTCATTCACTATGATCTGTGAATCTTTGTCCATCTTGATTCTCATTTCATGAAATTCTTTTCTATAATCATTTTCTGACTTTCCGAAATGACATAGAAGTGCCTTTTTGACATTTTTTATATGTTTTTGTCTTCTTTGGCTATACTGTTGTAAGCTTCAAATGCTTCTCCAGTTAGTTGAGTCATCAGTTGTGCTGGCCAACTTTCTTCATCATAACCTTTCATGGCCAATATGGATTCAAAATAATCCAGATAAACATCCTTTCTTTCTTTCTGGGTATCATATTTTCTAACTTTGATAGTATCCTTCGGTGCTGACTTTCTATTTGTGTCATTACCAGGATTGTGGCCTCTACTCTCTAAATCAATTTGTAGTTTTAAGTTGTCATTTTTAAGTTGTTTAAGTTCTCTTCTTGCAGCTCTTTCTTCTCTTTCAATTATTTTTTTTTGCCTTTCTTTTTTTCAGCTATTCTTTGCTTTTCTTCTTCTTTGGCTATTTTTCGCATCTCTTCTTCTCTGGCTATTTTTAGCTTCTCTTCTTCTTTGGCTACCTTGACTTTCTCTTCAACAAAGTCCTTCAATTCTTTTTCACCTAAGCCAAATTTTTCTGCTGTTGCAGTGATTTTTTTGTAGTAATCCATGTTTAAGTTTTATGGAATAATATGAGTCAAGCAATTCAGTATTGAATGTAAGTATTTATTTATTAAGGTATGAATCCTCCAAATGAGAAAATATTGATTTCAAAATGTTAAGTCCAAACAAGTGACATATCTAAATCATTAAATTTGATTTAGACAAAATGAGGCAACAAAGCAACCTCACAAGGGATCTTAAGTATATTTGATATATACGCTCCCTCAGATTGACAAAACACATCCGATTGTCCAAAGTTTTGAATAAAATAAGTGACTTAGTCAAATTTTCCAATTTCCGAACTTTAATGTAGGTTTTTGACACTGTAGTTCAATCTGTTAATCTAAATTGCAATTATCACTCTTTCCACACAATGAATGGATACAAAGTCACTCCTTCAGTCGCTTTTGAATTCACTAATATTATTAGTTATTGAAAGTTACTAAAGATTTCATTGATTCAAATTTTACACTGACACAGTTGTTAATAGTCCATAGCTTCCCAAATTCAAGGTTTGAATACAGTTCTTTCTTGGAATTATTAGTAATGGCCTGTGTCACGTTGACACTGTGTGCTCCGTCTGCCTTGCGCTTGACCCAGATTCAGTGCATCTAGCTGCAATGTGGGAAGTCAAGCCGCCATTTTGAAAAATTATTGTATCAAATATTTCATTGAACCTCAAAAGATTATTCACATCTGCTTACGAACTTGAATATTCATAAATTACGATGGCTCACAATGGCTCATATTTCTGCTTTCAATAAATACTTCCCTCTTTTGAATACACAAAATAATTGTCACTTCCACGAATACCTCCTTCCTGTACTTTGTTCACTTAGGACTAATGGTAATCTTAATCACTTTTACTATCTGACACCAATGTAACATCTTTGTGATGTTTTACTTATTAATATATCTTGTAGGCGTTCTCTCAATACATAACCTTGCATACAATAATCCTCTGAAGAATTGGTTTCAATAAAACAACTATAGTACCCACACTATGTACAGTACATATATAATTTGAGGTTATACAACGTGGAGTCCTCAAACACGCGTTCGCCATTACACACAGAATTCTGACAACTCTCTTCCCGCGCTTTCACTCACGTGACCTCTCCGTCATCCAACCCGTGATTCACACGTGACACCACCCCACATGGACACATGAAACGTAAGGTTTAGTTTCCTCTTCAACCCCCCCCTCCCACACACACATACACACACACGCACACTCAGAAGTAGTGTCAACGTGACTACTATTTTAAGAAATAATCAGCATTTTCTATTTAGAGTTTCATTTTTTAATGGGAATTTGAGGTTTTAAAATTTTTTATTAGTAACAAAACAACTCAAAGCATTATTATTTAAAAAGGGATTTAATGCTTACGAAATTAACTATGTTTTATTAATAATTAATTTGAATAACAACATTTAAAGAACTGACAACACCAGAGAATTATTTTATTTCTTATATTTCTCATTGTGACCAGATACGTCTCTGAGTTGTTCTGAAATCAATTCGTACATGCACGTACATGACCTACATTTCTTTGAGCATCAATTTGAGGTAGTGTATTGTAATATTATATCATACTGTTATAATCTATTAAAACTATACTTTAGATCTATTTACAAAGATACATGGCGTTCAACTTAGCTTTATTGTCAAGACAAAGTTATGTTGCCTTTTAGATAACATCAAAATTAAGG
The DNA here is from genome assembly GCA_944989445.1 of Ampullaceana balthica. Classification (NCBI taxonomy): domain Eukaryota; kingdom Metazoa; phylum Mollusca; class Gastropoda; family Lymnaeidae; genus Ampullaceana; species Ampullaceana balthica. The sequence goes on from CALYLW010000563.1 coordinate 110,035, forward strand.
GGCCATTTTAAGACGCTAATTAGATTCGCTTGCTCTGTGCAATATCCTCACTTGCTTGAATACTTTTCATTTGAAAAATATATTCATCTTTTCTTCATTAACTTAGTTTGGATCCTATTTCCTTAAAATTTTCCCGCTCGCTGTTGGTTTTTTTTATATCTAACGGAATTTCATTGACCAAATATTAAAGTCCTCTTCTGGTAAAATACCAATGAACCAGAGAAATCCAGTTTGCTTGTGGAAGCAAGTGAATGCAGGGTATTTATTTCACGCACGAGGCTCCCATTTCCTGACGTCCAGCTAAACGTTTCCTTAAAATAAGAAGTCAACCTTGACCAGGATCCAGTACACACATAGAATAGTTAACTGTAATCTGCACTAATTTATAGAATTTGGCATCTATTTTGAAATAATTTTAATGTGGAGATTTCTATTTGCGTAAATAATTATTTCAAAATCTTACTACATATTATGCAAGAAAGTTAATAAATATAAACTAACTTTTTGTAACACTGTAACACAAGTTGTTCGCTTAGGAGCTATATAGGATGCAGACTTAAGCATGTGTGGTGAATATTACAATTGGTCCCGCGGAAATACAAACTGTAATGAATGTCAAAAATGAACAACTTCCCGTAATGCTATAAGGCTGAAATTTTGCACATAGACATGTCACGCAACAATGCATTGTATCAAATTTTCAGATCGATCGAATGTACTGTAATTTTACTAATGAACTTTTAGTTAATCTCTATGTATCTCTATGTATTTCTATGTAACATGTACATTTTTGTGCTAGACTGTGGCGTGGTGCGTATTTATTGGACATCCTTTTCAATATTTTCCTGTCGCGCGGTGCAGTGCGTATTATATTGAACATATAATATATTCCCGATCTGTAAATTTTTATGCTAGTGTGTCGCGCGGTGCATATTATATTGAACATAATCAATACGTTTAGTTATTATGTCTCATAAATAAGGGATTTAGAGTCAAAAATGTTGTTTTTACGGGTTGTTTAATTAATTGAATTCAAACGATATTATCATTATTTGTGTTTTTACAGGAAATTCCTATCCCAGAAAATGTGACGACAGAAAATGGACTTAGTGATTTAAATAAAATGAAAAATCTCGACAAGATCATTGTGCCATGTATGTAAAGGAAATTAAGACTTACAGAAACACACTTGGCGACTGATAAAATTGAACGACTTCAGTCTAAATGTGCTTAAAGTAATTAACCAATTAACACAGACACACGTGCGTAATTATATTTTTTTCTTAAGAGAAATAATTTTAGATGAACTTATCTCATTCAATTTCAAATACACCAGCATGCCAGTGAAGTTCTAAAAATGTGTTGTTTATTCATATTTTATAATACCCTTTTTTAAAATTTAGTTCTTCAAAAAACAAAAAGAAGTGGATTTCCAAATTTTAAAATAATCATTTTTGCTTAAATTCAAATTTGTGGATTCATTTTTTTTTCTATGAAAGTATAAAGTATTATTTTTATTTTAAATTTGAGAAAAAAGTATCATATTGTTGGTATTGGGAAAAAACTGTCTTTTTCTATGTGTACTCCAAGCTTTTTAATGTCTCTAATTAGTCTTTGTTTATATTACTCAGATGACCATAACCGAGTCGTGTTACAAGAAAATCTAGAAGAAAATGAAGGGGATTATATCAATGCTTCATTTGTCAAGGTACTTAAGTCCTACATGTGAGAATTTCGATTACTTCCTACCTACAAGTACAATTTCTTACAACAGCTGCTAAATATTTGCTGCCTCATCAGCACCGTCCTGCATTAAGTCATATCAGCATCGTCCTGCATTAAGTCATATCAGCACCGTCCTGCATTAAGTCATATCAACACCGTCATGCATTAAGTCATATATTTAAAACAAGAAGTTTTTTTTAATGATTCTTTAAAAATCTTAAGAAAATCAGTCGACAGGTTACAAACAACACTCAGATTCCTCTTTCTAATCAATTTTCAAGTTGTTTGTTTCAAGAAAAATTCGTTTCATTATATATTTTTCTGTCAATATCTTTTTAAAAGCGAAATATATTTATTTCACTTGGATGCGTGTATTAATGTTAAACTATTCATATATATATATATTCAAGTTGTTAGATGAAAGTTTCCAGTATATACAAGTTCGGTTGTATCTTATAATATCTAAGGGATGTCTTTTATTTTCTAGGGATATGAATCAGAACATAAATTTATTGCCTCCAGAGGTATGTATGTTTATGTTTTGTAAGTGCACGATTTAATGTAATCGGTTTACATAGTTACGTATTCTAAACTCAACAAATATATCTTTGCAACTATTTAACAGGTAAGGATTATATTTACTTTTCAGACAAGTTAATTTCTCTCCTCCTCATTATTCGTAACAGGGCCTTCGAATTTTATTATTAACGACTTTGTGCGAATGATATGGGAGCAACGAACACAAGTGATGGTGATGCTGACTAATCTGGTGGAGAACGAAACGGTTCGATACTTTTATTGATTTATTCATCTCTAATATCTTATGTCAGATCATTTATACATTTAATTATTTGGCTAGCTTTTTGCAACTGTGTCTTATCAGACTCATATTTAAAGAAGTAAAATAAAGTTCTATTATCGGACAGGTATTGCAAAAGTAAATTTTTAAAGGTGTGTCATTTCTTTAATACAAGTATATTGTCTTTACGATGAGTGCAGATTTCTAAAACTATCTATTATTCATTACCTTTAAAATAGAAACGAACTTTGACACTTGCTTATTTATATCTCACAAAAAGCTCTCAGTATATGCATGCTAACTTCTAAGTTTTTACTTGAAATTTCGCTTTACATGCATTTAAACACTATTTTTGTTCCTGTTATTGTTATTGTAACAGACGAATTTTTTGAAAACAATGTAGAGGTAAGCCATGCCCTCGCTAAAAGTAACTCACCATAAACATGTTGAATACATCTTTTTCTAACAACTATGAATGCAGTTCCTCCCATTTTCGTACAAACAAAACCTTTGTTGTTACCTTGTTTATCTCTCTACAGGTGATGTCAGAAAAATATTGGCCCGACTCGGGCGTTAAACCGTTTGGTTTTATTAAAGTTGAAGTACTGTCTGAGCTGGTGTTAGCTAACTACACGATAAGAACAATAAAACTCGTCAAGGTATTTTTAAAAAAATTGGTGTTGAACAAAACTTATTTCTTGCATTAATTTGAGTGTTATTTTAGTATATAAATCTTAGATGTATTCCGACTCGTTACAGGAGAGAGAAGAGACGCTGATAGTCACACAGTACCAGCTGACGTCATGGCCTGAGAGAGGTGTGCCAGAACTGCCCTGGGCTTTTGTCGACTTTGAACAGAGGGTGTCGGCTCACGACACCTACAGGCCTATTGTGGTGCATTGCAGGTATGAAAGACAGGTGGATGGAGCTATTATTTGTGGGACTTTTAGGTTTGGGGTGATTTGACTCTGTTTATTGCCAAAGTTACGTGTGTTGTTTCTGTTTATTGCCAAAGTTAGGTGTGTTGTTTCTGTTTATTGCCAAAGTTAGGTGTGTTGTTTCTGTTTATTGCCAAAGTTAGGTGTGTTGTTTCTGTTTATTGCCAAAGTTAGGTGTGTTGTTTCTGTTTATTGCCAAAGTTAGGTGTGTTGTTTCTGTTTATTGCCAAAGTTAGGTGTGTTGTTTCTGTTTATTGCCAAAGTTAGGTGTGTTGTTTCTGTTTATTGCCAAAGTTAGGTGTTTTGTTTCTGTTTATTGCCAAAGTTATGTGTGTTGTTTCTGTTTATTGCCAAAGTTAGGTGTGTTGTTTCTGTTTATTGCTAAAACTAGGTGTGTTGTTTCTGTTATTGCCAAAGTTAGGTGTGTTGTTTCTGTTTATAACCAAAGTTATGTGTGTTGTTTCTGTTTATTGCCAAAGTTATGTGTGTTGTTTCTGTTTAATACAGTCAAGAACAGACACATTGCACTTCTTAATAAAACTATTATCATGTGTAATGCGTCTTGAAGACTAAGTTGTTCTCTATGACAGTATTGGAAGTATTGACCATTAAAAAAGTCCGGAATCTCATGAGCTGGCATAAGACTATATCCATCATTTAGTAGGTAGAAATGTGAAGGTTCTGAGGCATTGAAATCATAGATTACGAAATAATGATGGGAGTCAGAGGCGGCACTAGGTTTGGTGTCTTCCATTGCTGTAGGTGATAATGTCACCCTCTCTCAACTAACTCCCACAGACATCCTCCGAGTCTGTCGTGCCAAATAATCGGGATATTAAGAATTTTACCCTTTCGTGTCACCCTTGTGATGGTGTCACCCTTGTGATGGTGTCACCCTTGTGATGGTGTCACCCTTGTGATGGTGTCACCCTTGTGATGGTGTCACCCTTGTGATGGTGTAGCCCTTGTGATGGTGTCACCCTTGTGATGGTGTCACCCTTGTGATGGTGTCACCCTTGTGATGGTGTCACCCTTGTGATGATGTCACCCTTGTGATGGTTTCACCCTTGTGATGGTGTCACCCTTGTGATGGTTTCACCCTTGTGATGGTGTCACCCTTGTGATGGTGTCACCCTTGTGATGGTGTCACCCTTGTGATGGTGTCACCCTTGTGATGGTGTCACCCTTGTGATGTTGTCACCCTTGTGATGTTGTCACCCTTGTGATGGTGTCACCCACTGTGTTCCGCTCCAAACCGCCCCCTCCAGGTGACGCCTCTGGGGAGGGAATATGTTAAACTAGTGTACTATTAAAAAGACTAAGTGTTTTACGCCGCTTTGTTTGGTACAAACATTCGACGAAACAAAACATGCCTGGTGTGTCCTCCATCTATATTCTAAATTTGTGAAGTGAATATTTCCTACTCTTGGCGAACAAATGTTTCGGAACTTACTACCAGTCTAGTCGTAGAACATCACGTGTCTAGATGAGCAGGGTGAGTAAATATCTTCATTATATCTTTGTTTATAGAGATAGTCCATACTCTGCTTAAAGGCATTATTGACGAAGAAAAACACATTCTCTGTTGTCTACTCTATTGCAGGGCTGGCGTAGACCGCACTGGGATGTTCATTGCACTGTGCAACATCATCAAAGAAGCCGAGGCAACTGGCCGAATTGATGTTTTCAAGACAGTCGCCGGACTAAGGGAGTACAGAACTGCGATGGTCCAGACGGCTGTAAGTCATGTAATAAATGCATTGTTCACTATGAGACTTGTCGGTTGGTGATAGGTCATAAAACAAGCACACTTCACTTTCAAACATGCACCAAAAAGCGTAGAATGTATTCAAATGTTTCTGATCGTGCCGACACACAAACGAACAAAAGTTTTCAAACTAATGGTAGCTATAGACCATACTCATTAGACGCAATTGAGACTACCGTAACGTACGATATATTTAAATATAGCTATTTCTTTTTCGCTCTAACTACTCCCTTCTCTTGCTCTGTCTCTCCCAGCCACCCTCCCTCTCTTCCTCCCTCTCTCCATCCGTCTCTCGCACTCCCTCCCTCTCTCTTTCTCTCTCTCTTTCTCTCTCTACCTCTCTCTCTTTCTCTCTCTCTCTCTCACTGACAATAAATATCGACAGTTTTTTTTTAATAAAGTGGATCTTTTTATAGGAACAATACTATTTTCTACACAAAGCTGTACAAATAGCTGTGATGTGCATTGGGAAAATCTTAAAACAGAAGAATATATCGTACAAGATCAAGGCTTTAACGGACGCTAAATTGGAGGAAGAATTTAATGTAGGTCAAATTATTACGATTCAATGTTCACTATAATCAATTATTTAATTTATGTATCTCAAATGAACAAAGTTACAGGATAAAGTAAAATTGAAGTTTAATCGTCAAACTTTTCAGACCACTTGGTTTATCCAGATATTTTCAATTCTTGCCGAAGCTGAATTTTATCTTTCCAATTTTAAAATTTGTAAACGCTTTTTTATGTATTTTTAATGATATAGGTATCTATATGTATATAATTTAAGATCGAATATTTTAATCAAAACTTTGTTCTTGTAATTAATTTTATTTAATGCGTACACGTGAGCATATTGAGTACGTTCTCCTGTGTATGTTCTTGTTAAGTGGAGCGTAGTTGGTTAGTGCCCAGACATTTGTTTTGCTCAGTCACGTGATTGATTGATGCATATACATATGACTTTTAAGAGCGCAGAAATTCGTTTCTGATTTGAACTAAAACCTTTTCTTTCACTATAAGTACAGAATGACAACTGATTTGAACCCAAACCTTGTCTTCCACAGGCCGTCACCTTGCTGTCCGAGGACTTCAGAATAAAGTTTGAGGGTAAGTATGACTTTAAAAGAGTGACGTCACTCTACAACGGTGCAACCCTCACAACTTTGATTGGGAACTTGGAGGGCGTTGGGGGAGGGGGGGGGCTGCCAGAGTGTGAAGTGGGAAAGTTGAAAGGAAATAGATTGTGTTTATTAGAATATCTTGATTGTCTTGAACATGATTTATCATTGAAATAAAGCTTCATCTAGAATCATTCTAGAACAGCTAAAAAAATAAATAATTGCAGCAAGAAATCGTTAAAATTGAAATTTAGCAACTTTCAGGGATTTTTTTTAAAGTGTTGTCTTGCAATGTAACTTTTAAAAATAAATAAGAAGATAATTTTCCCAACTATAAAAGTCTAAAGTTAACATTTTTAAAAAAATATGTTAATGGTGTATTAAATGACCACACTTAATGGCTAATATGTGAGCCGACATAACTTATGCTCATATTGTACGGCTGCGTAAATCACTTTATTATTATTTGATTGAAATTTTAATTTAAGAAAAGCATTTTTTTTAGTCAATGCGACGTTTTTAACATCTTTTCGTTTTGTTGTATAACAGATGCTAAGTACCGTCCCGTCCCACGACATGAAATAGATGCAGTATATGTACAGGTGGGAATCCTTCAATTGTGTACACATAAATTGTATTTAAGATATTGCAGGATTCGGCAGCACTATGGCAGATAAAAAGCCATGTCTTATAATGAGCAAGTATTAAACGTCTGCTATCGTTGTTAATAACAACAAAAAAACGTTAAAAAACAAGTTTTTGACCATAAATCCTTTACATAACTAGACATAGACATAACTAAAACAATTTTCATTATAATACGCAGCGCAAAACAATAAAAAAAATACAAAATTGTTTGTTATGTCTCGTAAAACATGTTTAATATAATGCTCACCGATCAGGAATATGTTTATAAAGAGTATTGTCGATAAAATACGCACCTTACCGCGCGAAATGAAAAGTTGTTCAATATAATACGCACCGCGACACTCAAGCACAAAAATGAACATGTTACATAGAGATAAATACATATAATCTAACACTTCAATAATTTAATTACAGTACTTTCGATTGATCTGAAATTTCGATACGTCATTTTTATCATTGGCATGAGTCTGCCTGCAAAATTTCAGCTCGCTAGCTTACGAGGAAGTGGTTTAAAATCGATCCAAAGTTTTTTTCGGCAACAACCAGACACAAGTTAATATAAAGGATTTAATTTTTTTTAAACCCGTAAAAAACCAAGTTTTTGACTATAAATCCTTTATGTACGAGACGTAACTAAAAGAATGTTCATTATAATACGCATCGCCAGACCATCCAAAAATACAAAATTGCAGTTTGTCGTAAAACGTGTTTAATATAATGCGCACCGATCAGGAATATGTTTATAAAAAGTGTTGTCAATAAAATACGCACCTTATTGCGCGACAGAAAGGTTGTTCAATATAATACGCACCGCGACACTCTATCTCAAAAAATAACATGATACATAGGAATAAATAAAATAATCTAAAAATCAATAATTTAATTACAGTACATGCGATCGATCTGAAATTTTGACACATATTTTTTATCATCGCCACCAAACTGCCTGCTAAATTTCAGCTCGCTAGCTTACGAGGAAGTGGGTTAAAAATCAATCCAAAGTTTTGGCGACCGACAATCAAGCAAGCAATCAAGGGTTCAAACAAACAGACACCACGAGTTAATATAAAGGATTTAAAAATAGAAAAGTTTGTACCATATAAATGGTAAATGCCTAAGAGCTAAAATTAGACTACGATCGGTGGCCTAGTTATGGATAATGCCATCCCATCCATTAGACGACTAAGCTTGCAAATAAGTTAAAATTCTGCCTTTCTTCTACAAACTAAATGATGGGACTTTTGCAATTTGATACATTTCTGCACTCATCATGCTAATCGTCTTCTTCTTTTTAATCTTTAGGCACACGTTTAGCGTCCGATACTTTCTTTTATTTCATTGACAGCTTTCTCTTCTAATCCAATCGAATGTTTTTGTTCCCATGTTTTGTCTGATCATGATTAGTTGTATCACACTACAGGACTCATACATTTGAATTGTTGCTGTTAATCCGCGTACTCCTACCAAAATAATGGGATCAAATGACCAATCTTAATATTCATTCTCAAATGTGTCATTGGGTTTTCGTAAGGACTGACTCACTTAATGTTTCCATAACCGTTTATTTAAGCTTAATTAGCCGTCTCTCTGGTTCGTTTAGTGTATAGCCGCGGATTAAATGTTGAAACACGATGCTTTCATTTCATAGAACATTTAACTGCAAAATAAATGACAAAGCTCAAGTCCCCACCTCATTTTATTTCACTCTAAAATGTACACAAAATCTCCCTTTAAGAATTCTTATACTTTTAAAGTTTATATCTTGCGTGCATACCAAAAATGCTCACTGTTATTAATGTACTAGAATTCTATCACCAAATGACGGAAGTTTTCAAACTAAATACACATCAGATTTAAAAATAACGTAATACAGAACTTTCACTTATTTTATTTATTTTTATTTTATTCATTTATTATCATATTGAACATATTTATGCGGAACGTTCGAAAAGTGTTATTTTTGGTACAGCACTATCAAACAAAATCGATCGCAGTGCCACCTACCTATAATTACATCCATACATACAGACAACGGGAATTATGCATATTGATATTAATATTTAAAATAACTTCTAAAACATGTAACTTATCAAATTAGGAGAAAAACATTATTCTTGAGAGTACTTTATATCACGTCTACTCTTCTCCCTCATGTGGCTAACGCTATGACAGTCTATATATTCGTGAGAGTACTTTATATCACGTCTACTCTTCTCTCTCATGTGGCTAACGCTATGACAGTCTATATATTCGTGAGAGTACTTTATATCACGTCTACTCTTCTCCCTCATGTGGTTAGCGCTATGACAGTCTATATATTCGTGAGAGTACTTTATATCACGTCTACTCTTCTCTCTCATGTGGTTAGCGCTATGACAGTCTATATATTCGTGAGAGTACTTTATATCACGTCTACTCTTCTCTCTCATGTGGTTAGCGCTATGACAGTCTATATATTCGTGAGAGTACTTTATATCTTTTGTACTCTTCTCTCTCATGTGGCTAACGCTATGACAGTCTATATATTCGTGAGAGTACTTTATATCACGTCTACTCTTCTCTCTCATGTGGTTAGTGCTATGACAGTCTATATATTAGTGAGAGTACTTTATATCACGTCTACTCTTCTCTCTCATGTGGTTAGCGCTATGACAGTCTATATATTCGTGAGAGTACTTTATATCACGTCTACTCTTCTCTCTCATGTGGTTAGCGCTATGACAGTCTATATATTCGTGAGAGTACTTTATATCTTTTGTACTCTTCTCTCTCATGTGGCTAACGCTATGACAGTCTATATATTCGTGAGAGTACTTTATATCACTTCTACTCTTCTCTCTCATGTGGTTAGCGCTATGACAGTCTATATATTCGTGAGAGTACTTTATATCACGTCTACTCTTCTCTCTCATGTGGTTAGCGCTATGACAGTCTATATATTCGTGAGAGTACTTTATATCACGTCTACTCTTCTCTCTCATGTGGTTAGCGCTATGACAGTCTATATATTCGTGAGAGTACTTTATATCACGTCTACTCTTCTCTCTCATGTGGTTAGTGCTATGACAGTCTATATATTAGTGAGAGTACTTTATATCTTTTGTACTCTTCTCTCTCATGTGGTTAGCGCTATGACAGTCTATATATTCGTGAGAGTACTTTATATCACGTCTACTCTTCTCTCTCATGTGGCTAACGCTATGACAGTCTATATATTCGTGAGAGTACTTTATATCACGTCTACTCTTCTCTCTCATGTGGTTAGCGCTATGACAGTCTATATATTCGTGAGAGTACTTTATATCTTTTGTACTCTTCTCTCTCATGTGGCTAACGCTATGACAGTCTATATATTCGTGAGAGTACTTTATATCACTTCTACTCTTCTCTCTCATGTGGTTAGCGCTATGACAGTCTATATATTCGTGAGAGTACTTTATATCACTTGTACTCTTCTCTCTCATGTGGTTAGCGCTATGACAGTCTATATATTCGTGAGAGTACTTTATATCACTTCTACTCTTCTCTCTCATGTGGTTAGCGCTATGAATGTCTCCATATTTTCCTCTCAGAGTTTCAAGCATGAGAACAAGCGGATCTTGGTGGAGCTGCCAAGTCCTGATCAGATTGTCGCCTTCTGGCGTATGGTCAACAAATTCAGTGTGGCGGGCATCATCGCGTTTGACGTGCTCAACACGGACACAGAGGGGGTAAGCCAGATGTCTAATATTGGTCTGTGTTAATGGTGGGGGGGGGGCCTCGTGACACCAATAAATGCTTGCTGACCAGAACAATGACCGTGAACAATGACCGTGAACAATGACCGTGAACAATGACCGTGAACAATGACCGTGAACACTGACCGTGAACGATGACCGTGAACGATGACCGTGAACGATGACCGTGAACGATGACCGTGAACGATGACCGTGAACGATGACCGTGAACGATGACCGTGAACGATGACCGTGAACGATGACCGTGAACGATGACCGTGAACGATGACCGTGAACGATGACCGTGAACGATGACCGTGAACGATGACCGTGAACGATGACCGTGAACGATGACCGTGAACGATGACCGTGAACGATGACCGTGAACGATGACCATGATCAATGACCGTGAACAATGACCGTGAACGATGACCGTGAACACTTAAATATCCCTTAGACTTAGTGAGCTACATCTTCGTGTATTTAAACTCCAGTTGAGCCTTAGATTAATCATGTAGCAGATATCTTAGATTAGTCTTGTAGCAGATATCTTAGATTAGTCATGTAGCAGATATCTTAGATTAGTCATGTAGCAGACATCTTAGATTAGTCATGTAGCAGATATCTTAGATTAGTCATGTATCAGATATTGTCTAATCTTTCTATAATAGAGTGACATCTTTTCTTGTTATTTACAAAGCAAGCAATAAATGTTCAACATGTTATAAGTATATTATAAGAAGAAATCTAAAGGCTTAAGGCAAACAAAGAAAAGTTGACGTTTTCAAAATTAACCTATTACTTGCTGAGTATTTAAGTACACTTTATTAAGTTATTTTTGTTTTAAATTATAGTCAAGCTGCTTCTACCTACCGGAGAACTCGGGGCAGCCCTTAGTTTGTGAATCTTTCAAAATTGATACCATTTCCAAGGACAGTTCAGATTTATGGGAAGAGATGAAACTGAGCATTGAATTCGGGACGGTAAGATGAGTTTCCGACTCTAGAAAGAACTTTCAGTTTAACGTATGGTTAAGATGGATATCAGGAAATAACAATCATTATCTCACCAAAAATATGTCAATTACTGGGGGGAAATAGATAATGGGTTCGTTAGTTTAAAAAAATAATAATAAACCTGTACATTTCTAGAATATTTGCCAGAGACAGGGGTAGAGAGAGAGAGAGAGAGATTTTGAAAAAAGAAATATTTTTTAATCACGTAATTAAATAAATATATTTTCAAAAATTGACAAACTATATGAATGATACCAGATGTAAGCTCTGTGAAATAGCAAGTTCTGAAATAAAAAATGTTTAAAAATAATTTGGATAATATCATCATCATCAGTCCCGTGACCGTTGCGATCGTTGGGGAGCATGGACAAATCAACAGATAACGATCTCCACATTTGCTTATCTTGAGCGGTGGCCAGTAATTCATTCAATCTCATCCCTGGCCATTCCTTTATGTTGTCAAGCCAGTTTTTCTGTTGTCGACCTCTTCGCCAGCCCCCTTCTACAGTGCCTTGAAGGATGATTTTTGCCAGGGTATCATGTCGCAGTACATGACCAAATCATGCCATCTTACGTCTCTTAATTGTTGTTATAATGGTTTCTTGGCGACCCTCAATAGAGTTTATTCTGTCCCAGACATATTCATTGGTTTTGTGTTCTAAATAGGAGATCTGGAGAATTTTCCTCATGCATTTGTTTTCAAATGCCTGCAGCTTGCTTTCAGTGGTTGCCATTAGTGTCCAGGTCTCACATCCATAAAGGACAATGGTTTTAACGAGAGCTCTGTAAAGCCTTAGCTTTGTTGGCAGGCTAATGTTTTTGCTGTTCCATATTTTGGATAACTTCGTCATTGCTGCCATTGCCGACCCAATTCTAGCTCGAATTTCAGCTTCAGAGGTACCATCTCTAGATATAATGGCTCCTAGATATTTAAAGTTATGTACCTCCTCCAGCTTTTGTTGGTACATTACGATGTTTGCCTTACTGGCAGCTGAGGTATCCAATACTGGTTAATACCCCAGCTTTCTTTGGATAATGTACCATGCATTTATTTTATAATGTGAAGGTTGTAAGGATTGTTTCCATGAACTCATGGGTTATAGACCCCCACCCCACACACACAATACATACTTTTTATCGACTTTCATGATGAATTGTTTGTATACAATAGTTTAACAGTATATAAAATACAAGGACAAAAAGAAATTTGCCTCAGTCTGATGGAAAAATTATTTAGGAAATTTCGTAACAACGATAAGTTAAAGATTTAAATATTAAATTTACTTTAAATTAGGGCTGTTAACGATTAATTAAAATTTAATAGTTCACTTTTGAAAAATTAACGATTAATTAATCATTAATTTCGATTAAAGCCAAAAATTGAAATTTATGGTGTCATAAGTAACATTTATTACACGTGATTGTCGAAAACGAAATATAACTGGAATGTCTCCTTTATATGACATCTTTTAATCAACAACGCAGACAAGTGTATTGACATTATTTGGTTGAAGTGATGAGCGGGTCTTATTGACAATCTAACCAGCCGAGCAGGAGTTTAGAATCACCGCGCAGCAAATTTTGTAAAATATTGCACAAAAATTGGACGTTGTGCAGCTTTGCACACGAGTTGTTATTTTTTTAAACTTTGCACACGGACCAACAAAGCTTAGATTTAGCGGTAGGATTGCATGATTTCTCTCAATGGACACATAACTTTTATCAACAGTTTGAACTGTCACGTCAGTAAATAGTTTAAAACCAAAATGTTCGTGTAAGCGTCTGGAAATTAGTTAATATTTATCGGCCGAAATATTTTACTTTTTGACTTCCATTACATTTTTAAGTGACGGTCGATTAATCGTTAAAAAAATTAATCGTTAAAATAGTTTAATGATCAATCGAGAAATTAATCGTTAATTTCCGCAGCCCTATTTTAAATACTACTTTAACTCTGTTAAAAACCTGACAAAAAATTTTCATATTCAAACAAAATCAGAATATTGACACATGTGTTATATTTCAGGACACCAGTCTCTCAGTGGTCCACCTACAAACTGCCTTCTATGGTCTCGATGCTATCAAGTGTTTGAACTTTATAAACCGCGCAAGGGCCATTAGGGTGTCATCGTCTGGAACTATAGCGTACACATGCCGGTTAGTTTGATGTAGTGAAATATTGTGTACACATGCCGGTTAGTTTGATGTAGTTAAATAGTGTGTACACATGCCTGTTAGTTGGAGGTCTAGTTAAATATTGTGTACACGTGCCAGTTAGTGTAGGTCTAGTTTAGTATTATGTACACATGCCGGTTAGTTGTAGATCTAGTTAAATATTGTGTACACATGCCGGTTAGTTGGAGGTCTAGCTAAATATTGTGTACACATGCAGGTTAGTTTGAGATCTAGCTAAATGTTGTGTACACATGCAGGTTAGTTTGAGATCTAGCTAAATGTTGTGTACACATGCAGGTTAGTTTTAGATCTAGCTAAATGTTGTGTGCACCCAAATATTGAAAATGTTAGTTTTTAGGTAGTTATGTTATCCGAGGTTGGGAGAGGGAAGATATTATCTATGACATTATTCCTTGAATCTGTTTCTTCCATCGTACTCGGTATATCGCCTCGTCTTACTCGAGTTCTCTACATCAAATGTCTTTCAACAGCAATCCACTTATTATGAGGCAGTTAAGGACTCCCCATTGACACAGCCTCGACTTACGTTATTTGACTCTCGTTGTTTGAATTCCTTTTCTGTTTGTCTATTTTTTTTACTTTTTTACTTTTTTAACATACAATGTTCTGTTCTTTTCGTTTGAGAGTATTATTTAAAATAACAAAGGTAAAGCATAGATAGGGGCCATCCTTATATCACGTAAGCACAAAAGTCGTATTTTCGTACCCCGCTCCCCCCCTGTTGCACGCTGTACATTTTCGGGACCCCTGCCCTGTGCTTACTTACAAATTCGCTCGACTCCCCCCACCCCCACCCCCCATTTCAAAAAGTAATTGTAAGCCAGAGTCAAAAGATATTGGTTTTTCTTTTTGAAGCCGACCACTCGCCTAAAAAAGTGTGTGTGTGTGGGTGTCCACGCATTTTTACCATGTGTGACAGGGGGAGGGGGTTGTCACGTGTGAATCACGAGTTGGATGACGGAGAAGTCACGTGAGTGAAAGCGCGGGAAGAGAGTTGTGAGAATTCTGTGTGTAATGGCGGACGTGTGTCTGAGGACTCCACGTTGTATAACCTCAAATTATATATGTTCTGTACATAGTGTGGATATTAAAGTTGTGTTATTGAAACCAGTTCTTCAGAGGATTATTGTATGCAAGGCTATGTATTGAGATAATGCCTACAAGATATGTTAATAAGTAAAACATCACAAAGAGGTTACAGTGTTGTTAAAGAAATGTAAAGTCACATCAAAATCCGTAACTTTAAATAAAAGTTCACCTTAAATATTTTATTGCTTACAATTTATTTAAGGACGTTTTCAATGGATTCACACTTGCTACGATATTAGAGTGCAGCCTTACACTCAATACATACTTAAGCTTAAGTGACAAAAAAAAACACCGTAAAAAACCAAATTTTTGACTATAAATCCTTTATGTACGAGAAGTAACTAAAAGAATGTTTATTATAATACGCAGCGCAAGACCATCCAAAAATACAAATTTGTAGTTGAGTCGTAAAACATGTTTAATATAATGCGCACCGATCAGGAATATGTTTATAAAAAGTGTTGTCAATAAAATACGCACCTTATTGCGCGACAGAAAGGTTGTTCAATATAATACGCACCGCGACGCTCTATCTCAAAAAATAACATGATACATAGGAATAAATAAAATAATCTAAAAAATCAATAATTTAATTACGGTACATGCAATCGATCTGAAATTTTGATACGTAGTTTTTGTCATCGCCACCAAACTGCCTGCTAAATTTCATCTCGCTAGTTTACGAGGAAGTGGGTTAAAAATCGATCCAAAGTTTTGGTGACCGACAAGCAATCAAGGGTTCAACCAGGCAACCAGACACCACGAGTTAATATAAAGGATTTTTAAAAAAGTGATTTGCAACACGCTAATTTTCAATTAGAAAATGCGGCTTTTAGAAGAAGGGGGTCAAAGCTTTGGGGCGTCCATTAATGACGTCATGCGATAAGGCGTCATTTTTTATTTAAAGTTACGCGTTATGATGTGACATCACATTTGTTAAACACCCCTTCCCCTTCGTCACACTTTGTCACAAATCTTCGACCCCCTACCCCCTTTAGGGGTGTGACTTCATTTATGGAAGGCCCCTATGTGACGTCATTCTGGAAGGGGGTCTGAGTTTTTGTAACGAAGTGTAAGGAGAGGGGGTGGGGGTAAAAATCGGAATACATCGCTTGACGTCATCCATTTAATATCGTGTTTTTCATGTTGAAATTATTGAACAAATAGAATTGAACATTTAAATGTTATTGTCTTGAACACAACAAAACAAAACTAATAAAATTGAACAAAATAAGCAGGAAAATTGCCGTCCCGTGTCAATTTATAACGGCTGAGGCACCGGTGGGCGAAAGGGAAACTTCTACTAATTTCAAGAAATGGAAATATAAATCTGACGGATATATTTTAATAATGTGTAAACGTTAGGTCTGAATCAAATGCTAATCACTTCCAAATAATTAAAAGTTCAGAATTTAGTTTGCATTAAATTATAAAACATTATTGCATATCAGTCTTGACACAGTCGGTCTTGAAATTTATTTGCAGCCTGAGTGGTTTACGTTACTAGTCCTAGGCTTAGTATTATGCAAATTAAATTTTTTGCGCGTACGTATACATTCAGTCGAGACCCCCCCCCGTACGCATTCATACCCAAAATGCCGTTAATTTAAGACCCCCCTCCCCCTCCTTGCGTACGTAATATATCGATGGCCCCTTAACTTACTTTAGATTTTATTTTCGAAACTCAGTAGTACAATATTTTTAAATTTATTTATTTATTCTAACATAATGATTGTGTTTCCCTATGGTAGCAATGGTGCCAAGAAGAGTGGGTTTGTCTGTGTGCTGTCTCTACTGTTGGACCGACTGGAGGAAGGCGGCTGTTTCTCTGTCCCATTAATTGTTGGCTCAGTGAAGTCGGTCAGGGCAGGCGCTATTCCAACACTGGTGAGTTATCTCTCTTCAATACACAACGTAAGCTTTAATTTGTCACGTTCTATATGTCTAAGTGAAGAGAGAATCTCTTGGGAAAAAAATCAGAAGCCGTTTATGTTTCTATTAAACGTTTAAGAGTAAGAAATCAAATCCAGCAGAAAAAGATGAGTTCTCAATTTTGTAGAAAAGTATACTTACACAGAAATGGTTATTTAAAATAATTGATACAAATTAAAAGGGGGCAAAGATGCGACCCTCCCCAAACAAACAAACACACACAGGTTATGATAACATGGATTCGTTCAAAAGTTACAATACCTATTGATTAGGTCATAACATAAAATGAGTACTCTCATTTTTACTTGCTTACAGGTTCTGTTAATTGTATGTTTTCAGGAGCAGTACAAAGCGTTGTATGATGTGTTACAACTGTCTGTTGCCTGACCATAGACACGGCGGTGTTTACACTCAATATTCTATTTAATGGCTATATCTCGAAATTAATGTAATAACGAGATTATATTGTCTTGTTGAAATACTAAAGCAAGGCAATTTTTTTCTCAATCTTTCTAGCGACAACTTTGTGAATATCTATTTAAAATGAACGAAGGCTTAACATTATCTACTCATCTATATTAGCAAGTTAAGTGACAAACTAAGGCATCGCGTTTTAACCTAACAAGATAAAAGGAATATGTTCCACACCAGATCTGTAAGACTAAACTGAAATTGTATGTTTGTTTTGATTTTATTTTTGTTATTATTAAATGATGCTATATGAAAAATGAAAAATTGAAAAGAAGGAAATATAAACAGTAGAATAAATTGCAGTAAAGTTTTACTTAACCTTTTTTATTTGTAAAAGTACAGATCTGCCTCTGTCTTTAAATCTTGTACCGTATATACTACATGCTAAAACAAGAGCGTAGTCATGTAACTATATAATTCATTAAACAACATTCTGGTTACTCTTAAGGTACTTTTTATTTTATTTCAAAAAATGTCTTTAGAAATTCAAATGAATGTTATTATTGATGGATATCGCTAACTGTGGTTTACATCGATACGACTTGATTTATTCAATATTATAAATGATACAATAAATAGTTTAATGATTTTTACTTTGAATTTGTTGATGTACATTTGTTTGTTTGTTTGTTTTTGTTTTGTTTTTTTCTGATACTTCAATTAAGCCAAGGAAAATATCAAATACTCCCTAATAATACAGTTTTATCTTTTTCTTGTCATGCCATTGTCTCCACAATTAATCAGTTCTAGAATGTGTTCATATAAATTACACGCCAGTAATTTCTGTACGTGACCGGGCATATATGTAAGGTTCTATGACAATTAACTATACCATCTGAGTGTCACCATAACATTGCTATTGTATTCTTTTGTTTTCTAAATACACCAGTTTAGTCCAAAATAATAAGCACGTCTTGCTTTCAATGTATAATTGTTATCAACATGAGTTGGCTGAACAATTTAAACATTTTACTTTTCGTTGGCTCTGTACTTGTTAGAACCTTAATAATCTACATTGGAGAATTTAATTTAAAAAAAATTATATATGACTTTAGAGACTTAATCGGAGTAAACCAGCTCTACAAATTTGTTGAATGTTTGATGATTTTAGTTTGTAGCAGAAAGAAATATATTTCACAGAGCATGGTACATGTACGTATTAAACGAAATCGAATTCACTCGTTGTATCCACATTTATTTGCTTTGGGACATGAGGTTTTGTTTATTTTATTAGTCTTTTAAAAAAACCTGATTCAACGTTAAAATACTTCAAATAAATAAATGTAAATCCATTATTTAAACGACTGTTATGTCCTACTTCTGGTACATCCATTAAATGTAAATCCATTATGTAACGACTGTTATGTCCTACTGCTGGTACATCAGAGTTGAGAGGTTGAGAGTGTGTGAACTTTGCGTGGACTTCTCCTGACGGTACTATGGACCAGAATTCAAGCAAGGTATAAAACTCCATGACGGGAACGTCTGTTCGCTGATAAGAGGGTATATCCTTAGGTTAAAGAATGGATACCTCGCACAATAACTGGTAATATTAGTTTCATTTCTTTATTGTTGTATTCATGTCGCTTTCTTCGAGGCACATTAGACTTTATCATCACTTGCATAAACAACAACCAATATAACATTATATATTGCTATCTACATAGAAATCAATCTAACTTGACAATGACAGGAGTTTGCCATCATTCATGTATCATCCTAATCAAGAGAAAAGAGACCTAGTTTAATTTAAATACGGTGTTACTGTAAATACATCATAAGTCTCATACTTTGTCTCATTTCATCGACACTTGAATGTAGTGACACTTGAATGTAGTGACACTTGAATGTAGTGACACTTGAATGTAGTGACACTTGAATGTAGTGACACTTGAATGTAGTGACACTTGAATGTAGTGACACTTGAATGTAGTGACACTTGAATGTAGTGACACTTGAATGTAGTGACACTTGAATGTAGTGACACTTGAATGTAGTGACACTTGAATGTAGTGACACTTGAATGTAGTGACACTTGAATGTAGTGACACTTGAATGTAGTGACACTTGAATGTAGTGACACTTGAATGTAGTGACACTTGAATGTAGTGACACTTGAATGTAGTGACACTTGAATGTAGTGACACTTGAATGTAGTGACACTTGAATGTAGTGACACTTGAATGTAGTGACACTTGAATGTAGTGACACTTGAATGTAGTGACACTTGAATGTAGTGACACTTGAATGTAGTGACACTTGAATGTAGTGACACTTGAATGTAGTGACACTTGAATGTAGTGACACTTGAATGTAGTGACACTTGAATGTAGTGACACTTGAATGTAGTGACACTTGAATGTAGTGACACTTGAATGTAGTGACACTTGAATGTAGTGACACTTGAATGTAGTGACACTTGAATGTAGTGACACTTGAATGTAGTGACACTTGAATGTAGTGACACTTGAATGTAGTGACACTTGAATGTAGTGACACTTGAATGTAGTGACACTTGAATGTAGTGACACTTGAATGTAGTGACACTTGAATGTAGTGACACTTGAATGTAGTGACACTTGAATGTAGTGACACTTGAATGTAGTGACACTTGAATGTAGTGACACTTGAATGTAGTGACACTTGAATGTAGTGACACTTGAATGTAGTGACACTTGAATGTAGTGACACTTGAATGTAGTGACACTTGAATGTAGTGACACTTGAATGTAGTGACACTTGAATGTAGTGACACTTGAATGTAGTGACACTTGAATGTAGTGACACTTGAATGTAGTGACACTTGAATGTAGTGACACTTGAATGTAGTGACACTTGAATGTAGTGACACTTGAATGTAGTGACACTTGAATGTAGTGACACTTGAATGTAGTGACACTTGAATGTAGTGACACTTGAATGTAGTGCCCACCCGATAATTTTAAATTGAAAAAGAACATTCAAAGATTTATTTATAAATGATTTATATCCCCTTAAAATGTATACCGTTACCCAACAACACCAAAATGATAAATCCATTACTAGAACCTTAAACTAAACTTTGCTTCACGTCCTGGTATTTAATATTGCATGAAAACCGAGCGATTGAAAATTGCCCTTCAAAGATCTGATGGTATATCTCAAAGAGATGTTAATTATTTTTTAATGTATTACTTTTTAGAGTATTTAAGTTATCACAAATGTTTTCATTCCTCTATGTCCAGCAATGAGTACAGCATTGTGAGCCAACTTTTGTCAAGTCCAGTCAGTAAGCCGGACTACGAGGCGGCACTTGGCCGTGTTGGTAGAAGAATAGCTGAAAACAGACTTCGAGCAGTGATCACTAAAGGTAGGGAAAGAAATATAGTTACATATATAACAGACGCTCCTTCTACACAGAGGATTAATTCGTTGTACGTTTTTTCATGGTTTATGAAAATCTTGCATTTTTATTGAAGTTTTGAGTGTGTTTAGTGTGTTTATTTTCCTGGTCTTTCTGGCTACCCATTTCACAAAATAAGTAAACTAACTAGCAAATATTATTTGTAAAGTGTTTTGATATAACTTATATAACTATATCATGTATATGTAGACTAATGTAATAATAAAATATATTTAAGCGACACTTGATTATTTATATGTTTATCTTCAATAAAACAAGTCTTTTTTTATGTACAAAGACTTTTAATTGTTAAAAGCTATTTTTGTTATGATGTTATGTCTTATGGTAGAACGCGAAAAGTTCATTCCGAGATATTTATATGAACCTAGCGAGACAACGTGGAAAGTTAATGGGAAACTAGAAAACTTACTGAAGGCAATAAGAGCAAATCGTGCTACGAGCGGTCTGTTCGGAACCAATCGTGGTGGTTAGTCGAGCACTAGCTGTGTAAGAATAAACAACACAATATAAACTACAATGAAATCGAACCCGTCTTCCAATGTCTGGTGCCGTACATCATACCCAAAGGCCAGTAGCTCAGCCAAAGAAACAGGATTTCCTTTTAATATCTATGCGTTGGCGTTTAAGATTTCAAACATAACGATTTTAAAACTGAAACTATTTATAGTTCTGTGGATGGGGGATATAGACAGTTGAAATGTTAACCCAAATAAACAAGGAACAGGGAACATGGAATAAACATGGAACTTCCATGTTATTGTCATTTCAGAACAAGCCCTGGGTATAAAGATGATCAGACTGAGTAATGGAGTGCCATGCCCTGATCCACTCCCTATCGTTGGAGCACAGTTTACACTGAGGTGATGATAGTGTTAGTGACTGCATTCATTCTATCATTGGTTTTATTTTATATGCCAATACATCAGAGCTAACGTATTATATACCTAGAGATCATCTTCAAGATTAAAAAATATATAATTTTTTCCAATCAACAAGTAATATTTCTAAGTGTTAAACCATTATTTCATGTTTTCGCCAACGACATTTCTTTATTTTAGTATTAGATTGAAGTGTCGATTTCTGATTACATAGTGCATTTTCAAAAACTTGTTGAAAAAGTTTTCAGTAGTGAGAAATATTGAACTTAATTACGGATCACTGTTGCCTATGGGTATACGATTTGTA
Source organism: Ampullaceana balthica (assembly GCA_944989445.1). Lineage (NCBI taxonomy): Eukaryota > Metazoa > Mollusca > Gastropoda > Lymnaeidae > Ampullaceana > Ampullaceana balthica. The sequence continues at coordinate 132,042 of CALYLW010000563.1, forward strand.
AATCAAAAGCTCATTAATTTATGACTAGAAACAAATCGTTTTTCTTCAAAATAAATGTTTTAAATTGAGATAAACATGCACAAACTGCATAAAAATCGAAGAATGTTTTCAACAGGGATGGAAGTCTTATCAAGATGGACCAGAATGACATGGACTCAATCAGTTCCTACAGCTACTGTGAAGGGTACGAGTTGTAAATAACATGAGTTAAAAAAGAATTTTTTAAGGAGAGAAAAATAACAGTTACGGGAGATAAGCGGACGAATGCCTTTGACATTAGGATAGCATACAGTGATAATTTAAGTATTTGTTATTTAATTATTAATAAAAGTTAGTTAATAAATGTGCTATAATAGTATATGTGAGAAATCATTGCAAAGTTACTTCCAGTATTTAACTAGGGCTGATTTTTACTTATCGCACATATTTTACATTACAGTAGGTTTAACAAAATTAGTGCAGGTCAGGTTTACCTAATATTGCTAAAAAAAAATGTTAAATTTCAAGAGTTATAAATGTTAAATTTGATATTCTGTTGTATAGCTAAGGACTGAAAGTGTGTGAATTGTTGTAAAGACCAAATTAAAGACTAATATTTAGATATTTCTTTAAGAGGTCTTTGAAAATATTTGGCACTCCAGTGAAATGTTACATGCATAGTTTTATTATACATTATTTTATTTTCACAGTATCAATTGCATTTAAGACTGCAAACATCCAATTAAAACATCGAAATTATTTGTAAATATAAAAAAACTGCCTCGAAATTTTGTAATTGTAGCTGATTTCGTTTGGAACTTCTTATTTTAAGTTATTTTAACATAATCAAATAATTGTTCTTTAGTTACCATTTTTTAAATTTTATTGAGCTTAGAGAAAAATATATTTTAAAAATGTTTTATAAAAAATGTATCATAACGGACACGTTTTAAAGCATTCCAGAACTTCGCCAATGGTTGACGGAGCTCACTAGAGCAGAACACAAACCACCACAACTTGAAAGTCAAGGTCACCCGGAACCATTCGAGCTAACCATTACCAATGGCAGCACTGATGCCACCAGGGGTGTAAGTGGTCACATCAGTCATGTAGAGGTTATGTCTCGGTTTGACCCCGCCCCCCCCCACATCAGTCATGTAGAGGTTATGTCTCGGTTTGACCCCGCACATCAGTCATGTAGAGGTTATGTCTCGGTTTGACCCCGCCCCCCACATCAGTCATGTAGAGGTTATGTCTCGGTTTGAACCCGCCCCCCCCACATCAGTCATTCAGAGGTTATGTCTCGGTTTGACCCCGCCCCCCCCCACATCAGTCATGTAGAGGTTATGTCTCGGTTTGACCCCGCCCCCCCACATCAGTCATGTAGAGGTTATGTCTCGGTTTGACCCCGCCCCCCCACATCAGTCATGTAGAGGTTATGTCTCGGTTTGACCCCGCCCCCCCCCACATCAGTTACGTAGAGGTTATGTCTCGGTTTGACCCCGCCCCCCCCCACATCAGTCATGTAGAGGTTATGTCTCGGTTTGACCCCACCCCCCCCCCACATCAGTCATGTAGAGGTTATGTCTCGGTTTGACCCCGCCCCCCCCACATCAGTCATGTAGAGGTTATGTCTCGGTTTGACCCCACCCCCCCCCCACATCAGTCATGTAGAGGTTATGTCTCGGTTTGACCCCCGCCCCCCCCCCACATCAGTCATGTAGAGGTTATGTCTCGGTTTGACCCCGCCCCCCTCCCACATCAGTCATGTAGAGGTTATGTCTCGGTTTGACCCCGCCCCCCCCAATGTGTCATGTAGAGGTTATGTCTTGGTTTGACCCTCACATCAGTCATGTAGAGGTTATGTCTCGGTTTGACCCCGCTCCCTCCCACATCAGTCATGTAGAGGTTATGTCTCGGTCTTACCCCGCCCCCACATCAGTCAGTAAGAGGTTATGTCTCGGTTTGACCCCCCACCCCTGTCTCAAACAATAAAATAATTCAACGATGGATATACTTTATCTCTCTGAATTTCTCTGTTTATAAAGTAAAATGCATTCTTTTACTTTAGAATTACGCAGTATAGAAATAAGCAGCATCACGTTTTAGTTGCTGAATGACTCAAATTCTCTGTTTCCTGAGACTACATTAAAATACATTATATGCTGTAAGCTAATGATTAATTTCCTCAAAACGAATGAAATCATATCTATTTATTACGAAATCAAATGTCAGGCAAATTAAAGTACCGTGGTAGATTGTACGTGTCTTAAATAATTGTCCCTGGTTCTTCTGCTGTACATCACCTTCTCTCTCTCTCTCTCTCTCTCTCTCTCTCTCTCTCTCTCTCTCACACACACACACACACACACACACACCCTTCCTCTCTCTCTCTCTCTCTCTCTCTCTCTCTCTCTCACACACACACACACACACACACCCTTCCTCTCTCTCTCTCTCTCTCTCTCTCTCTCTCTCACACACACACACACACACACACATACCCTTCCTCTCTCTCTCTCTCTCTCTCTAACTCACACACACACACACACATACCCTTCCTCTCTCTCTCTCTCTCTCTCTCTCTCACACACACACACACATACCCTTCCTCTCTCTCTCTCTCTCTCTCTCTCTCACACACACACACACACACACACTTCCTCTCTCTCTATCTCTCTCACCCTTCCTCTCTCTCTCTAACTCACACACACACACTATATCTCTATCTTTCTCTCTTCCGTGCGCCCAAGGCCGCAAATGTCTTTACCAAGCGCTACACTAATGCTACGTTGTTACCAAGCGCTACACTAATGCTACGTTGTTACCAAGCGCTACACTAATGCTACGTTGTTACCAAGCGCTACACTAATGCTACGTTGTTACCAAGCGCTACACTAATGCTACGTTGTTACCAAGCGCTACACTAATGATACGTTGTTACCAAGCGCTACACTAATGATACGTTGTTACCAAGCGCTACACTAATGATACGTTGTTACCAAGCGCTACACTAATGCTACGTGGTTACCAAGCGCTACACTAATGCTACGTTGTTACCAAGCGCTACACTAATGCTACGTTGTTACCAAGCGCTACACTAATGCTACGTTGTTACCAAGCGCTACACTAATGATACGTTGTTACCAAGCGCTACACTAATGCTACGTTGTTACCAAGCGCTACACTAATGATACGTTGTTACCAAGCGCTACACAAATGATACGTTGTTACCAAGCGCTACACTAATGATACGTTGTTACCAAGCGCTACACTAATGCTACGTTGTTACCAAGCGCTACACTAATGCTACGTTGTTACCAAGCGCTACACTAATGATACGTTGTTACCAAGCGCTACACTAATGCTACGTTGTTACCAAGCGCTACACTAATGCTACGTTGTTACCAAGCGCTACACTAATGCTACGTTGTTACCAAGCGCTACACTAATGATACGTTGTTACCAAGCGCTACACTAATGATACGTTGTTACCAAGCGCTACACTAATGCTACGTTGTTACCAAGCGCTACACTAATGCTACGTTGTTACCAAGCGCTACACTAATGCTACGTTGTTACCAAGCGCTACACTAATGCTACGTTGTTACCAAGCGCTACACTAATGCTACGTTGTTACCAAGCGCTACACTAATGATACGTTGTTACCAAGCGCTACACTATTGGGTAGACATTAGGACAGACGTCCGGAAGTATTTCGGATCTATTCTGTAGTTTATTTATTATTTTTTAGTCTACTTCCTGTTTCATAGTTGCAGTTCTCAATTATTTAGAAATGACTCATGACAAAACGAACTGTCCTCTCTACTATAAACATGTACAAATAAAATTAGGAACTCCTTGTGGACCTACAACTGTGACTCATAATTAATTGTAACCAATGGTTAAATGGCTTTTGAACACGGCACTTTTTATGAATGAAACAATGAGATCAAGGCAATAGTAGTAGAGTCAAAATGAGGTTATGGGATGAATGGTTGCCAATGACAACAAGTCTGCACACGGTACATTTTGTTATTCCATTCGAATATCTGGATGTATATTTCTAAAATTCTTGATTTTTAAAAATTACATTATTTTCTGTTTGTTTTATTTCCAAAGCTTATTTAATTATTTGGTTTATTAATGAGAATTTGTGGGGGAAAAATATCTTTTTATCATTATTATTAAAAATTATAAATCTGGAATTTTTCACAATGCTTGTGACTGTTAGTGAAAGAGAGTTATTGATGATCATTATAAAAATGTTAAAAAATTAGCCTATTTTATTTAATTTAAAAAAAATAAAAAATATTTAAAAACACAATAAAAAACAAAATCGAGGTTAGAAGACACACACAATTTTATTTTGTCGGAAACGTCAATTTTAGACTCACCGGACAGTGTTATATCTTAAATATTTATATAGTTTGAGGCCCTATAACTATAAGCACAACTACATAAATATTAAGTAAAAATGTAGCCGAGAGGTACATTTTTAAATAATTGAGAACTGCAACTATGAAACAGGAAGTAGACTAAAAAATAATAAATAAACTACAGAATAGATCCGAAATACTTCCGGACGTCTGTCCTAATGTCTACCCACTATTGATACGTTGTTACCAAGCGCTACACTAATGATACGTTGTTACCAAGCGCTACACTAATGCTACGTTGTTACCAAGCGCTACACTAATGCTACGTTGTTACCAAGCGCTACACTAATGCTACGTTGTTACCAAGCGCTACACTAATGCTACGTTGTTACCAAGCGCTACACTAATGCTACGTTGTTACCAAGCGCTACACTAATGATACGTTGTTACCAAGCGCTACACTATTGATACGTTGTTACCAAGCGCTACACTAATGATACGTTGTTACCAAGCGCTACACTAATGCTACGTTGTTACCAAGCGCTACACTAATGCTACGTTGTTACCAAGCGCTACACTAATGCTACGTTGTTACCAAGCGCTACACTAATGCTACGGTGTTACCAAGCGCTACACTAATGATACGTTGTTACCAAGCGCTACACTAATGATACGTTGTTACCAAGCGCTACACTAATGATACGTTGTTACCAAGCGCTACACTAATGCTACGTTGTTACCAAGCGCTACACTAATGATACGTTGTTACCAAGCGCTACACTAATGCTACGTTGTTACCAAGCGCTACACTAATGCTACGTTGTTACCAAGCGCTACACTAATGCTACGTTGTTACCAAGCGCTACACTAATGATACGTTGTTACCAAGCGCTACACTATTGATACGTTGTTACCAAGCGCTACACTAATGATACGTTGTTACCAAGCGCTACACTAATGCTACGTTGTTACCAAGCGCTACACTAATGCTACGTTGTTACCAAGCGCTACACTAATGCTACGTTGTTACCAAGCGCTACACTAATGCTACGTTGTTACCAAGCGCTACACTAATGATACGTTGTTACCAAGCGCTACACTAATGCTACGTTGTTACCAAGCGCTACACTAATGATACGTTGTTACCAAGCGCTACACTATTGATACGTTGTTACCAAGCGCTACACTAATGCTACGTTGTTACCAAGCGCTACACTAATGCTACGTTGTTACCAAGCGCTACACTAATGCTACGTTGTTACCAAGCGCTACACTAATGATACGTTGTTACCAAGCGCTACACTAATGCTACGTTGTTACCAAGCGCTACACTAATGCTACGTTGTTACCAAGCGCTACACTAATGATACGTTGTTACCAAGCGCTACACTAATGCTACGTTGTTACCAAGCGCTACACTAATGCTACGTTGTTACCAAGCGCTACACTAATGATACGTTGTTACCAAGCGCTACACTAATGATACGTTGTTACCAAGCGCTACACTAATGATACGTTGTTACCAAGCGCTACACTAATGCTACGTTGTTACCAAGCGCTACACTAATGATACGTTGTTACCAAGCGCTACACTATTGATACGTTGTTACCAAGCGCTACACTAATGATACGTTGTTACCAAGCGCTACACTAATGATACGTTGATATGAAATCAGAAACATTACTGACATAAATGTTTTCACATATTTATTTATTTACTTAAAGATTTTCCACCTCATGCTGGATGAAGGGGACTTTATTCTGTTAGAGAAAGACGTTTATTCCACAACAATCGGTCAGGTAAAAGCTTTATATACTAAACAAATTTTAATGTATTTTAACATGTATTACCTAAGGAAAGCAAGCCAATTGTTAGTTAAGGGGCCGTCCATAAATTACGTGCCTGGAGGGAAGGGGTCACACATTTGTGACGAGGGGGAGGGGAGTGTTTAAGAAATGTGACGTCACATAAAAAATTCACAAATTAAAATAGAAGTTCCACTTAAATTATTGATTGCTTGCAATTTATTAAATGATGTCAATAGCTTCACACGTGTTACGATATTACTAGCTGACCCGCGGCGTAGCATACACCGCTAATGATTTAGTGACGGGTGAAGACTTCCTGAAAGACACAGTTGTCAAAATGGGGTGGGTTTGGGCAAACGATTGTGAGTTAATGAAAAGAGACCCGCGCGTAGCTTACGCCGCAGACTTGCTCATCATAGACAGTTCAAAGAACGGTTGGGGGTGGGTGAGGGTACAGACACAAAAAAGCAGCACTAAGTAAATAAAAATAACGAGTAAACGTAAAGACATGCACACTGAGGTTGTTTTTACCCGCCTCCCATTTATTAACCGACCTTTCACTCGCGTTTTTTTTATTTCTTCGTGCTGTAGGTTGTGTCCGTTCTTTCTTCATTCTCTTTGCACGCTCCATGAGCAAGTCTGCGGCGTATGCTACGCCGCGGGGCGTCTAGTTTCATAATAATTATACATCCTCAAATCCTATTTTTACATAGTTCCCTTTTCAAAAATTAAAATATAAGCATAAAACAATGACGTCATATAATATTTTTATACAAAATCTATCGCAGTGCCACCTAACAGCATTATTCCATATATACATACATACATACAGACAACATCAATTATGTATATTGATAGCGCAGCTTTACACTAAATACATTTTAAAAAAACAAAATTTAAAAAAATGTTTTTAAAAAAGTTTTTGACTATAAATCCTTTATATACGAGACATAACTAAAAGTATGTTCATTATAATACGCATGCATCGCACGACAATCCAAAAATCAAAAACTCTAGTTATGTCTCATGTATAAAGGATTTATAGTTTTAAAAAAAACTACTACAGTCTGCCTGCTAAATTTCAGCTCGATTTGATCACTGGAAAAAGTTATAAAAACATGTTTAATATAATGCGCACCGCACGACAGACTAGCATAAACATTTACAGATCGTGAAAATATTTTAGAAAAGTATCGCCAATATAATACGCATTGCACCACGCGACAGGAAAATATTAAAAAGGGTTGTTCAATTTAATACGCACGGTGACACTCTAGCACAAAAATTACATGCTACATAGAAATACATAGAGATAATCTAAAAATTCATTAATTTAATTACAGTACATTTAATCGATGTGAAATTTCGACAGATCATTTTTATCGTCTCCACGAGTCTGCCTGAAAAATTTCCGCTCGCTAGCATACGGGGAAGTGCGTTAATATTCGTTCCAAAGGTTTTTCGGCAAACAATCAACCAGATGCTACCAGTTAATATAAAAGATTTTAAAAGTTATTTGCAACATGCTGATTTTCAATTAGAAAAGATTGCTTTGTGTTTCAAAGCTTTGTGACGTCATATTGGAGGGTGGATCTAAGTTTTTGTGACGAAGTGTAACGAATGGGGGTTGGTTGAGCCTTCTCGTCCATGAGGGGCATCCACCGATCATCGTCGGCGTCTGCGATTCCTCCAAGGGCATAGGCCACCTACGAGAGACCTCCAGGCGTCTCTATCCTGGGCCAGCGTCACTTGGATCCTCCATTCATGGCCAATTCTCTTGATGTCTGCCTCCAATTCTCGACACCAAGTGTTTCTTGGACGGCCTCTTTTCCACTTACTCTGTGGGTTCCATTTCAGGGCTTACTTTGTTGTATTACAAGCAGGTATTCTTAGTGTATGACCAATCCACCTCCACTGCTTCTGGAGAATCTCTTCCTCAATGGGCTTCTGTTTTGTCCGCTGCCACAGTTCCCGGTTGCTGATTTCGTCCGGCCAGTGAATTCTGAGAATCCTTCTTAGACGTTTGTTGATGAAGGCTTGGATTCTGGTCAGGTTTACGGCCGTTGTTCTCCATGTCTCGGCTCCATATAGCAGCACAGTTTTCACCATAACGTTAAAAATCCTTACTTTTAACTTGCTGCCTAAGTTGTTGGAGACCCAAACATTTTTGAGTTGCTGGAAGGCTGCGCTTGCTTTTCCAATCCTTATTTTGACGTCAGCATCTGAACCACCTTGTTTATCTACTACGCTGCAAGGGGCTTCTCCTTCAAGCATAATAGGTGATGTACTGTTGGCATTAACCTTGAGGACTTTACTCTTCCCTTTGTGTATGTTGAGACCCATGCTAGCAGAAGTGGTTGCGACAATGTTTGTTTTCTCCTGCATCTGTTGTTGGGTATGTGCAAGAAGGGCAAGATCATTAGCAAATTCAAGATCATCAAGTTGATCCCACAAGGTCCATTGGATGCCATTCCTTTTCTGCTTTGTAGATGTTTTCATCACCCAGTCAATGGCTAACAGGAACAGGAATGGTGACAGCAAGCAACCTAGTCTAACACCAGTCTTTACCTGGAAAGCATATGTCACCTGCTGACCATGGACAACTCGGCAGTTCATCCCTTCGAACATGTTTCTGATTATATCCGTAATCTTCTGTGGCACCCCGTAATATCTTAGCAATCTCCACAGGGTTTGCATATCAACACTGTCGAAGGCTTTTTCATAGTCAACAAAGTTGACATAGAGTGGCGAGATCCACTCTAGTGACTGCTCTAGAGTGATGCGCAGTGTAGCTATCTGGTCAGTGCAGGAATGTTGGTGCGAAAGCCAGCTTGTTGGTCCCGCAACAGAGGGTCGACAGCGTTTTTCATACTGTTAAGTAGTACACGGTTGAAAACCTTTCCTGGGATGGACAGCAGGGTGATCCCTCTGTAGTTTTAGCAGGAGCTTAAATCCCCATTCTTTGGGATCTTGATAAGGTATCCCTCTTTCCAATCGGAAGGAACTTGCTCCTCTTCCCATATCTTCATAGACAGAGGGTGTAGCATTTCCACACTGGTTTCCAAGTCCGTATTCGGTGCCTCTGCTGGGATTCCATCAGGTCCTGCAGCCTTTCCATGTCTGAGTTGTTTAATGGCACTACTAATCTCTTTTTGGTGGGAATATTGCAGTCAATTACCAGGTCATTATCAGCTGGTTGGATGTCTGGTGTGTTCCTTGGTTCTGGCCTGTTTAGGAGCGCTTCAAAGTGCTCCTTCCATCTCCCTCTCTGTTGCTCCTCACTTGGTATGGTGTTTACCATTTTATCCTTCACTAGTCTCTCTACCTTGCTAAATTTCCCTGACAGCGTCTTAATGGTATCAAACGGTTCCCTCGTGTTCCCCTGGTGAGCTGCATCTTCTGCTTCCTTAGCAAGTTTATCAACAAATTCCTTCTTGTCCCTCTTTGATGCTTTTCTTAACTTCCTTATTTGGATCTGCATACTCCTTCTGGGACTTGTTTTTCTGTGCTCGGGTGCGGCTGTTATTCACTCCTGATTTCTTTCTTTTCCTTTCTTCTATTTTACTCAATGTACCTGCTGTTATCCGTTCTTCGTGTTCCCGTTTCCTGTTTCCTAGCACTTCTTGGCATGTTGACTGGACTGTTTCTTTCATGCTTTGCCACTTTCCTTCGGTGGTCTCGTCTTCGAGTCTTTCGTGTAGGGCTTGGAACTTATTGGATAGTGAGATCTTGAATTCTTCCTTTTTTGGCTTGGTCCTTCAGGAGAGAGGTATTATACCGAGTCCTGTATGCTCTTTGCTCGGTATAATGTTTCTTTAGCTTTAATTTCATCCTGGCCACAAGAAGAAAGTGATCAGAGGGAACATCAGCTCCCCTCTTAACACGTACGTCTTGGAGAGATCACCTGAATTTTTTTACAAATACATACATGGTCTATTTGGTTCATCGTTCTCATGTCCGGTGAGACCCATGTAGCTTTGTGAATTCTTTTGTGCTGGAAAATACTCCCTCCTATGACCAGGTCTGCTGTGGCACATAAGTCCGCAAAACTCTCACCATTGTCGTTCATCTCGCCTATCCCTTGCTGTACCATAACCTCTTCATACCCTGTGTTGCTATTGCCGATCTTGGCATTAAAGTCTCCCATGAGGATGACAATGTTCCTCGGTGGGCGACCCTGGACTATGGTAATTACTCTATTGCAGAATTCTTTTTTGTCTTTTTCATTAGTTGGTGCGTAGCGTTGGATAACATCTAGGTTGATGCTACGCTTCTTTGTCCGAAAGGTTGCTAAAAGAATTTTAGGTCCATGGGCCTCCCATCCAATGAGTGCTCCTTGTGCTACCCTTGATAGCATCATAGCAACACCCAGGGTATGTGGGGCATCGTCTTCTTCGTGTCCCGAAAATATCACCATCTCTCCTGAGATTAATCTCTTCTGGCCCCATCCAGTCCATCTTGCTTCACTAATTCCGAGAATGGTGAGCTTATAGTTCCTCATCTTAGCGGCTATTTGTGCAGCTTTACGAGCCTCGTACATGGGGCGAACATTCCAAGCTCTAATGACAGTGGTAGTCCTGGTAGAAATGATGGTTGTCGGTCTAATAGCTTCCAGGTTTTGGCTTTCACTATTAGGCGTCATATTTTCCTCCTCACGGAATCCATCCTCTCCCAGAACTGAAATGTCTTTTGCTACTCTTTTCGGTGTTTTTGTAACTATGTTATTTTACACGGCAGGGTTGTTCGCCTTGCGCACAACCACTTGGGGGGGGGGTTGCTCCTCACGGCTCAATGGGTAGCTGCCTTTGTTCGGTATCCCTAGCCTTTGTGGATCCCTCCACTTCCTACAAGGAGTTTACCAGCTTTACTTCCGGTTGTTCAAAATGGCGGAACCTAAATTTCTCTGCTGTCATTAAAAGACAAAAATAATCAAGCGCTGGAGAAATATACAACATACAAATGTAAATTGAGGAAAATTAAAGATATGAAGGAACTGATCTTCAAATTGAATTCCCTCTATGCTCTTCTGGTTGTATTTTACTTGGAATTGTCATTTTGTGGCTGTTAATACTATTAATATTAATCCGGAAGTTGTCTCACAGCTATCACCAGTGGCTCATAGAAACTGCAACGTGCGCAGTGGCCACACCCCGGGCAACGGCTTTGAATGGCTGGCTAAACCTGGTGAGGGTAGCCGACGGGTCTCAAACCCTCGGTGATCTAGATATGTCTATCTATGCACGTGAAGACTGGATTCGGTGGACAGAGCGGAGGAACTACTAGTTGGTCAACGGTCAAAAAGGCGAATCTCAGCAAAGCGTTGTGGAACGCTAAGGGCATGACAAGACACACAGGACGTCATGGCCATCCACTGCACCCGTCTCCCTCACCAGCCGTCTCGACTTAGTCCTGCCGCTGGATAAGATGGCCTCGGGCGAGAGAGTGAGATCGACGAACTGCGCAACTCCTTCTCACTTAAATCCAAGTCACCGCGCAAGTCACTTTTGTCATCCATCCCATACCAGCGGTCGAAACAAAAAGAAGAAAACGAGGATATTTCCTCTCATATTGGGCGCATGGAATGTGCGCACACTCCTGGACAGAGACGATGCAGACAGACCTCAGAGGAGAACAGCCCTGATTGGTAAAGAACTCGCTAGATATGGCATCGACGTCGCAGCCCTGAGCGAGACCAGGCTCGCGGGAGAAGGAGAGCTCTGTGAAAGAGGATCTGGTTACACATTTTACTGGAGTGGCAGACCCAGCGAGGAGCGACGTGAGGCAGGCGTTGGGTTTGCAGTTAAGACAACTCTTGTCGGAAAGCTGGCTGGACTTCCCAAGGGAGTGAACGACAGGCTCATGACCATGAAACTCCCACTGGCTGGAAAGAAGCACCTCACCATCATCAGTGCCTACGCTCCAACCATGACTAATCCAGATGACGTAAAGGCAAAGTTTTACGAAGAACTTCACACTGTCATTGCCGACGTTCCAAAGGCGGACAAACTCATCTTGCTAGGTGACTTCAACGCAAGAGTTGGCAAGGACAACGTTGCCTGGGAAGGAGTCCTTGGACACCATGGAGTGGGTCAATGCAACAGCAACGGTCTTCTTTTACTCCAGACCTGCGCTGAACTTGAACTGCTGATCACCAACACGATCTTCCGCCTCCCCACTCGTAACCGGACGTCATGGATGCACCCCCGATCGAAGCACTGGCATCTTATTGACTACGTCATCGTGAGGAAGAGGGACAGGCAGGATGTACGAGTTACCAAATCCATGTGCGGCGCTGAATGCTGGACAGACCACCGCCTCATCATCACCAAGCTCAACATCCGCATTCAGCCTAAACGACGCCCGCAAGGGAAGAAGGCCCCGAAACGGCTTAATGTTGCCAAACTGAATACCGACAGCTGCAAACAGTCCTTTGTAGATGCTCTGGAAAAGTGCTTGAAATCCACCTCTCCGGGAAACCAGAGCGTGGAGGCAGACTGGGCATCACTCAGAGAGCTGATTTACTCCACAGCTACAGAGACCCTGGGGCCCCAGACCAGGAAACATAAGGACTGGTTCGATGAGAACTCCGAAGACATCAAGCAGTTATTGGATGAGAAACACCACCTTCACCAAGCATACATCAATAACCCCAAGTCCACGGCAAGGAGAGATGCACTCAACAACATACGCAAGACTGTTCAGCAGAAGCTCCGTCAGATGCAGGACGATTGGCTCGGCAACAAAGCTGACGAGATCCAAGGCTATGCAGACAGGCGTTATTATAAAAACTTCTACGACGCCTTGAAAGAAGTATATGGCCCCACGCCCTCAGGATCAAGCCCCCTCCTCAGCGCAGACGGTAACACTCTAATCACAGACAAAGAGAAGATCTTGGAGAGATGGGTCGAACATTTCGATGACGTCCTAAATCGCCCTTCGACAATCAACGACGAAGCCATCAATCGTCTACCCCAAGTGCCCACAAACAAAGCACTGGATGACCCACCAACCTTGCTCGAGACCCAGAAAGCAATCTATCTTATCTCCAGTGGCAAAGCACCTGGCTCTGACGCCATACCAGCTGAGGTCTACAAGGAGGGGGGAACAGCCCTGACTGAAAGGCTCCATGAGCTGTTTCTCTTAATATGGAAGCAAGAGACGATCCCGCAGGACTTCAAAGATGCCACCATCATACATCTATATAAGCGAAAAGGAAGTAGACAGGCTTGTGACAACCACAGAGGCATATCCCTGCTTTCTATTGCAGGAAAGATCCTCGCCAGAATCCTGCTCAACCACCTCACAGTGCACCTTGACCAAGGACTCCTGCCTGAAAGTCAGTGTGGATTCCGAAAAGAGCGAGGAACCATCGACATGGTGTTCGCTGCCAGGCAGCTGCTGGAGAAATGTCAGGAGCAGAACTCTGATCTGTTCTCCACCTATGTCGACCTGACCAAGGCCTTTGACACTGTTGGCAGAGAGGGTCTGTGGAAGATCATGGCCAAGTACGGTTGCCCAAGGAAATTCATCGTCTTGGTGCAACAATTCCATGAAGGCATGCAGGCCAGAGTCCAGGACAGCGGGGAGTTTTCTGATCCTTTCCCAGTCACAAACGGAGTCAAGCAGGGCTGCGTCCTGGCACCAACACTGTTTAGCCTCATGTTTTCCGCCATGCTGACAGAGGCCTTCAGAGACGAGGATGTTGGTGTCAACCTGAAATACCGCACAGATGGCAAGCTGTTCAACCTTCGGAGGCTCCAGGCAAAAACCAAGGTTATGACAGACATAATCAGAGACCTGCTGTTCGCTGATGACTGTGCCCTCAACGCTGTCTCAGAAGCCGACATGCAACGCAGTGTAAACCTGTTCTCCAGTGCCTGCACAAACTTTGGTCTGTCAATCAACACCAAGAAGACTGAGGTCCTCCATCAGCCTGCGCCTGGAAGACCATACGTAGAGCCCAACATCACTGTCAACGGCCAGAGACTCAATACAGTGCACCGGTTCACATACCTAGGCAGCACACTGTCTCAAAATGTCACCATCGATGACGAAGTGAACGTCAGAATTGCCAGAGCCAGCTCCACTTTTGGCAGGTTGTACCCTAATGTCTGGAACAGAAGAGGCATTACCATCCAGACCAAGCTGAAAGTGTACAGGGCAGTGGTGCTCCCCACACTGCTTTATGCTTGTGAAACTTGGACTGTTTATCAGCGCCATGCAAGAAAGCTGAACCACTTTCATATAACAAGCCTCAGGAAGATTCTCGGCATAAAGTGGCAGAACAAAATTCCAGACACAGTGGTACTGACCAAGGCAGGTCTCCCCAGCATCTTCACCCTCCTGATGCAGTCCCAGCTTCGCTGGGCAGGGCACGTTGTCCGAATGCCAGACGAGAGACTGCCAAAGAGAATCTTCTATGGTGAGCTCCAGTATGGCCAGCGGTCCCACGGTGGGCAAAAGAAACGCTTCAAAGACACACTGAAAGCCTCAATGAAAGCGTTTGCCATAAATCCAGACACGTGGGAACGAGCTGCAATGGACCGATCCACCTGGCGCTCTTCCATCCACGAAGGTGCCAGGTCATGTGAGGCAAACCGGATTACCGCCGCAGAAAAGAAGAGGCAAGCCCGAAAGGCCCATGCTGTCAACCCTCCAGGAGATGTCGCACTCGCCCCCTGTCCCTTCTGTTCCCGAACCTTTCGTGCAAGGATCGGCCTAATCAGCCATCTGCGCACGCACAGAAAACCCTCGGATGACTAGAGTGGTCCTCGTCGTATCGACGGACGAACGAACACAAGGCAGCAGGGCTGATTTTGGTCCGCCCTGGGTATTTTATTTCCCGGTACCCTCCATATCTGGTGGGCTTTCCCCTATCCACCGGCTGGGGAGGCGCTCGATAGAAGATCAGCATCTCCCACGAGAATGAATGTAAAAATCGGCCACAATCGCTTGACGTCATTTATGGATGGTCCCTAGAGCAATACAAAATTATTTCTTTTTAATCGTTGAAAAAATATTTTACATGTATCATTATTGTATCTGTTTATTGTTGTTATTTTTTTTTAAAAAACATTTGAACAAGGGGGCTCGTTAAAAAGTTATTTTTTCAATTCAAAATTACTTTAAAAGTTAGGACTTAGCTATTGAAAGATCCACCCAAAGCAGCCCAAAGTCTTTCTTCGTCACTTCCATAAATCAAGACTGCGAAAATCCTATCTTTCAGTGTAAAGAAACGCAACTGGTTCATTATAAAGAAATGCTGCAGCTTCAATACAAAGTAAATCATATTCTAACCTCGGCATTTACTGCATCAATAAGAATGAACTGTGTTCACGAAAAGACAAAACATTTCAATTTCAGAGTGACAAGATCATTTTTCGGTATCTTGGTATGGATAAATATGATATGGATTTACTTGGTTTAGAAGTATACATGGTTTAGATTTACTTGGTTAGGTTAAGTAAACATGGTTTGGATTTTGATATAATGAGCTATTTATCAACTTTTTAAAAATACAATTTTAGCCTACATTTCCACAGAATAAATTTGTGTTTATTTAATCGCAACGTTTTGATGTTCCGTTCCTTCTTCTTTTTTTGTATTTTATTATTTGGAAGACATGCTTCTGTATCAATAATTACTTTTTTTCTGTTCCATAACCTCGTAGGGGGTTCTAATGTTTCCATTATATTTCCATTAGAACTTTCTCAAGACTTGGTAGACTTGGCTGCGCCTATCTCCTCTCCAAGTCAGCGGAGGACTTTATAGCAGTAGTTATTAATCAAAATTGTGTATTGTGGCTTAACTTGCGCTAGATCCCACGCCCCTCAGTTTGTGAGGCGAGCGCACTATTGACTCGCTACCCAGTCGCCAACAATTATTTAAATATAATTAAATAGCTGCTCCACAACACTCGTGGTATTTCCGTCTGTCTTTAAACACTTCTCAACAAGGATGTCGTGACTTTCGTCTGTTTGTCTAGAGCCCAGATACTAAAATTAATAAAAACCAAGGTCACAATTACCTGGAATTCTTTTCAGAATTCATATATTTATACGCCCCTCCCACCCCAACGTTATGTTAACAGCGTAGCAAGCACAGAACTGAGATTCACTTCATCAAGTTGAAGCAACCTAGACTTAAATGAAAATCTAAGGTCCATTCATTGTTGCCTTACTTAAATTTCGTACAGATTTGTCACCAGAAGTATATTGAAAACGTCTATTAAGATAATTTCGTAAAGACAAAAATAAAAAAAACCAAACGAGAACTTTATTTCAGATCAATTTATTTGGTGTTGACCCCGTGACAGTGGACAGCGATGAGCAGGGAATGCTAGCAGAACACCTCGAGTCAATTCTCGCGTCATGGCCCCAGACTCACCCCAACACCAAGAGACCGAGACTCTTGTTTGCTATAACTTCCTGTAACAATCCCACAAGTAGGCGTGAAATTTGGTTTGATATGTTAAGATCTAAATTGAATAGATGCTTTCTCCGTAAAAAAACTAATTCTTTTAAAATCATACACATCTGTTATCACTGTTAGCATTGTCTGAACAAAAATTAAATCAGTAATATATTTATTTACTAGTGTATTACCCGTCAAAAATTATGGAGGTTTTCAAAACAAATATATTTGAGCTGAAATCTATTAATTTTGAAAAAATACACATCAGAATAAAAACTAATGTAATACAAAACTTTCATTAATTTTATGTATTGTTATTTTATTCATTTATTTCCATACGAGAAACAAATCCCGCCCAAAGACGTTTCGCCGCCGTTCGGTGGCATGTTGTAACTCCCCTCCAACAGCCGTCTCTACCGGCATTACATGTGCATCACGTCAAAAATACTATTCATTATAGTTAAAATAAATAACTCGTAAAAACAGAGCTTTTGACTATAAATCCCAACGCGAATAACTCAAAATAAAGTCTTGGAAGAAATACTGCACCAAAAATAACTAGTTTTGAACGCCCGCGTAAACGTATTCAATATGATTGGCTGTAAGAGTCATAAGTGTTTAAGGGACCAATTGCTATCGATGACCATGCGGAACATAGCCTTTTATTATAAAGGATATATATAGGATTTAACAACTTTATGCGGACGTTCGAAAAGAGTTATTTTTGGTGCAATCATTTTTTTTCTAAGGCTTTTTTTTTAAAACGGTGCGCTGCTTTCTAAAATTAGTAGCGTTACGGACGGACATACATAGCAAATTATGTATATTGATAATTAACCATTAAAATGTGTCTTGTTGTGTTTTTGTTTTTTTGACATCAGAGAACTATTTTCAAACTATAAGCTAACGAAAACACACTTTTTTCGTGTATAATTTTCTAAAAGTTTTGCTCATTTTATAGAGCATGTCTTACTTTAAAGTAAACATTGATTGATTCGTAAGCAATTGTTAAAAGTTATTATAAAAATACAAACAGAACTAACACTAAAAGGCACATCAAATGCTTCTTTGTTCATGATAATTGCGATTTCTTTTTTTGGATTTCAAAAATTGATTTAATAATTTGAACTCGTCTTCAATATTCTATATTTGCAGGTCATACATGGCATGAAGATAGGTTAGCAGCTGTGTATCTCGTCTGTAGGAAATATGACGTCATCATTTTAGAGGACGGAGCTTATTATTGGTTACAGTTTGGGGAGGTAATTTGTTGTATCGACACTTTTAAAATAGTATGCATTGATTAATTCATCAGTTGAACTTGAACTTGAACTATCCCTTAACACGTTGTTGGGTGGTTGGGCACCATCGTGAACTGCTCACTAACACACGCCATTTGTCACGGTCCTGTGCTGCCCTTTGAGAGTCGCTGAATGACAGACTGGTCCACTCTTTGATATCGTCCTCCCATCTTTTCTTTTGTCTGTCTCTTTTCCTTCCTCCCTGGACTGTGCCTTGCAATATAGTTTTGGCGAGACCTCCATTTCTTGTCACGTGTCCGTACCATCGTAATTTCCTCTTTTTAATTGATGTAGGTCCTCGTAGGGGCCAATGACAGTACTTATTGAGTTGCGGACCGCTTCGTTTGTGATGTGCGCTGTGTAAGGGATGTTCAATATCTTTCTGAAACATCTCATCTCCAGCGCATTGATTCTTCTTTGGAGGTCTGCAGTGAGCGTCCAAGCCTCACAACCATACAAAAAGACCAACATCGCCAGAGAGCGCATTAGCCGTATCTTTGTTCTCATGGAGAGCTTCTTACTTTGCCAGATGTGCTTTAATTTACTCAATGCTGCCATTGTTTGGGCTACTCTGGCAAGAATTTCTGGCTTTGAGCCTTCGTCGGATATTATGGCCCCTAGATATTTGAAGGTGGAGACTTCTTCAAGTTTTTGCCCGTTTATCCGAATCTCACTTGTGAATTTACTATTTGCCATGACCTCGGTCTTTTCTGCATTGATTTCCAATGCGTACGCCTTTGTTGTTTTCTCTAGCTTTGCGAGGAATTCTTTTAGTTCATCAGTTACAGACACTATTTGACAGAAATAAATTTATTTCGGCAGTGATTTAATTTATCGATTTCCTTTATGTTTTTAACAACTAATTTGCTTATAAGATAAAAGATTTCAAACAATTTTATTAAATAATTTGAAGCATCTGTTGTTTTTTTTAGAATTAATGAAAAATAAATAAAATTTCAGAACATCTGTCAAGGCAACAACGTAACAATCTTAAAGTTTAACTTTTAGTTGTAGTTTTTTTAAACTATTACGTCTAATAGGAAGAGTTTGTCTCCATTATCCATTGAATTATATCTCACCAACAGAGAAGACGCAGCTTTCAGTCCCTTGATGTGGATGGTAGAGTGGTTAGAATGGACACCTTCGCTAAACTCATTGGTGCAGGGTAGGAGTTAGCCACGTTTTATAAACTCTCTACAAAGCCGGTCATAGGCCACTGCAACCTATGAGGCGGCAGTGGGCCCCGCGCTTTCATAGGCCCCGCCTATCTTAATTTTCACTTATTATCCCTATCCAAACTGGGCCCCGCGCAATCCGTGTCACATACTAAGCAGCATGGGCCTCGCAATTGCTAAGACCGGCCGTGACTGTCTATTCTGAATTTTATATAATTTACAATATTAACAAAGTTTCATTTATTGATGGTTTTTGTATACAGCTGGTAATATGACCTCTCTGACACGTTTGGTAGTAAAGAGATAGATTTGTGTTAGTGATGCCAGTCTAGAAAACTCTCTGAAAAGTTTGGTAGTAAAGACATAGATTTGTGTTAGATATGTAAGTCTAGTCACCTCTCTGACACGTTTGGAAGTAAAGATATAGATTTGTGTTAGCGATGCCAGTCTAGACAACTCTCTGATAAGTTTGGTAGTAAAGAGATAGATTTGTGTTAGCGATTCCAGTCTAGACAACTCTCTGACAAGTTTGGAAGTACAGAGATACATTTGTGTTAGCGATGCCAGTCTAGACAAGTATCTGATAAGTTTGGTAGTAAAGAGATAGATTTGTGTTAGCGATGCAAGTCTAAACAACTCTCTGATAAGTTTGGTAGTAAAGAGATAGATTTGTGTTAGCGATGCCAGTCTAGACAACTCTCTGACAAGTTTGGTAGTAAAGAGATAGATTTTTGTTAGTGATGCCAGTCTAAACAACTCTCCGACAAGTTTGGTGGTTAAAGAGATAGATTTGTGTTAGCGATGCCAGTCTAGACAACTCCCCCCCCACCTTTCTGACGGATGTAGACCATTAAGTTCCTATGACACGTTGAAAGACCAAGAGTTTGGTATATTGGTATAAATACTCACGTCAAATGCTAAAACAATCAACCTTTTATCAGAATTATATATGAATAATGTCACGGGATAAACCAAATTAGTCATGTGATTTAACATTTATTTATTAAAAACGTGATATTCTATTGTGATACGTCTTTAACAATTGTTTACATTTGATATCATCAAATTTTAAATAATTTTGTTTTTAAAATGTTGAGAATCGTATTTTTTCAGGTCTAAAAATGTAACAGCCATGATATATACCAATAATAAATACAGTAATTTATACAGAAATTGTTGTCACAGCCATGATATATACCAATAATAAATACAGTATTGCATACAGAAATTGTTGTCACAGCCATGATATATACCAATAATAAATACAGTAATTTATACAGAAATTTTTTTCAAACCCATGATATATACCAATAATAAATACAGTAATTTATACAGAAATTGTTTAAAATTTGGTTTTATAGCTATCGCATTGGTTGGATCAGTGGACCAGATGCGATAATATCTCGCTACCTGTGCAGCATGTCCCAAAACACAATACATCCCAACGTTATCAGTCAGGTATGTGAAATCTTCACCTGATCAGGTATGTGAACTCTTCACCTGATCAGGTATGTGAACTCTTCACCTGATCAGGTATGTGAAATCTTCACCTGATCAGGTATGTGAACTCTTCACCTGATCAGGTAAGTGAAATCTTCACCTGATCAGGTATCTGAACTCTTCACCTGATCAGGTATGTGAACTCTTCACCTGATCAGGTATGTGAACTCTTCACCTGATCAAGTGTGTTAACTCTTCACCTGATCAGGTATGTCAGCTCTTCACCTGATCAGGTATGTGAACTCTTCACCTGATCAGATATGTGAACGCTTCACCTCATCAGGTGTGTGAACTCTTCACCTGATCAGGTAGGTCAACTCATCACCTGATCAGATATTTCCGATCGGTGCGCATTATATTAAATACGTTTTACGAGACATAACTAAAATATTGTATTTTTTGGATTGTCTTGCGCTGTGTATTATAATGAACATTCATTTAGTTATGCCTCGACATAAAGGATTTATAGTCAAAAACTTGTTTTTTTACGGGTTCTATTTTTCCTGGTACAATTGTGAGGCTTAATACATGTGTCTAAAAAACCATTATTTTTCCCTCAAGGCCTTGATCATTTCGCTGCATTGTTAAATTGATAGAGATACTGCTTGGTAGTTGTTTATAAACTGGCTTGTCTGCGTGACCAGGGAGCTGTTTATAACTGATTTGTCTGTATGGAGTTGTTTATAAAAATGATTTGTCTGTATAACTGCAGGTGTTAATTAGCCGCATACTGCATCAATGGGGACAGGAAAGATTTCAATTTGAAGCGAAGCGTCTTTCTGAAGAGTATAAGAAAAGAGCTCAGCTCATGGTGAAAGCCTTGGAGAAATATTGCACAGGTAAAAAAAAGAATGAGTAGCCTTTAAGCATATTAGTGTTCCAATAGCTGAATTTATTTATGGAAAAAATGCCTTAAACAAATTTGTAATAGCTTGATTTTCGCTTTAATTAGTTACACATATAATATTTTTTAATCCCTTATATTAACTTCGAAATCTTGTCTCTCTGTCATGATTTCTCTCTGTCGTCATTTCTGTCATTCGTCGTCGGGCGGGCGGGCGGAAAAACAAAAGTCAAAAATGATACACTTCCCGTGATGCTATTGAACTGAAATTTTGCACGTAGACTCGTGTCATCTAACAATGCATCGTATCAAATTTCAGATCGATCGAATGTACCGTAATTAAATTAATTCATTTTTAGTTTATCTCTATATAACTATATGTAATTTGATTTCACAGTTTGTTATTGTTCGTCTTCGAAGTGCCACTTGAGTTCACGCTAGCCATCGATGTTCGCACCCCCTTCCCCCCCCCCTTCCCCCGCTTTTAAAGCCAGTGGAGATCAGTCGGTTTCAGTCTGTAAATGTTTATCGCGTGTTTCATATAATATTGAACATATCAATACTTTGAGTTCTGTCTCATATATGGGGGATTTATATTCAAAAACTTTGTTTTTACAGGTTGTTTAATTATTGAACTCATTCACATACCAATTTTTGGTGGTTTAATTTTAATACTATGATTTCTTTTCTTTTTTCTTGTTTTTTTTTAGGGTAGAATCTTTGATTTGAATTTTCCCCCATTTTTTTTAAAAATTTCAACGCATACATATTTTGTGGTTAGTACAATATAATAATAAATTGATTATTTATATAGCGTTGTATCCCAGTAAGGAACTGGGCTCACAGCGCTTTACATGAAAGAAATAACATACCTATAAGTATTAAATTAACTTTCGTATTATAACAAACACAAAAATTAAAATAAATTATACATAAGCTACGTTAATCATTTACAATTAATGTTGTTACATTAATTTTGAAAATAAATTTTGAAAAGATGTGTCTTGAAGGACTTGGTTGTTTGAATACTACGTATGTGTAATGGTAGAGAATTCCATTGTTTGGCTGCACAAAAAGAGAACGATCTTTCACCAAATGTTTTGGTGCGTGTCTTAGGAACAGAGAGAGCGCGTGTGTCTGCAGAAGATCGTAGCTGGCGAGTGGGTGAGTAGACCGACAAAAGTTCAGTAAGATACGATGGGCATGAGTCCGAAAAGAAGTTGTGACAGAGAACGGCCAGTTTGTAATCAATACGGGCTTGTATAGGCTTGTAAATAAATATTTTAAATACCAAATATTTTTTTAATTGACTCTGCAATTTAATATCGTTCCTTTTGTTTGGACACCACTTGCAGCATGTTGGTTTGGACACCACTTGCAGCATGTTGGTTTGGACACCACTTGCAGCTTGTTGGTTTGGACACTACTTGCAGCACGATGGTTTGCACACCACTTGCAGCATGTTGGCTTGGACACCACTTGCAGCTTGTTGGTTTGGACACCACTTGCAACATGTTGGTTTGGACACCACTTGCAGCATGTTGGTTTGGACTCCACTTGCAGCATGTTGGTTTGGACACCACTTGCAGCATGTTGGTTTGGACACCACTTGAGCATGTTGATTTGGACACCACTTGCAGCTTGTTGGTTTGGACACCACTTGCAGGATGCTGGTGTGGACACCACTTGCAGCTTGTTGGTTTGGACACCACTTGCAGCTTGTTGGTTTGGACACTACTTGCAGCACGATGGTTTGGACACCACTTGCAGCATGTTGGCTTGGACACCACTTGCAGCTTGTTGGTTTGGACACCACTTGCAACATGTTGGTTTGGACACCACTTGCAGCATGTTGGTTTGGACTCCACTTGCAGCATGTTGGTTTGGACACCACTTGCAGCATGTTGGTTTGGACACCACTTGAGCATGTTGATTTGGACACCACTTGCAGCTTGTTGGTTTCGACACCACTTGCAGGATGCTGGTGTGGACACCACTTGCAGCTTGTTGGTTTGGACACCACTTGCAGCATGTTGGTTTGGACACCACTTGCAGCATGTTGGTTTGGACACCACTTGCAGCATGTTGGTTTGGACACCACTTGCAGCTTGTTGGTTTGGACACCACTTGCAGCAAATTGGTTTGGATACCACTTGCAGCTTGTTGGTTTGGACACCACTAGCAGCATGTTGGTTTGGACACCACTTGCAGCATGTTGGTTTGGACACCACTTGCAGCATGTTGGTTTAGACACCACTTGAGCATGTTGATTTGGACACCACTTGCAGCTTGTTGGTTTGGACACCACTTGCAGCATGTTGGTTTGGATACCACTTGCAGCATGTTGGTTTGGACACCACTTGCAGCATTTTGGTGTGGACACCACTTGAGCATGTTGATTTGGACACCACTTGCAGCTTGTTGGTTTGGACACCACTTGCAGCATGTTGGTTTGGATACCACTTGCAGCATGTTGGTTTGGACACCACTTGCAGCATTTTGGTGTGGACACCACTTGCAGCTTGTTGGTTTGGACACCACTTGCAGCATGTTGGTTTGGACACCACTTGCAGCATGTTGGTGTGGACACCACTTGCAGCATGTTGGTTTGGACATCACTTGCAGCTTGTTGGCTTGGATACCACTGGCAGCTTGTTGGTTTGGACACCACTTGCAGCTTGTTGGTTTGGACACCACTTGCAGCTTGTTGGTTTGGTCACCACTTGCAGCTTGTTAGTTTGGACACCACTGGCAGCATGTTGGTTTGGACACCACTTGCAGCATGTTGGCTTGGACACCACTTGCAGCATGTTGGTTTGGACACGACTTGCAGCTTGTTGGTTTGGACACCACTTGCAGCATGTTGTTTTGGACACCACTTGCAGCATGTAGGTTTGGACACCACTTGCTGCATGTTGGTTTGGACACCACTTGCAGCATGTTGGCTTGGACACCACTTGCAGCATGTTGGTTTGGACACGACTTGCAGCTTGTTGGTTTGGACACCACTTGCAGCATGTTGTTTTGGACACCACTTGCAGCATGTTGATTTGGACACCACTTGCAGCTTGTTAGTTTGGACACCACTGGCAGCATGTTGTTTTGGACACCACTTGCAGCATGTTGGCTTGGACACCACTTGCAGCATGTTGGTTTGGACACAACTTGCAGCTTGTTGGTTTGGACACCACTTGCAGCATGTTAGTTTGGACACCACGTGCAGCATGTAGGTTTGGACACAACTTGCAGCATGTTCGCTTGGACACCACTTGCAGCATGTTGGTTTGGACACGACTTGCAGCTTGTTGGTTTGGACACCACTTGCAGCATGTTGGTTTGGACACGACTTGCAGCTTGTTGGTTTGGACACCACTTGCAGCATGTTGTTTTGGACACCACTTGCAGCATCTTGGCTTGGACACCACTTGCAGCATGTTGGTTTGGACACGACTTGCAGCTTGTTGGTTTGGACACCACTTGCAGCATGTTGTTTTGGACACCACCTGCAGCATGTAGGTTTGGACACCACTAGCAGCATGTTGGTTTGGACACCACTTGCAGCATGTTGGTTTGGACACCACTTGCAGCATGTTGGTTTGAACACCACTTTCAGCATGTTGGCTTGGACACCACTTGCAGCATGTTGGCTTGGACACCACTTCCAGCATGTTGGTTTGGACACCACTTGAAGCATGTTGGTTTGGATACCACTTGAAGCATGTTGGTTTGGACACCACTTGCAGCATGTTGGTTTGGACACCACTTGAAGCATGTTGGTTTGGACACCACTTGCAACATGTGGGTTTGAACACCACTTGCAGGTGAGCATGTTGGTTTAGACACCACTTGCAGCATGTTGGTTTGGACACCACTTGCAACGATCAACATTGTAATTTGTTTAGATAAACATTGTGCATTTCCCTTTATTGTTCTAATTTTTGTTTCAAGACCTTGAGTTCCTGCAGAAATACAGAATTGTCTTTAATTAAAATCATATTTCATTGCTCAGATTTGTGAAAAATATAGTTATAAAATAAAACTAATGCTGATGTGTGGTATAAATTAAAGTTTAACGAGGCTTGGTGTTCATCATTACGTAATTTGTGCGAAGTGTTTGCATTAAAATAGTTGGAAAATGTTTGATAACCAAAGATACCTGAACTTCCCTCCTGCTTAGCTTAATTGACAAAGCAAATCTTTCCCTTGACGAGTAGTCGTTTAGTACTAATTCGAGGCATTCCATGCACTGGCCTTTTGGACACATGGCTATAATCATATTTGTTTAGAACAGAATAACCATTCATGAAATGTCATATAAATTTAATTATTGTTTGTCATATGCTCTCCAAAGTAAATTTAACAGCGGTCTTCACAAAGAAAATAATAACTAGAAAAGAAAAGACATAAAAAATTATGTACAGTTGGACCTCTTTAAGTCGAACTTCCGACACTCGAAAACCTCCTTATATCGAATTGTTAGTTCCCGGCCAAATTCTGCGCCCTATTACGCCATTTTCCCTATTTCGAAAACTCCGTACGTCGAATTTGTTTTCCGGTCCCTTTCTGTTCGACTTAGAGAGGTCCGAAAGTATTTGAAATGCTATCGGACAGACTGCCAAACTTTGGCAGCTGGAAGTCATGAACGTCAAAGCTATTAAATTAACGTGACATAACATGCATTCTAGCAAGTCACTCTAAAAATCTAAATTAAGTCTCTCTAGCCCCCATATATGCTGATGTCAAGAGGGCCACATCTAAATTAAGTATCTCTAACCCCCATTTATAATGATGTCAATAGGACCACATCTAAATTAAGTCTCTCTAGCCCCCATATATGCTGATGTCAAGAGAGTCACATCTAAATTAAGTCTATCTATCCCCATATATTCTGATGTCAAGAGAGTCACATCTAAATTAAGTCTCTCTATCCCCCATATGTGCTGATGTAAAGAGGGTCACATCTGAATTAAGTCTCTCTAACCCCCATATATTCCTGATGTCAAGAGGGTCACATCTGAATTAAGTCTCTCTAACCCCCATATATTCCTGATGTCAAGAAGGTCACATCTATATTAAGTCTCTCTAGCCCCCATATGTGCTGATGTCAAGAGGGTCACATCTAAATTAAGTCTCTCTAACCCCCATATGTGCTGATGTCAAGAAGGTCACATCTTAATTAAGTCTCTCTAACCCCCATATGTGCTGATGTCAAGTAGTCACGTCTAAATTAAGTCTCACTAGCCCCCATATTTGCTGATGTCAAGGGAGTCACATCTAAATTAAGTCTCTCTAACCCCAATATATGCTGATGTCAAGAGGGTCACATCTAAATTAAGTCTCTCTAGCCCCCATATGTGCTGATGTCAAGAAAGTCACATCTAAATTAAGTCTCTCTAACCCCCATATATTCCTGATGTCAAGAAGGTCACATCTAAATTAAGTCTCTCTAGCCCCCATATATGCTGATGTCAAGAGGGTCACATCTAAATTAAGTCTCTCTAACCCCCATATATGCTGATGTCAAGAGAGTCACATCTAAATTAAGTCTCTCTAGCCCCCATATATGCTGATGTCAAGAGAGTCACATCTAAATTAAGTCTCTCTAACCCCAATATATGCTGATGTCAAGAGGGTCACATCTAAATTAAGTCTCTCTAGCCCCCATATGTGCTGATGTCAAGAGAGTAACATCTAAATTACGTCTCTCTAACCCCCATATATTCCTGATGTCAAGAAGGTCACATCTATATTAAGTCTCTCTAGCCCCCATATGTGCTGATGTCAAGAGGGTCACATCTAAATTAAGTCTCTCTAACCCCCATATATTCCTGATGTCAAGAGGGTCACATCTAAATTAAGTCTCTCTATCCCCCATATATTCTGATGTCAAGAGAGTCACATCTAAATTAAGTCTCTCTAGCCCCCATATGTGCTGATGTCAAGAGGGTCACATCTAAATTAAGTCTCTCTAACCCCCATATATTCCTGATGTCAAGAAGGTCACATCTATATTAAGTCTCTCTAGCCCCCATATGAGCTGATGACAAGTAGTCACATCTAAATTAAGTCTCTCTAGCCCCCATATGTGCTGATGTCAAGAGAGTCACATCTAAATTAAGTCTCTCTAACCCCAATATATGCTGATGTCAAGAAGGTCACATCTAAATTAAGTCTCTCTAGCCCCCATATGTGCTGATGTCAAGAGAGTCACATCAAAATTAAGTCTCTCTAGCCCCCATATGTGCTGATGTCAAGAGAGTCACATCTAAATTAAGTCTCTCTAACCCCCATATATTCCTGATGTCAAGAGGGTCACATCTAAATTAAGTCTCTCTAACCCCCATATGTGCTGATGTCAAGAGGGTCACATCTAAATTAAGTCTCTCTAACCCCCATATGTGCTTATGTCAAGTAGTCCCATCTAAATTAAGTCTCTCTAGCCCCCATATGTGCTGATGTCAAGAAGGTCACATCTAAATTAAGTCTCTCTAACCCCCATATGTGCTGATGTCAAGAGAGTCACATCTAAATTAAGTCTCTCTATTCCCCATATATTCCTGATGTCAAGAAGTTCACATCTAAATTAAGTCTCTCTAACCCCAATATGTGCTGATGTCAAGAGGGTCACATCTAAATTAAGTCTCTCTAACCCCCATATGTGCTGATGTCAAGAGGGTCACATCTAAATTAAGTCTCTCTAACCCCCATATGTGCTGATGTCAAGAGGGTCAAATCTAAATTAAGTCTCTCTAACCCCCATATATTCCTGATGTCAAGAGGGTCACAGAGTTGCACATAAAAAACTTTTCACTGAGTCTGCAATAACTCTGACCGTGAAAATCTTTATTTAGTAACCACATAGTAAGTATAAATGAAACAAAAACAGATTTAAAGTGGAAATTGAAGATTATAAAACTTTTTTTTAAAAAAAGGAAGCAGTTTGAGCTCAAAGCTAAAATTAAAAAGCATGTATTAAATAATTGATAAATTTAGATAAGTTTTTTTTTATCCACCCTGGTTTTAAACAAATTTTTTAAATAAATTCTCTCTAAATTCTTGAAAAGGTGTAGCGACATGGACATTCCCCAGTGGTGGCATGTTCTTGTGGGTTAAAATCAACGACGTGGAGGACACAGTGGATCTCATGGACAAATTGGCCAGGGCGGGTGTCTCTGTTGTGTCGGGAGAGTTCTTTAAACCTGTGCCTGGTCCATCTCCCTATATACGACTCAGTTATTCGGCCGTGCCCGAGGCGGATGTTGATAAAGTAAGTCATGAAAGCAACTATAGTGAATTGAAAAAAATTTTGTACCAAAAAAAAACAACATATTACATGTAATGAAAAGATTTTGAAAAGTGTTTGCGATTAAACTTTGCTGGAATTTATTACAGCATTGTGTTTTTTTCGCAATCTTTGGTAATAATCCTAAGTATTACATTATCTATTGCTTCCAAATGAGATTAGATAAGATATTACATTATTTGACAGTTTCTTCAATTTATGTGTAGATAATAGACATTCGAATTGCATAAAGATATATAAATTGTTTAAAATAATTCTATGAAAATAAAATTTTATTGCTTTGTTGTTGTTTTTTAAATTATTATTTTGTATACCTAAATTTAAACTTTGTTACAATGTGTGTATTAATATTTTAGGCAATTAAATTGCAACCTGATTTGATAATTAAAACTTTTTCAGTGTTTCTTTTTAGTTTTATTTTATTGAATTAACTTTAATAGTGACCCATCAAAATTTTTCAATAATAAATAGTTTGTCTTTGTGAGACAAAATTTGTACTTTCTTTAAAATTCTGAACATTCTTCTTGATGATTAGTTGTATCAACTTTTTACTGTTATTTCAGGGTATTCGAATACTCGCCAATATACTGAGACAGAAATGAAATATGTGGTGTCATGCCCATTTAGAAGGAGGAAGGGACTGCACTCCAAACTAGATCGTGTCTAAAACTCATAGAAAATTGAACAATCGGGGAAATAAAATTAACTCAAAAATCGTAATTGCTTTTAGTTTCATTTCTGATGCGACCATGAAGAATTCATTGAATCAGTTAAATAAAATTTTTGGGAGAATGTTATGAATTTTAAATGGTCGATAAGGTCATCTGTAAGTTTGCCAATTAATTTGTCTTTATCTAAAAATATTTTGGAAAGGAATCTACATCATCTCCATTATAATGAATAGCCGTCATTTCTCTCAATTTCAAACCCTAACCTCTGTGATGACAACGAAAAGTTTCAAAACTCATTTATTAAAGCTAACTTGTTAATTGCATTGTTAGCAATATTTTAATTGTAACTTGATTATTATACAAATGATTCCAATTGTATCGCACGGAAAGGGAAATGTATATTTTAAACTAAATATATATTTTTTTGAGTGAGGCCCTTTTGAATAGCATTTTCTATCCTGAAAGCCTTGACTGTTCTATTTATTTCTGTGAATTTTGTTAAAGCTTTTCAACGCCTAAATGGTATTAAATAAGATGAACATGAAGTGCTGGATTTATCCTATTTGCTAAACAAGCTATAGCTTGGGGCCCCCACCTCCTTGGAATTTATTTCCATATTTGGCACTGACATAGAATATCTGGACTTCAAAAGAGCCCCCATATCTTAAATAGCTTAGGGCCCCATCAAGTCTAAATCTGATCCATGTGAACATTGGTTCACTTGTATATGAGCAGAATAATAAAATCCCTTACAAGCCTTTCATCATCTTTTTATCGTTATCTTATACTCAGATTAATTTACTATACTCTCACACTATCAAACGATACTAGAAGCAGTTTTGTTCATGTTCTGTCTTTGAGCCATTAGAAGCAGTATTGTTCATGTTCTGTCTTTGAGCCATTAGAAGCAGCATTGTTCATGTTCTGTCTTTGATCCATTAGAAGCAGTTTTGTTCATCGGGGGCCCCTGGCTTTAGCCTTTCAGCCCCCACCCTTAATCCACCATTGGTTAAATCCAATACATAAACGACTGTTATGACATACGCCTAAATTTTGAACTTTACGTGGACTTCTCCCGACGATACTATGTGCCCAATTTACAGCAAGGCATAAAAAATCCAGGACGTTTGTTCACTGTATATCCTGAGGCTAAAAATGGGTACCTCGCACAATCGAGGGTAATATTATTTTCTATTTTTTATTTTTTTTGTATGTATGTATTCATATTGCTTTCTTTAAGGGACATTTATGTGCAATCATTTATATCCCCTGACAATGATGTCATCATCTCCGTCACTAGTGACTTAAACTAAATTTAGCTTGTGTTATTGTTCACCTTTTATTCATTTTTGTAATATGGTAATGAAAACATTTTTATTTGAATAAATTTCCAAAGATTTTAAATCTCAAAAATTATATTTGTATGCATTATTATTTTTTTATTTAATAAATTACAAAGGACGGGTAATGAGGTTAACAGAGGCGATCGATGGTCTCATGGTATTCATTAATGCATGATAAGCGAGCGATTGACACTTAACTTTCCAAGAAATGCTTGCATATATCAGAGGAAGGCTGTTAGTTATTATTTTTAAATCCTTTATATTAACTTAATGTGTGCTTGCTTGCCGAAAAATTTGGATCGATTTTTTACCCACTTCCCCGTATGCTGGCGAGCTGAAATTTTGATAAAAATATTCTATCAAAATTTCAGATCGATCGACTGCACCGCAATTAAATTAATGAAGAATTTTTAGATTATCTCTATTTATGTCTATGTAGCATGTTAATTTGTGTGCTTGAGTGTCGCGGTTAGGCCTGTCAACGGGTACTCGGGACCCGGGTACCCGTTGCCGTCTGGTTTACCCGGGTAGTAAAATTCCGCCCGGGTACCCGTGAAAATGTGGCCTTCAGTGTCTATATTAACCAAACTTCGGCTCGCATGCGGCTTTTTTGTGTTAAATTTAATGCTCACGAAACAATTTATCAAATGAAAATTTTTGTTTCAAATATATGCTGTTAAATACATCTAAGGAGAACTATCGGTCAACGGGAAATAAAATACGGTCTCGACAGACCACAATGTATTTGATACATCTTTTTTCTCTGAAAAGGAAACAGAAATCGCAAACACAAGAAGATTTTGGTTCTTTGAATGAATCATATAAAGAAAACAAAACTCCTCTGCCGAATATAAGGATGGGCTGTATAGAGATGAAAGAGGCCGTGTTTGTTGTTGTTCATAAAAACACCCGTGGTTTGACACTAACATTGCTTTGAAATATGCTGACGTTGGGCTACTGATTGATACTAATTATCAACCCCATCTCCCCCATCCACTCCTATACTATAACCGCACCCTTTCCTTTCGCCTGTGTTTCTTGTGTTCGTTAACATGTGTTGACCTAGAAAAACTGATATTAATAATGCGCACAATGTTGTCAGTTTTTAAGGTTAATAAATTAAATAGTTACTAACAGTGTGAGTGGGTAAGACGTCGGCATAGAGATGAAAGAGGCCGTGTTTGATTTTGTTAATATAAACACCCCTGCTTTGACACTAACTTTGATGTTTGAAATACCCCGACATTGGGTTTACGATTGTCGATGTTGTTTATCTACCCCTCTCCTCCTTCCTCCATTCGATTGTGTTTCGTGTGTTCATTTCAGCGTGTGCCTTGCCCAAAAACGGATTTTAATAATACACCTGTCGCGCGGTCGGGAGTGTGTTATTTTGACGATCCTTTTTTAAAATATATTAACGATCTATAAATGTTTATGCTAATCTATCACGTGGTGAGCATTATATTAAATTTGTCTTTATAACCCTTTCCCGTCCTCAAATCGAGCTGAAATTTAGCAGGCAGACTGTATTAGTTTTTTTTAAATGCAATTTCCCTTGGAAAAATTGCGTTTATAGATTCGAAATGTCTTTAGCGCTTGCACATGCAACTCCTCCCGAACCATACCAAATAGAGGGTTCGGGTCTTTTTAAATAAATTTAAGGAGGTCCCATGGATATGCAACGGCCAAAAAATACCGAAAAGGTTTACTGGATTTCGTAATTTTTTAATCCTGTGCTTTTGTTTTCATGTTTTGAAAGACATGCTGCCGTATCAATTATTTAAATATTATTACATTTGATGCTCCACAAAACCAGTGTGATTTTTGTCTTAAAAACTTCTCAACAAAGAATGCGATAAATTATTATGTTTGGCTAAAGAGCTCAGAGGCTGAAATTTTTTAAAAGGCACCGGCACAATTACTTGAAATTATGTTCAAATTTTAAATATGAATACGATCCCACCCACTCCACCGTTAACTTAGATTTGCAAGCACTGGACTGAGATTCACTTGATCTACCTGCAACAACCTGGACTTGAATGAAAATCTTAAGTCCATTTAGTTGCCTTTCTTCAAATTTTAACAGATTCGTCGACATAATAGATATATTGAAAAACTATGTTAAAACAATTGATCAATATAAAATAATAAAATCCGAACGAGAACTTTATTTCAGATTAAGTTATTTGGTGTTTACCCGGTGACAGTGGACAGCGATGAGCAGGGAATGCTAGCAGAACACCTCGAGTCAATTCTCGCGTCATGGCCCCAGACACACCCCAACACAAAGAGACCGACACTCTTGTTTGTTATAACTTCCTGTAACAATCCCACAAGTATGCATGGAATTTGGTTTGAGTAATTTCTAACCTAAATTGATTACATGTATTCTCCGTAAAAAATCTACTATATAAAACCCCAGGTCATTCTGTAACGCTAAGGGACATAATCAGTATTTTTTTTAAATCCCTTATATTAACTTCGAAATCTTGTCTCTCTGTCTGTCGTCATCTCTTCGTCGGGCGGAAAAACAAAAGTAAAAAATGACCAACTTCCCGTGATGCCATCGAGCTGAAATTTGACACATAGACTTGTATCACCTAACAATGCATTGTATCAAAATTTCAGATCGATCGAACGTACCGTAATTAAATTAATGCACTTTTAGTTTATCTCTTTACGACATATGTAATTCAATTTCACGGTTTGTTATTGTTGTTTTTTCACGTGACAGTTCAGTTCGCGCGTTGATGCCACATCGTCGATATACTGGCGTGCTTTTGTTTACATTTTACGTGTCACGCTGAGCTCGGTCCAGCGATCGGTGACCAGAGTTTTAACCCTCTCCCACCCCCCCCCCAACAGGGTTATGAAGCAAAGTTGAGTTAAGACAGATTCAGTCTGTAAATGTTTGTCGCGTTTGAACATAATCAATACTCTTAGTTATCTTTCATATATAAGGGATTTATAGTCAAAAACTTTGTTTTTACGGGTTAGTTTTATTAAATCCCTTATATTAACTTCGAAATCTTGTCTCTCTCTGTCTTGGGCTGGAGTAAAAATAAAAGTCAAAAATGACCTACTTCCCGTGAAGCCATCGAGCTGAAATTTGGCACATGGACCCGTGTCACCTAACAATGCATCGTATCACAATGTCAGATCGATCGAACGTACCGTAATTAAATTAATGCATTTTTAGTCTATATATATAAAACTATATGTAGCAGTCGCTATTGTTTACATTTTACGGGTCACTTGACTTCACGCCAGCCATCGGTGACCACATCTCGTGTTTTAACCAGGTGGAATTCACTCAGTTTCAGGCTGTAAATGTTTGTCGCGCTGGAAAATAATCAATACTGTAAGTTCTGTCTCATATGTAAGGGATTTATAGTCAAAAACTTAGTTTTACGGGGTTGTTTAGTTATAATGGAAGATATAGACGTAATTTCATAATCATTTTGGTTTCGAGATTAACAGAGCGTGTCGTGTTTCTCGTCGTAAAATATTATATAACTTCATTGTTTAAGCTTAGATTTTAATTTTGGAAAAGGGAACGGTGAAAGAAGAGCCGTTAATAGTTAGAAACGCTAAGGGACATAATCAGTATATTCTCGATATTTATGCTGATTATGTCCCTCAATAGCTTGGCTGACGTTCAGCGCGTGCAGAATTCTTAATGGCAGGCGGACACACTGATTCGAACGCATGCAATAACATTCGCGTAAGTTACTTAGGCTTTTGAAAAGAGTGGGTACCATAGGCGCCCCAGAACAACCTAGATCAAACATATTGATTGAACAATTAATTGAATAGGGAATTACTATTGTGTTTTTAACAACTAATTTGCTTATAAGATCAAAGATTCTCAATTATTTTTAGTAAAATTAATGTGAAGCTCGATTTTTGAGAATCAGTGAAATTTAAGTCAAAATTTCAGAATATCTGCCCAGTCAACAAAGTTTCACTTTAATTTGTTGTTTCTTGAACTATTTTGTATTGTAGGAACAGTTTGTCTCCATTATCTATTGAACTGTGTTGAACTGTATCTCACCCACAGAGAAGACGCAGCTTTCAGTCCCTTGATGTGGACGTCAGAGTGGTTAGAATGGACACCTTCGCTAAAGTCATAGGTGCAGGGTATACTGTCTATTCTAAATACTACATAACTTAGAAGTTGAGCAAAGTTTCATATGATGACGGATTTTTATTAAATCGCTTATATTAACTTCATCGTCTCGTCTGACATGGGCGGGCGGAAAAACAAAAGTAAAAAAGACCCACTTCCCGTAATGCTATCGAACTGAAATTTTGCACAGATACTCGTGTCACCTAGCAATGCATTGTATCAAAATTTCAAATCGATCGAATGTACCGTAATTAAATTAATGCATTTTTAGTTTATCTCTATGTAACTCTATGTAGCCGTCTGCTATTGATGACATCCACGTGTCACGAGAGTTCACTCAAGCCATCGATGACCACATCTCCGTGTTTTACAGCAAGGTTAGTTCAGTCAGTTTCAGTCTGTAACTCTTTGTTGCGTGGTGCTTATTATATTGGACACAATCAATAATTTTAGTTATGTCTCATATATAAGAGATTTATAGTAAAAAAAAATTGTTTTTACGGGTTGTTTAATGTATACACCTGGTCGCCTGTTATCATGACCACCGTGACAAAATCTGTAGTAACGAAAAAAATTTATGTTACAAAGCCAGTCTAAACAACTTTTCCTACCACTCTCCTGCAAGTTGTTGACTATTAAGTGACTATACCATGTTGACTGACCAAGAGCTTGGTATGATATAAATACACGTATTCAAATTAAATTTAAAAAAAGTATCAGACTTACACATGAATGATGTCAAGGGACAATCACAATAGCTCGTGTTAATTAATATTCAGTCAATAAAATGTGATATATTTTAGTAATGCATCATCAATAATTGTATAGATTTAATCTCATTAAATTTTAATTAATTTAATTATAAAAAAATTATGAGAATCGAAATTTTCAACTATAAAAAAAGTTAAAGCTAATATTAAATGCATAACAATTTATAAATAAAATATTTAAAATTGAGTTTTGTTTTGTTCCATACAGGTATCGTCTTGGTTGGATCAGTGGACCAGCGACTATAATATCTCGCTACGTGTGCAGTATGTCTCAAAACACAATACATCCATCAATTCTAAGTCAGGTAAGTTAACTCTGCTCCTTATCAGATATTTAATGTTGAAAAGAAATATAATAATTAATTTATCCAAATAATACTGTCACGTGTGAATCACGAGTTGGATGACGGAGAGGTTACGTGAGTGAAAGCGCGGGAAGAAAAGGGGAAGAAGGTTCGAGAGTGTTATTCAAGAGGGCTAGAAAGTAGTGATGATGTCTCCACGAAGTGTAACCTCAATTTGATATTTCTGTACATAGTGTCCATATTAAAGTTATTTTGTTGATAATAGTATTTCAAGGATTCATTGCACGAAAGTTTGTAATATGTGAGAACGCCTACAATACATATAAAAGCAAAACCATCTACAAATACCTCACTATGAATATGAAATGATTATGCTTTTCCTGGGAAAATTGTTATGCTTATGATGTGTATCTTAAAAACCATATTTTGATCTTTTGGCCATGATTCATTTCGCTGCATTGTTTAATTGATAGAGACGATGTCCGGGAAATTGGTAATAAACGGATTTGTCTGTACAATAGCAGATGTTGATTAGCCGCATACTGCATCAATGGGGACATGAAAGATTTCAAGTTGAAGTGAAACGTCTTTCTGAAGAGTATAAGAAAAGAGCTCAGCTCATGGTGAAAGCCTTGGAGAAATATTGCACAGGTAAAAATGAATCAGTAACTTACAGTGCTGCTAGTGTTCCAATAGCTGAAATCCCTTGGCAAAAAAAGTCAACCCTAAACAAGATTTTAAGAGCTTGCTGTTTGCCGTAGTTACACATATATTCATTTTTAATAACCATAGTTTTACAAAATTTGTTCTTGTCTTTCCGTGTGGAATATTACAATCCCTCCCCCCCCCTCCACAGTTTTGTTTTGTTCAAGTCACTTAAAAATTTGAACCCATACATATCTATTCGGATAAAAATAAAATAAAATAAAAAATTTAAAAAATTATAAAAGAAATAAAAGAACTATCATAAATATGTGCATATTTATACTGCCAAAACTTCAACTCCATATTGGATATAAATTCTTCTGATACTTAAGAAGTGAATAACCAAGAGTCTTAAGTAGTATGATACGTGAAACTGATCTGCTTGTAAACTAATTGATTCTTACAATTTGACAGCCGCTCCCGTTGTAGAAGCAAAAATTACTGTACCCTATCAATTTAAAACATGAGCCAACCAAATTCTCAGGGTGGCACTTTGTTGGGGCGACAACTTATTCGTTTTTAATTAGCTTCTAAAAATGAAAAACTTTAAAATATAGTTTAAAGAAAGAAAAGAAAAGCCAAGGTAACATTAATAATGGAAAACATGAAATTTCTTCAAACACATGAATTTTTCTAATGCAAAAATTTCAAACGCCCTGGAATCTTGTGAAACTAATGCTACTGATCCGAAAAAGCAAGGGGCTGAAGTAGTATAGAAACATGACATTGGTGTGCTTTCATCAGTAATTGATTCAAATTTGTCAGCCGCTCGTCTTGTAGAAGCGAAAATAGCTGCATGCATTATATTTCAACAACAACCAATAAATTTTCAAAAACTTACATGGACTTAATTGATATAAATAAATTGCCCGTACGTACAGATGAAAATTTGCGTTTGCTATAAGTGCAGTCAGATTGAAAGAGGGTCCAACATATATTAACGTTCATTTCTCCGAATTAGACACGGATTGCACTCCAAAATAGAAATGATAGGGGTAATGCCAGAATGCTTTAATGTGTGTAAAATAATGAGAAAAATGTTGCGGACTTAAATGGCGTATTCTCCTAAAGCATCATTCTTTGCATAACCAAAATTACTAAACGAAATATTGCTGACCTAATTGATTTAAAACGGACATAACATAAATCCAAAAGTAGCCACTCGTGAACAAGTTCTAAAAATTTAGTTATTAGTTAATTTTTTCCTCTCGGGCCGAAGACGGCACATAGAGTAGAAGTTATGGATTTCCATTTACAAC
Source organism: Ampullaceana balthica (assembly GCA_944989445.1). NCBI lineage: Eukaryota > Metazoa > Mollusca > Gastropoda > Lymnaeidae > Ampullaceana > Ampullaceana balthica. The sequence continues at coordinate 169,927 of CALYLW010000563.1, forward strand.
GATCAGTCGCCAATTGTATTTTAAGGTCTTGATTATTTCTTAGACTCATGGTTGAGCTTTCTCTTTTGATTGTTATACGTAGGGTTTCCTTGTTTTCTTTTGCCAATTGGTGTCCATATGAAGGCCTGACGGGGGAGTCTTCTCTCGTCTATTCGAAGAACATGACCGATATAATTCCAACGTATTCTCCTTATAAAAGTTGACACATATTCTTGGTTGGTTTCTTCTCTTATTGTTTCATTTGATTAAAAAGATATACATAAAACTACTTGGATCTCTCCGGATAATTGCACCAAAAACCAAATAGACCACTTCTGCATAAGTGCAAAATTTCGTTCATCAGTCCGAGACGTTAGAACATACAGGGGAGCAGATATTGGCAGCGATCACAACCTCTGCATTGCCAAATTAAAAATGAGATTAAAATAACTGAAGAAACCAACAAAAAATAAGAAAATAGACTCCCAGCGACTGCAGTTAAAAGAGATCCAGGCTGCTTACAATATCGAAATAAACAACATATACGCAGCCCAGCCAACCCCAATAGACAATAATAATGCAAAAAAGACATCGAAATAAACTGGAACCTTCTTAAAAATACGATGAATATTGCAGCAGTCAACGCAGCTGGCTTCAAACAAAGTAAGAAGAAAAAATGGATAAGCGAAAACACCTGGATAAAAATCTAAGAAAGAAAACAAATGAAGCTAAACCTTCTATCAGCAAGAACATCTTCCTTATACGTAAGCAGCAAACAACGTTACGCACTGCTGGACAAAGAAGTGAAAGCTGATGCACGAAAAGACAAAAATAATTTTGTAAACAATCTGTCCGAGAAATAGAAATAGCAGCAAAGACAGGTAACAGCAAAACTTTGTTTCTAAAAATTACCTAAGTTTTATCCAACGAAGGAATCAGAAATCGGAGAAAAGGAATAGACAATTTTAAAAAACATCAAAAGTTTGCTAAGGACAAATTCACAAATCATCTCTCAGGTTCGAGATAACAAATGTTCCATCGTATTCGAGAGCTCTCCATATATTTCAAACAAGAATCTAACAAGCCGAATTGTGTGATATGTTTTATGGAAGAACAGAAAGTAGACGTTGTAGATATTTCAAAGATTTCATTAAAACAGAAAATGAATATGCTTACGACATTTCTGAAATTATTTTAAACAAATGATGGTCTTAAAATAATGGATTGTAGAGGCTCAACTTGTTTTATTACTTCTTCATAGCTGTAAAGTATACAGGAGCTCAACAAAGACGCAAAGACATAAATCTCAATGTCAAATCTCGTCCAAAAAGTTCATTTATCCTGATTTTTTTTTGACGTTGCTCCAACTGAAACGATTATTATATTTGAGTACACCATAACGTTGCTACACATTCTTTTCCATGTCACCATACCATTGGAAAAATCTAATTGCTGCCACTGGCAAGGCTTTAAAAAAGACTTCAAGATACAAAGTAGTGAATATACACCATGGAGTAATTTTTAAATTATTTTGGAAAGCTATAGCTTATAGAAAACAGACGGAGGCAGACAAAAAGCGGAACACTCGAACAGTCACACATTTTTGTTCTTTTCTATTTTTATTTTGACATTTGGAAACATCTACTTTATGAGGTCAATAACCCCAGAAATTACTCATAAACGTTTAGTGCTAGAAATGCTTTGCAGGGGCTACTCACGGAGAAAATAATGAAATACGTAACATTTGCTAAAATTTTGTGTAGATCTAGAGACCTAATCATTTTAATCAACATTTCCATTCAAAGAACTCAATGGCACATTTTTTACAATGAAAGCCAATATGTAGCCATGTTATAAAGGAAGTCATTTGAGAAGAAATTTATATTCTTCATAAGATGAGGTTTCTGTAGAATTTATTTTGATGTTTTTGCAGTTACAGAATTAGGAAAGAGATTTGTTTGTTTTTTATACCAGCTAATCTACGGGACTTTTAACTTTTGACTTAAAAATAGATTATTCAAGTTCAAAAAAACACATAACATTGTCAAGCAAGGACTTTTTTACCACACGGGTAAATCAGAAATGAATTCATGAATTCCAGCCCACTTGATTTATTCAAGTGTATAAAGATATAATAGGCTGGAAGTTACCATGCCTTATACAATATTATGGTATAAGATTTGGCGGATACAAACAGTGTGACTTAAATAAAATCGTGTAAAATGACACACGCAAAAGAAGTGGAAATTGAATCTTATAACGCTTATTACAACAATAGGAAAGCAGTTGACTTAAGAACTAAAATTGAATCGTGCATATTAGAAAATTGATTAAATTAGATGGCAAGTGTTGTGGTCGAGTGGCAACGCGATCGACTAGCGTACCGATGGTCACGGGTTCGAATCTATGTGAAGGCAAGGACTTGTTCCCAGGGCCTAGGGCGTCCCTGAGTCACCCAGCTCCGAATGTGTACCTAACACTAGTTAGGCGGCTGGGTAATGCGTGGAACCCACAAAACCACGGCCTGTGAACGCTGCATCACTTGCCAACAGATCACCCGTCAAGGTCTGTGGACGCAATTATCTTCTGCATAGAAGGAGCGTCTGTATAGATAAGATAAGATAAGATAAGATAAGATAAGATAAGATAAGAAAAGAAGTGTTGTTATTTCATTTTCAACCACCCTGGATTCAAACAAATAATTTCAATAAATATTCTCTCAAATCTTGAGAAGGTTTGGCCACATGGACATTCCCCAGTGGTGGCATGTTCTTGTGGGTTAAAATCAACGACGTGGAGGACACAGTGGATCTCATGGACAAATTGGCCAGGGCGGGTGTCTCTGTTGTGTCGGGAGAGTTCTTTAAACCTGTGCCTGGTCCATCTCCATATATTCGACTCAGTTATTCGGCCGTGCCCGAGGCGGATGTTGATAACGTAAGTCATGAAAATAATTATCGTGAATTGAAAAATTTGTTTGAAACATATGAACTTTAAATATAAACATATGTTTATGAAAAGATTTTGAAATGTTTTTGTGAGTCATATTCTGTTGGCATCTCTTATTATCCCAGAGTAATTTTTAAGCACGTTTAGGTTTTTCATGGAATGGACTGTAAAAGCAGCAAATGTGCCATCTGTGGTAATAGCCCTAAGTATTCCATTGTTCACAAATTAGATTAGATAGTGAAATTTTTTAGAGTTTCTTCAATAAATGTAGGCCTATAGATTGTAGACATTCACAGTGCATATCTCTCTCTATATATAAGACGTATTTGTTGTCTGGATGTCTGTCTGTTCCCTAATAACTCAAGATCCAGACAACCAAATAACGTGAAATTTGGTACACGTACACAAAATTATACCGGAAAGGTTATTAAACAGGTTTCGTTCCATATATATAAAATACTGGGGGCCGGGGGCCCAAAATGTAATTTTTCCTTATATAAAATAAAAATTATTGAAAATTAAGACGTAAAATAATGACACAAAATAATAAACATTTTGGTGTCGAGATTAACAAGAAAGCGATTATCGCCATAAAATAATTTTTTTGTTGTTGTTGCTTTTGTTGTTGTAGTTGTTGTTGTTGCTTTGTTGTTGTTGCTGTTGTTGTTGTAGTTGTTGTTTTGTTGTTGTTTTGTTGTTGTTTTGTTGTTGATGTTTTTGTTGTTGTTTTGTTTTTGTTGTTGTTGCTATTGTTGTTTTTGTTGCTGTTGTTGTTGCTGTTGCTGTTGTTGCTTTTGTGTTGTTTTTACTGTTGTTGTTGTTGTCCACATCCCTTGCCCTGCGACGACAATGTCCTTCATGTTGTTGTTGCTTTGTTGTTGTTGCTGTTGTAGTTGTTGTTTTGTTGTTGTTGCTTTGTTGTTGTTGCTGTTTTTGTTGTAGTTGTTTTGTTGTTGTGTTGTTGTTGATTTTGTTGTTTTTGTTGTTGTTTTGTTTTTGTTGTTTTGTTGATGTTGCTGTTTCTGTTTTTGTTTTTGTCGTTGTTGCTGTTGTTGTTGCTGTTGTTGTTGTAGTTGTTGTTTTGTTGTTGTTGCTTTGTTGTTGTTGCTGTTGTTGTTGTAGTTGTTGTTTGTTGTTGTTTTGTTTTTGTTGTTTGTTTTTGTTGTTTTGCTGCTGTTGTTGTTTTTGTTGTTGTTGCTGTTGTTGTTAAACCCGGGAAAACCGGGTACTTGCCCCTAGTAATTATATAAATTGTTTCAAATAATGCTATGAATATATAAGTTGAGGTTGTTGTTTTTTTCTTTTAATTACTCAATTCAATAATTTTATTACAGTTTATGCTCTATTATTATAGACAATTAAATCGTAATTTGATTTGAAATTTTAAAATCATTTCCATTTTTTTGTATTTGTTTTCGGTTGAATTAACTTTAAAATTCATGCATTAAACAGGTGCAATAATTAATAATTTATCTTATGAAACAAAATGTATACCGCCTTGAAATTCTCACCAATCTGCTTGAACATTAATTTTATCAACTTTTTACTTTTATTTCAGGGTATCCGAATCCTATCAAATATACTGAGACGGAAATGAAAAATGTGGCATCATGGCCACATTGAAGGTGGAGGGAACTGCACAATAAACTAGCCCGTGTCTCAATCTTACAGAAAATCGGGAAATCGTGAAAATTCATTTTAAAAAATCATAATTGCTCTTAGCTTCATTTCTGATACGGCGATGAAAAATTCATTGAAGTAGTTAAATTCGGTTTGTGTTAGAAAACTTGAAAGAGACTTCCGTACATATTTAAAAGAGAAAACTATGGCCATATCTTTTAGACTGCAAATCCATTTGTCTTGTTATCCAAAAATATTTTTGAAGGGAATCCTAATCATTTCCATAGAAATGAATTGCCGTCATTTCCTTCAATTTCAAACCCTAACATCCGTGAGGACAACGAACAGTTTCAAAAACTCATTTCTCAAAGCAAACTTGTTAATTATATTTTTAGCAATATCTTAATTGTTACGTGTTTGCTTTACAAAAAGATACCAATATTATCGTACGGAAATGTATGTTAAACTTAATATTGTGTGTGTGTGTGTGTGTGTGTGAGAGAGCCTTTTTTCACACCTTTTTATACATCAGCAGAGATAAGCAGAATAATAAAAACACTTACAAGCCATTTCATTATCTTTTTTTTCGTTGTCTTATGTCTTATATTCAGATTAAGTAACTAAAAGATCACGCGATCAAACGATATTTTCAAAATTAATTACACAACAATCAAACATTTCTTTAAAGGATAATCGTAGCTTATATGCACCCTAATGTCATTATATATTGTAATGATAATCGTAGCTTATATGCACCCTAATGTCATTATATATTGTAAGGATAATCGTAGCTTATATGCAGTGGCGTCACTAGGGGGTGCGGTGGGGGCGGGCCGCCCCGGGTGACACCATCGAGGGGGGAGACACCAAAATCTAAAATTTCACTGTTTACGATTTTATGTCAAATAAAACCAAAAAAAATTGTAAAAACCGACGACAGATTTTTTTCACCTGGAAAAAAAATTACGAAATACAATGAAATACTTGAAATGCAAAAACGTATTAATAAAAAACATCTGTTAACACGCAATAATAAAATATTTCCAACAAACTACAATAAAACAAATTAGGGGTGAAAAAAGAAACAGTCGCACCTGAGAGATAATTAAAAAGGCTGGAAATGAAAAGGCGGTGTCTTTTGTTTTAAATGAAATAAAGCCAACTGGGCATTGACATACCGACACCATGGAGTAAGCCGGTGAGACGAAAACCACCTCAATACTCCCTCCACCACAGTTGGGGTTAGGGGGGTAGACTTTTGTCAAACAACAATTTCAAAAGACGGGTTTTCTTTGTTGTTTTTTTTTAAATAATTTTTTTAAAGAGGAAAATTATGTATTAAATGTCTTTGAGTTAATATTTTTGTTTTATTTATATTCATTACAGGCGTGTAAACATACATATCCATGTTAATATAATGTACTCTAAGAACCTTAATTTTCTTGAGTATTGGTATTTTTTTTTGTAATATCCTTTAACACAAAATTATTATCATACGAAAACATTTCAGTCTTGTCGAATTCGTATGAGACGATTTTCACTGATAGATCGCTTGATGCGTACGTTCGGCAGCCAAAGTAAAGTTGATTTTGAACGACGCCGATCAGAATCGCAACTCTAGTCTGACAATTATATCGCATATTATTGAAGATATACTTGTTATATTCAAGTATTTTGTCTACAATTCCAAATTCCACATTCGTGAACCAGTAAAGGTAAGCAAGTGAATCCTTTATCTAATTTTGTTAATAGAAGGAAAGACATGGATAATTTAATCAAAAGTAAGCAAAATTACACTTAAATTGTGGACACGTTCAAAAGCTAGAAGAATTTTTTTTTAATTAATAAATGTTCTTAAAAGTATGACATCACCCTCTAAAACCCAAACTGCAAAAATCCTACTCAACTAAAAGACTCCAAAGAACAAACTTTATACAAGAAGCCAACATCTCAAATCCAAACATAAAATTGATAACATCGTGATTGAAGCGACACATCCCCACAGCCACTTCTCACCCTGGGACCCTAGTCCACCTCTAATAATCAGAGACAACTTAATCAGCATAGGAAAAAGTCTGACTACACAACTGACACACTAAGAGTAACAGTAAATAACATCATCACAGAACAATATCCTGAAAATTCCTGGATAAGAGTCTACACCGATGGCTCCTCAGAAAAAGCCACAAAAAATGGAGGAGTCGGCATTCTTATAGAGTGGCCTAACGGAGAACACCTTGAAAAATCAACTGCCACAGGAAGTCTCTCAGATAGCATTAGAGCAGAAAGGAAAGCACTAGATCTTGCCGCATAAATTCTAACAAGTGACCTCCACTCTAAAAACAGCCAGATTGTCATCCTCACTGATGCTAAGACAGTGCTCCAGTCTGTCAAAAACCCAAACACCTTGATCAATCAGACACTCAGTACAGAACTTTTGAAACTGAGCAAAATAACAAAAGAACTTATTCTCCAATGGATCCCTGGACATGTGGAACTTGAAGGAAATGACACTGCTGACTCCTTGGCAAAAACTGGAGGCAGTAAAAACCAGGCAGAGCCATCTCTACACCACGAAGAAATCAAGGCAATACTCAAAAAAAGTGAATCTGAAAGATGGTCCGAGCTCAAAGAAAACCACCCAAAAAGTGATGCATACTTAAATTCCCCCGCCAATCACAAAACATCATTTTCAGGCTAAGGACGGGCCACAAAAAACTTAGGCAACACATGTTCCGCAAACTTCGAATTGGAGAAAGCGAAATGTGCCCCTGCGGGACAACTGCGGAACATATTCTCAAAAACTGCCCTCTGTACCACCATACCTGGACAGACATATGGCCCCAGGAAGCTACCCTCGACAAACTCTATGGTGGACTGGACCAACTGACAGCTACAGCGCAGTTCATCACAAATATAGGACTTGCTGTCTAAATCCTCTATCAAAAGATTATGAGAACGAAGAAGAAGAAGAAGAGTATGACAGACAAGAAATTTAAACAAAAAATCTCAATAAATTAATTAATAAACTAATTTTTCTAGTTCAAGACTTGTCTGGTATATTTTGGGAACATTTTCCTTCTTTAAATTATTGTTGTCACATGTCATTAAAGACCGCACGATGAATGAGCGACGACAAATGGGCGCAAACATAAGAGCGCTATACATCGTTGGTAGTCCATCTTGAAACATTAACATCTATCAGAACAATCGCCTCCAATCTTCATCTGCTCTCTTTTGTTGTGGGCTATTTTACGGGACACCGTCACGAAATTAATTAGTAATTTACACTAAACATTGGCGTTACTAGGAGGGTGCGAGGGGTGCGGACCACACCTGGTGATACCATCACAAAGGGTGACACCAAAATGTAAAATTCTGTATGGTCCCGTTATTTGGCACTGGAAGACTCTGAGGATATCTATGGGTTTGTCGTGAGGGGGTGACACCATGAGCTACCGCCCCGGGTGACACCAACCCTTGTGACGCCTCTGCAACTTATATGCACACTAATGTCATTATATATTTTAAGGATAATCGTAGCTTATATGCACCCTAATGTCATTATATATTGTAAGGATAATCGTAGCTTATATGCACCCTAATGGCATGATATATTGTAAGGATAATCGTAGCTTATATGCACCCTAATGACTAATGGCATGATATATTGTAAGGATAATCGTAGCTTATATGCACCCTAATGGCATGATATATTGTAAGGATAATCGTAGCTTATATGCAGAGGCGTCACTAGGGTTGGTGTCACCCGGGGCGGTAGCTTATGGTGTCACCCCTTCACGACTGAAGGGGCCGTCCATAAATGACGTCACGCGAGGTTGCCGATTTTAACCCCACCCTCCCCCAGCGTCATACTTTGTCACAAAAACTTAGACCCCACCCCTTTTTAACGATATCACGTCACAAAGCTTTGACACCCCTCCCCAAAGCCGTATTTTCTCAATAAAAATTAGCATGTTGCAAATTATTTTTTGTCATTTAAATATGTATTTAGGGTAAGTCTGCACTGTAATATCGTAACACGCGTGAAGTCATTGAAAACGTAATTAAATAAATGGTAAACAATCAAATATTTAAGTGGAACTTTTATTTAAAGTTTCGCGATATGGATGTGACGTCACATTTCTTAAACACCCCCCTCCTCGTACCGCATCGTCACAGATGCGTGCCCCCCTATGGCGGATTAAAAGGGGGGTGCTGCTGAACGGGCTAAAGTCCCCAATAATTTAAGGGCCCCCAAACTTTTTATGAATTATAGTGTATAATAAAGATGCAGGCCATTATGTTTGTACGAATCCCTGAAAATGCCTTGGAGAGTCATACGGCAATGCTGCAAATGAGTAGGAAGTATAATGGAAACCAGGCTATTCTTCGTAAGAAGTGCATTGTAGCTCATTATGTGCCGTGCACAGCTCATTCCTTTAATTTGGTTGGGAAAAGAGCAGCAGGTTGTCCTACTGCGGTCAGATATTTTTTTTCTGCAAAATCTTTATACCCGACTTTTTGCATCTACTCATCGTTGACAGGTACTTCAAAAACATATAAAATTGATACATGCTAACAAAGCCTTGTCTGACACAAGATGTTCAGCCTGACATGATGCTATAAGGTCTGTTAATAACTCATACCATGAGAATATCGCAGCACTAGAAGAATTAGCAACAAACGAAAATCAGCCACGTGACTGTCGACTTGAAGAAGAAGGATTTCTAAAGGAAATTGAACAACAAATTGAAGTCGCTATTTTACTTGAAATTTGGGAAACAATTTTAGAAAGGAAGTCTCTCATTGAGTTTGTTTAAAAAATAGCATTCTTAATTTTATTCCTATGAAGACAAAGGAAAGGAAAAGTCCGTGGTAAAAACAGTGTAAACAATCTTCAATACTATCAAACAAAAAAGAAAGCGTCGGTTTGATAAAGAGACATCAACAAAAGCGTTTCTCCTGGAGAAAAAATTCAAGATTGAGGTATTTCTGGTAATCATTGACAAACTTTCTTAAGCCCTACAACATTGGTTAGGTGCATATAAATACATCCATGAGAAATTTGGCTTTCTTACAAACCTAACTGAGCTCAACACTTTCGCCACCCGATGGGCAGCAGCCAAGTTAATGGAAGAACATTCAAGTGATTTCGAAGAAGGGGTCGGGTAAATCCGAAGCAACCGTTTCGTCACCCTCAATTTACTAGCAACGCCATCGAGCGGTGCCGGTTTAGGGCCAGGAGCGCCAGTACGGATTAGCAAAAAGTGCCACGAAGAACGCATTGGACGCCAGCTCTGAGGAAACCTTCCAGTGGGGGTTGCACCCTAGGTAGGTCTTTGATGATCCCCCGGTCTGCGGCGGTCCTAACCATGGAGACCCGTGTGCTTTGCCGGGATGGCGCCAAAGTGGTAGCGGGTCGTAGTAGGAAATTCCACCACCTCCTTGTGAGGGCAACTTAGTGGGAGGCATCTTCGACTGTTTGTCCTGGATGCCCAGGTGTCTGCTTCAGAAGCGACCGTTTTTTTTTGGGGGGGGGGTCCTCAGCTGTTCCGTCCCTTTGATGGCCACATGGCTAAGGGGGTCTTCCGGGAAGACCCATAAAGAGCACTAGGCTCGGTGCTTCTGATTTTCTTCCACATGTAGGTTCATGAGTGATTTCAAAGACTGCTTACCTTCAGAATAAGTCCAATTTTCAGAACTCTTAAAAAAAGTTATTGTCCAGCCCAAGGCTCAGGGCAATGAAAAGGAATTAGCACAAAGCGAAACTCAAAAAACTTGCACAGAGCTAAAATTTTTGCTGCTTTTGAATGAGCTATATTTCACACAGTCCTTTACAAATGTACACATCGCACTTCGCATCTATCTTTCAATGATGACATCAAACTGCAGCTGAGAGCGATCCTTTTCAAAGTTGAAAAGAATATATAATGAGCAAGAATTTGCATGGGACGAAAAAGGCTGAATATGCTCTCTCTAATGAGCATTGAAAAGGAACTTGTAAGCTTACTCAGCTTTATTGACTTGATTGAAAAATTCGCAAACGAAAGTTGAAGGTTGAAATAATAATCATACATATTTTTCAATAATTTTTGTTATTTCAAATAGAGAAAAGAATTCGTTACCTCATGAATTATTTTTTTTTAAATTACGGAATAACGCGTAATACTATTTTTTACGGGGGCGCGTTCGTAAGCACTGAACAGCGTAAGTCGGGATGGGACCGTCGTAACCGGAGGACTACCTGTATATAAACATGCATATCTATGCTTTCACGCCTTTAATAAATATATATATTAAAAATATTAACTCAAAGACATGGAAATCATAATTTTCCTCAAGAAAAAAATCAACAAAGAAAACCCATCATTTGATTTGTTTTCTTTTGGGGGGGGGGTGATAAATATCGTATTTCCCCCACCCCACTGTGGTGGAGGGAGTCGTGAGGTGGGATTCGTTCATGCTGTCGGTGTGTCCCAGCCCAAATGGCTTTATATCTTTTAAAACAGAAGACACTGCCTCTTTCATTCCAGCCTTTTTAAAAGATCTCTCTACTGCGACTATTTCTTTTCTTACTAATTTGTTTTGATGTTGTTCGTGTGTTGGGACTGTTTTATTATTGCAAGTTAACTGATATTTTTTTAAATAAGAATTTTGGCATTTAACGTTTTTTATTGTATTTCTTAATTATTTCTTTCTAGATTAAAAATTTGTCATATTTTGTTTTCGTACACAGTACATTTTTAGGCTCGGGTGTCACCCCCTGATGGGTGTCACCCGGGGCGGCCCGCCCCCCCCCCGCCCCCCCCCCTAGTGACGCCACTGCTTATATGCACCCTAATGTCATGATATATTGTAAGGATAATCGTAACTTATATGCACCCTAATGTCATGATATATTGTAAGGATAATCGTAGCTTATATGCACCCTAATGTCATGATATATTGTAAGGACAATCGTAGCTTATATGCACCCTAATGTCATGATATATTGTATTGAGAATATACATGTTTTACATTGAATCAATTGATCATCATCATTATGTGTAATGCTATTTTTATGTAAAGCGCGGCGAGGCCAGTTGCTTGCTAAGAAGACTTCAAAACTCGTTTGGATTTCTTTAAAAGTTTTATCAATTACAAAAAAAGTGATCTACTGAATTGCTGTAAGAATCTATAGAAGAGCTCCGAAAGTAAGGATCTTGATGGTTTTATTCTTGGTGAAAAGTTGCAATCATTGAGATCCATAATACTACAACGATCCTATTAAGATTTTGCAGTTTCTTTCCTTATTGATCCTAATTAATTTTTCATTAAGTTAATTTTAGAGAAGCTACTTTAACGCCTTCCATTATTTAAAACAGCTGTAAGCAATATTCGAATTATTTTAGGCAGGGTAAATTCGAGCCTAAATGTCTTAATAAACTTGAATAAATCAACTGGTCTTGAATTCATTCATTCTTTTTATTTCCTATAGGGTCAAATATCCTTGCTTGACAATTTCATGTGAGATATTTTGAATACTCTAATTTAAAGGCAAAATTTCTAAGTCCAATAGATTAGCTGGTGTACGAAAATCATATCTGATTTCTGAATTCTATATAAATGCCACAACACCACATGAATTTGTACAGCTATCTCATCTCATCAAGAGTACACATTTTTCTGAACTTTTTCTACATAGATAAATACATATTCACTTCGATCACCAAAATGTATGCTTTCTCGTTCTTTGATTAGAAAGTTTGAATAAACGAATGAGGTCTCCACAATTTTTTTTTAGCAAATGTCAAAGTCAAAGCATCTTTTAAGTATAATCTAATAGTTTCTCTGTAAGTAGCCTCAAAAACAATTTTTAGCACTCGACGTTTGTAAATAATTTCGGGCTTTTCGTCTGCCTCTGTCAGTTTTTCTATAGCTTTAAAAATAAGCTCAAAATCGCTCCATTATGTATTCACTATGTTGTATGCTATAGTATGTTTAATACCTTGCTTGTAGAAGCAATTGGATATTACCAACAGTGCATGGACATGAAATATAGTGCTTTCCATTGCATTAAAATAGTTAAAGAGTTCGTTTCAGTTGGAGTAGCATGTAAACAAATTAGGTTCAATGAACTGTTGAGCGAGATTTCATATTAACATTTAATTTTTTTCTTCTTTTTAGAACTCCTGTATACTTTCCATGCATGAAGAAGCATAAACGCACGTTGGGCCTGTGCAGTCCATTATTTTAAGAACATCGTTTATTTGAAATCATTTCAGATATATCGTATGCATATTCACTTTTGCTTCAATGAAATCTTTGAAAGATTCTATAACATCAATATTTTTATTTTCAATCTTTACTATATCACACAACGCAACTGAACTTATTTGATCCTTATGTGAAATATATGAAACGCTATCGAATAACGTGAACAATATTTGTTACTTTGTTCCTGAAAGTTAATTTTTCGCGAACTGTAACTCCTAAAAGTGACATGAGCCCAGTTTGAATTTGAGGTGACAAGTTGTTTTTTTAAAATCCATTTTCACACGATGTTCTTAGAGTGCTCGTACGCTACTATGTTTTTCAGATCAGTAGCATTAGTATGAGAAGTCTGTAGATTAAATATGAAATTTGAAGTTTTGTCATTAAAACGCCCAAGTAGGTTAATACAGTTTGTTCACTTCTTTTAATGTTGGCTTTTATTTTCTTTTATTAAACTTTATTTTAACGTTTTCCAATGTTAGAAGCTAATTATCAATGATGTTTTTGTCACCCCCACCAGGAGCATTCGTGTTTGAAATGGGTACAGTAATGTTTGCTGTTACAACAGTAGCGGCTGTTAAAATGGGTACAGTAATGTTTGCTGTTACAACAGTAGCGGCTGTTAAAATGGGTACACTAATGTTTGCTTTTACAACAGTAGCGGCTGTTAATATGGGTACAGTAATGTTTGCTTTTACAACAGTAGCGGCTGTTAAAATGGGTACAGTAATGTTTGCTTTTACAACAGTAGCGGCTGTTAATATGGGTACAGTAATGTTTGCTTTTACAACAGTAGCGGCTGTTAAAATGGGTACAGTAATGTTTGCTTTTACAACAGTAGCGGCTGTTAAAATGGGTACAGTAATGTTTGCTTTTACAACAGTAGCGGCTGTTAAAATGGGTACAGTAATGTTTGCTTTTACAACAGTAGCGGCTGTTAATATGGGTACAGTAATGTTTGCTTTTACAACAGTAGCGGCTGTTAATATGGGTACAGTAATGTTTGCTTTTACAACAGTAGCGGCTGTTAAATTTGAAGAATATTGTAAGTCATCAATACATCAGTGTCACGTTCTCATACTACTTAAGATTCTGGTTGTTCAGTACAGTAGTATCAGAATAATTTATAGCTAATGAGGAGTTTGAATTAATGGCAGAAGAAACGTTCGCATACTTCAGTATAGTTGCTTTATTTCTTTTTATTTGTTTCATATATGGCTTTTTTATTTCGATAAAAGCTTAACTTTATTGTAAAATTTTGTTAGAAACTAATTATCAACTCGGAATTTGCCGCCCCTAGCCAAGTGCCGCACGGGGCATTCCCCCCCCCCTCTCCTTGCCCCCCCTTCCCGTCGCTACGCCACTGAGCCCGGGGAAATCCGGGTAGATTAGCTGGCAATATCAATAATAATAATGAAAGCTATGAGCTATTTACTGTTGTAGGATTATAACAATTGCAAATTTAAAACTTCTTAGAGTAATACAATTTATTACAAATTATAATAGTAAATTGTAAGGTAATTACTACATCTACATAAGATAAAACTACAGCTGACTCGGATATTATGCTCTGGCTCTTCAGAGGCGTAGCCAAATGCAGCAGGTGTAGATATGTCCCCGGGTCAAGAAGTACAGGGACACAAAAATGAGGATTACTAAGTTGCAATAGGTAATACAAAAGTAATGAATGGGGGTGGGGCACCAATTTTACGGGCTGTCCACTTCCCCAAATATCCTCGCTACACCTCTGTGGCTCTTATATATTTGACAACTTGTAAGTTCAGTGAGTGTGGTGTTCAACACAATACAGTTTGAATATTAACACAATACAGTTTGAATATTAACACAATACAGTTTGAATATTAACACAATACAGTTTGAATATTAACACAATACAGTTTGAATATTAACACAATACAGTTTGAATATTAACACAATACAGTTTGAATATTAACACAATACAGTTTGAATATTAACACAATACAGTTTGAATATTAACACAATACAGTTTGAATATTAACACAATACAGTTTGAATATGAAAGCAATACAGTTTGAATATTAACACAATACAGTTTGAATATTAACACAATACAGTTTGAATATTAACACAATACAGTTTGAATATTAACACAATACAGTTTGAATATTAACACAATACAGTTTGAACATTAACACAATACAGTTTGAATATGAAAGCAATACAGTTTGAATATTAACACAATACAGTTTGAATATTAACACAATACAGTTTGAATATTAACACAATACAGTTTGAATATTAACACAATACAGTTTGAATATTAACACAATACAGTTTGAATATTAACACAATACAGTTTGAATATTAACACAATACAGTTTGAATATTAACACAATACAGTTTGAATATTAACACAATACAGTTTGAATATTAACACAATACAGTTTGAATATTAACACAATACAGTTTGAATATTAACACAATACAGTTTGAATATTAACACAATACAGTTTGAATATTAACACAATACAGTTTGAATATTAACACAATACAGTTTGAATATTAACACAATACAGTTTGAATATTAACACAATACAGTTTGAATATTAACACAATACAGTTTGAATATTAACACAATACAACACAATAGTTTGAACATTAACACAATACAGTTTGGATATGAAAGCAATACAGTTTGAACATTAACACAATACAGTTTGGACAAAGATTAGAATTATCTGGAGGTTGTTGAACACATTTATTGACGATAGAATAAGATACACACTGCAACATTACTTTTTGTTTACTGTAAGTAAACAGAGGATAATAGTTGCCAAATACACAATTACACATGCTCCAGACATAATGTGTAGGAGACAAAACAATATAAAATACAACACCTCCAACTACCAGAGAGGTTAGAGGTTAGTGTGTTGACACTTTTCTGGCTATTTGTTATGTTAGTCATAGGCAAGCTTCAACATTGATAGAATGAATACAAACTTTAGTTCAAGTTATTATTTTATCATGGAAACTTGTTCTAATTATTATTTTTTTTTAAACATAATGTCACAACTACTGAGGAAAGATATAATTAGTTGGAAAATATCATATACAAGTATTCCAATTAAAGGCAGTGAGGGACATTAGGTATTATATCACAAATTTTTCCATTATGCATTAGTGTTTGAACATGAACGGTTAATAAAATTAAGTAAAAATAGACACCGGAAAGAAATAATTGCTCATTTTTTCCCTTGAGTCTACAAAACACTTCACAGTTGTTATGAATCTGATTGGCTATACAAATATGCCCAGCGTGTACCACATTCATATGAACAAGTTTTCTAACAGAAATTTATATACCATGAAAATATGTAGTAATATCTGTAAGTGTAAGTGCATGAATAATCAACTCAGCATTTTAACAATTGAACAAATGTTAACATGTGTTACTAAAAATGAGCAAGATTTTCATATGTGAAAGTTGTAGATGAAAAAAAGAAGCTATTTTGCATTTTACCATCACAGGATAGGATCTGTAATTCTAACATAATAATTTGATGAGTCTGTCATAACACTGCCTCTTTGTACATGAAAAAGGAGATATTTTTTAATACTTGAAGAGCATGTAGAAAATTCAGTTATTACATACTAGTATAATTACTAGATTGAGTTATTACATTCTAGTATAATTACTAGATTGAGTTATTACATACTACAATGTAGTATAATTACTATATTGTTTTACTGAAGGCTGAATACTAATGACTTTCTTTCAACACTTCCCTCCATCAATGCCCTCCACAAAGTAAAATGCACTACTACAAAATGACATAATGTAAAATATCAGATAAAAATCTGAATTCTTCAAGTAAACAATACTGGAACAAATGTTAATAATGCCACTCACTCACAACAATAGCTGTCAACTAAATTACCCAAAGAATTGTTAGTGATAAAAGCATGAATCAAAGGGAGGCTACTATTTCCTTTTAAATTCATTGTAACAGAATGGAAGCCCCTTCATCCCATGGTAGGGAGATCTTGTTGTTTTTCAAAACTCTGTCACACTTAGGTCTAAATACAAATTTACCTTTGACTTAGTCAAAAGCTGTGAGCTTATATTTTAATACAAGTGTATCTTAGCATCTCATTTTTGTATCATGCAGGAAGATGAATGTAAGAGTAAGTTTTGAAAGTTAGAAACATGTTTTTACTGAAAGCCAAAGTAAGTTCTCTTAATCAAAAAAACTAGTGGCACACGTGACTAGGTTTTTTTAAAATCCCTGACCATCATAACTTGAGAACCATTTCAAGTTCAAAGAAATTAACTTGCTTTTTCCCATCCTTTTTTTTTGGTATTATTCCATGATGGACAACCTGACAATTTCCTGGAGAAAAAAAATGTTATTAATGGTTAAAAAGTGAAACCAAATGAAAAATAAAAAGTGACATTTGGGGCCATCCATATATTACATATGCACAAAATTCGTATTTTTGAACCCTCTCCTCCCCCCGTTGCATCCCGTACATTTTCCAGATCCCCCCATGCGTACGTACAAATTTGCGCACCCCCCCCCCGTTTAAAAAAAAATTTAAGCGGGAATCAGACAGAAGATATTGGTTTTACTATTTGAAGCCGTCCATAAATGACATCACACACCTAAAAAGGGGGCGGGGGAGAAGGTCATGCATTTGTGACGAGTGTTTAAGAAATGTGACGTCACATAAAAATGCGTACTAAAATATTTGAAAATGCGGCTTTTTTTTTGGTGGGGGGGGTCAAAGCTTTGGGGCCATCCATTAATGACGCCCCGCGATTATAGATGATTTTAATCACGCGTAGTCATTAAAAGTTAGACCCCCCTCTTTTCCAATATTACGTCATAAAAATGCCCCCCCCCCACCAAAAGTTTTTTTTAATTTTTAAATTAGCATGTTTCAAATCACTTTTTTGTCATTTAAGTTTAAGTATGTATTTAGTGTAAGGCTGGACTTTAATATCGTAACACGCACGAAGCCCATGTAAAAGGTCATTAAATAAATTGTAAACAAATATTTAAGTACAACTTTTATTTTAAGTTACGCATTTTGATGCGACGTGACATTTCTTAAACTACCCCTCCCCTTCGTCACAAATGGTTGACCCCATGCCCCCTCTAGGTGCGTAACGTCATTTACGGACGGCCCTGAGATATGACGTCACAAAGCTTTGCGCCCCCCCCCCATAAAAGCTGTACTTTCTATTTGAAAAAGAGCATGTTTAAAATCACTTTTTTTGTCATTTAAGTACATGTATTTATTTAGTGTAGACTGGCATTCTAATATCGTAACACGTGTGAAGTCATGTTAAACACCATGAAACAAATCAAATATTTAAGTGGAACTTTAATAATAAGTTGTGAGTTTTGATGTGTCGTCACATTTCTCTAACACCCCCCCCCCACATCTCAAATCGTCACAATTATGTAGACAACCCCCTACCCCCTTTTCCACTAGGTGCGTGAAATCCCCGTCCCGTTGTGTGTTTACAACGGCTAAGGCACCGGTGGGCGAAAGAGAAACTTCATCTAATTTCAAGAAATGGACAGATAAATCCGATGTATATTTTTTAATAATGTGTAAACGTTTGGTCTGAATCAAATGTTAATTACTTCCAAGTAATTAAAATTTCAAAATTTCCTTTACAATAAATTATAAAACATTATTGCATATCAGTCTTGACTCAGTCGGTCTCGAATGACGTTTGCAGTCAGAGCTGTTTACGTTTACGTTTCTATGCTTGGTAATATGCAAATTAAATTTGTTGTGCGTACGTACACAATCAGTCGTGACCTCCCTTCCCCCCCCCCGTACGCATGCATATGCAAAATGCCGTAAATTTAAGACCTCCCCCCTCCTTGCGTATGTAATATATGGATGGCCCCTTTATTATTAATTCAGAAAATAATAATTTCTCTCATATATTGTTACTGAGCTGTTTGTCTAGTAATGGTAAGACTACTATTTTTGTAATATTTGGCAAGCATGCTGTCATAGTCTGTCCTGCAACCCAGAATCAGTTTTGAATTTGAATGTTTATCATGGAGAAATTAGGATACAATTACAATGGATTGATAAGTGAACCATTCAAATAACACTGCTTTAAACCTGATAAATTCTTGTGAAAAGTTTCACTAGTTAGAAGTGGGTCTAACTTAAAACATATTTTTTTAAACTTCCTTTATTCTTAAAAATCAATTTTTAAAAAAAAATTAGGCACTTATAATGGATGGTTATGATAGATAACATAAGATGTAAGATTGCCATTTTACAGTAAATAAGACAAAGCTTGAGTAATGCAGAAATGAACAATTAAATTCAAAGTTCAAATTAAAGCATTTATATGAAATAATTATATGTTGATGATGGGCGATTTTAAGTGTCCTTCCAATTATCAAACAAGATTTGTATGGGCTCGAAATAAAAGAAATCTAATTTAAAAACTGCAATGATGACTTATTTATTTAAAAATATAAGGCACTTACCAAATTTTTCTGGATGGTTTCATCCCAGTTTTCTGCAGCAATTTTTGGTATGGCACTTAACAAGACTTTACATGCCCTTGTTGCATTTTCCTTAAATGTTTTCACAGCCAGTTCAACGTGAACCTAAAAATAAAACAAAAAAGTTCATAGATGAAAAATATTGATGATAAAAAGATAGCAAGTATTAGGTGAAAATTAGCAAGTCAAAAACAAATTTAATTTGTATAGGATTTTTTTGCATTTCTTTATTATAAATGCCAATTTAAAAAAAAAGAAAGAATGAATCTATATGATTTAATTTTCATTTGTTAAAGTGACATGTCAACTATTGTTTCTAAATAATTATCGGTATTCAAATTATATATATTTTTTTAACAATGTCAATTTTGAAATGTAATCAGAATCATTAAAAATAGTATGTTACATCGGCCTTCTCTACACATCTCTTTAGAGAGTTATAAGGTGGCGAACCTGTATCCAATATTCTAACAGCAATTCATAAAATGTTTTTAAACATCTAGGTTTGAAAGGAGCTCATCAATTTGTGATATTATAGTTCCTGAAGGTTTCAAGTGAAAAATTTGGGATAGTGTGAAGAAGCGGGTCCAAAACTCTGGCAAAATACATGAGGAAATCTTAACAGCCAAGCAAAATATGTAATAGTGGTCTAGGCCATAAACCCAACATCCTTGCACAAGACTTTAAATGACATGAACTTTTTAGTTATGTATTAACATACAGCTTCATGGTCATCCCTCCAACTATCATAATCTGTGACCAGGGCCAACGATGCATACGACAGACCTGCCTCTTTAGCCAGCACAACCTGTCAGAAATAAACAAGCAGACTACAGGTGAATATACACCCAACTGACTTACTGCCATTATACTGGCAGCAGGCTAAGGAACAAAAGCACAATAAAAACACTACAATGTTAATAAAATCATAAATGGCTGTTAAACAGGGTGACACAACAAAATTAGGAACTTTTTAACGGTCCAATAAAACAAAGAGTTATTGTAAAAAAACAATTTACTCATAGTAAATGAAACCTTAAAATATGACATATAAGAAACATTAATGGAATTTATCATTTTAAAAAAAATTAAGTCCTGTATGAATGCGTTAAAAAAATTCCTCTTTTTTTGTGTGTCCCCTGTATGAGACAGTGATTGAAGTGTTTGAAAATTTTGTCATCATAATATTCACTGTTGAGTTCTCTCATTATTTGCCCACATACAGTAATGTTATCTTGTTTTGCATCATCATGGCTTCACATGAGCCATCCACAGATGTCATGTATCTGGGAGAGTGATGGAGGAGAAAGGTACTTTTGTCTTTTGGGGAGGGGAGAGACCTTCTATGTTATCATTGTCCCACGTCCAGGGAATGGGAACCCTTGAGATTTTATACTTGTGGCTGATATCTAAGTGATAAAAGTCAGTGTGAAATCATGTATGTATGACCCCCTAACTCCCTTTCCAGGTTCTGATTACTTCAACTGCTATTTTTGTCAAATGGTTCTTTAGTCTATGTAGAAATAATACATTCTGTAACGTTTTTACCTAGATTTTAAAAAGTAAATAAGCAGAACTAGAAGATGAATTTTTTTAACAGATCAATGTAAGAGAATTTACTCAGATCATAACTCTCAACAGCTGAGTTGATCAAATGTTGATAACAGACAATGCAAGTAGTAGTTTGTGAAAATCTACCAATATTAATTGCATACCTCGGGGATACGGTGGTCGAGTGGCAGCGTGCTCGACTGGCGTACCGATGGTCACGGGTTCGAATCCATAGGAAGCCAAGGATATGTTCCCGGGGCCCAGGGCATCCCCGAGTCCACCCAGCTTCGAGTGGGTACCTAACACATAGTTAGGGAAATAAAAGGCGGCTGGGTAATGCGTGGAACCCTTATAGCCGTGGCATGTGAACGCTGCACCACTTGCCAAATTCAACTGCTGCCTTGCAGAT
Organism: Ampullaceana balthica; assembly: GCA_944989445.1. NCBI lineage: Eukaryota > Metazoa > Mollusca > Gastropoda > Lymnaeidae > Ampullaceana > Ampullaceana balthica. The sequence continues at coordinate 191,221 of CALYLW010000563.1, forward strand.
GGTCTTGGCTGACCAAAGGCTATGGAAGCACATCCAGAAAAAACAGCAGGCTGAAGTCGGAGACCACGGGCCAATTGGCGCAAAACTCGTCGGCACGCAAAACTCAAATTGAGAACGAAGAAGAAGAAGAAGAATTGCATACCTCTAAACACTGAAAGTTATAAAAGGTAATTCCATAAATATCTTTTATATCATAATTAATGTTCTCATTTCCATCAGTTATGCCACTTTCACCTAGATAATTATGTGAGAGTTTATAAAAAAAAACAAATATACAGATAGTGCTTGACTTAGAACACGATCATTTCTAACAAGAACACGATCATTTCTAACAGACAGTCGTAATGCGATTTGGTCGAAAGTTGAATTACGCTAGGTGTACAATAATGCGAAGTGATTTTATTAAAATATTTGTATTAAATTACCGTACATACTCGTTCTATAGCCCGTTTGTTCATAAGCCGACCCCCCCCACTTTTGGAAGGGAAAAGTATTAAAAGTTTATAACCCGATCGCAAGCCGACCCCCCCAAATATAATAGGACAGCTTTAAAAAAATGGTACATATTTTTTTTAAACTACAAGCTAAATCGGTCATTATGATTGTTTACTTTGTACTGCCTATCTTTGTCTTTCTGCTCTTTGTTAAGCAAGAGTTACGGGTATTTAAAAGAAAAATTATTTGGTAAACAGTGACGAAAGCGCGTACATTAAAATCCGTGGTTGAAAACAAAATTTGTAAAACAATTTATTAAATCGTTCACAAAAATAAATAAAATGATTAAATAAGGTAAGTGCTGATTTTTAATAATATATTATAGCTTCTGGTAGAGCAGTCGAATCTTGTAGAATGTAGAAAAGGACATTGATAATCTACAATAACAACATCGATATTCAATATCCATGCAGAAATCACCTATGACCCGCTCATAAGCCGACCCCCCCACTTTTTCCCCTAGATTTTGTCAATAAATAAAGGTAAAAATATGATTTTTTAAAAGCCACGTTTTTACAATTGGACTAAAAAGAAGAAAATAATTTAAAACTTGTAAGTTCAAGTACTTCGATTTAATATGACTAAAAACGTGGGGCGGGCGCTTATGAGGTTTAACATATGCGGTTCACTCATTCTCTCACTTATAGATATCTTTTTTGCCTTCTAAATTAGAAATCTTTAATTTTTATACCAAACACCCGCCCCACGTTTTTAGTCATATTAAATCGAAGTACTTGAACTTACAAGTTTTAAATTATTTTCTTCTTTTTTAGTCCAATTGTAAAAACGTGTTTTTTTTAAAAATCATTTTTTTACCTTTATTTATTTTATTCTTTTTAGTCCACTAATAAAAACGTGGTTTTTAACAATATTTTTTTACCTGTATTTATTTTACCAAACACCTCATCAGCGCCCGCCCAACGTTTAATAACAAAGCGATGAGGTCACGGGGTGAACTCCCCACGTGAAATTAAACTACGGCAGGTTGGTACGGATGCCTATTTAATAAAATATAGATAAACTAAAAAGTTCAATAATTTAATAACTGTACATTCGATCGATCTGAAACTTTGATACAATGCATTGTCATCCAAGATCTATCTGTGGTAAAATTTTCAGATCTCTAGGACCATCAGAAGTGGTTCAAAGTTACGTTGGCAGATTTGAAAAAATCTTGGACGAACCAACAGGAACGAAAGCGAGTTAATAAAAGTGGTTAAAAAAAGGCCGGCTTGTGAACGAGTATATACGGTATATCATAAATTTTTATTATAATTGTTCTAAATCATAATTTTACAGTATCATTTTGTGCCATTTGTATCATCTCTACACAATTTGTATATTGTATTTAAATTTTACAAATAAATCTTGAACATAATTTGGCTAGTGATTATGGTTGTTAAGTCAAATGGTCTTAAGTCGAGCACTAGCTGTAAATCTAACATCCACATGTAAGTAAAATCTAATGCATGTCAACGAAAATGATCTTGCCTCAGGAACCGTACTCATGTTGATAACATCAGCTCTCCACTGTCGCCACAACCGACTCTCTGCACGGGTCGAGAATCTTGGACCTTCTATGGTTATCATTGTCCCTCTCTCGTGGAATGGAAACCCTAGAGCTTTGATGCTGGTGGCTAGTACCTGGGAATAATAGTAAAAAGTAAACATTAGCGGCTTGTAACATGACTTATCAGCCCATGGATAAGGGTTATAGCTATAATCTGTCATGGCACTGGTTCTATCATAATATAGCGAAAGTTTAAATTTTTAAAGATTCTAGAATCTTATAACTTAAAAAAATTTAACTTTAAAAGCAAGAGAATTGAGTGAAAATTATTTTCTCCTTCGACATCACATTTTCTTCCTATTAATTTGTCATCAAAGCAAAAACATAAATAACTTTGCAATGAATTACAAATTATTTTTTTTAAATACAGCAGAAAGAAACGGTAAAATTGGAATGAGGCTTGTATTATATTTACAGTATTGATGAAACACCAGGTTCAACAGTTAATTAGAGTTTAGAGTTATTGACGCAAATTTATTTTTCTGCCATATTTTTTGACAGACTGTTGTGTAAATGACCTTATTTTAATAATATTGTAAACTGATGTGACCTGTTATCTAGTGTTTGTCTGAGGTCTGTGAGCTGAGTGCATGCTCTACACCTGGGTGAATGTTGCCAGATAGACCAGGTGATGAATGAAGCAAGACAATTAAAGTTAGTTGTTACACATGTCATGGACTTTATTGTTTAATAAGATACACTATTATTATCTATTTCATTTACATTCTTTTGAGTGTGATGCAGACTTCAAAGGTTGAAATCCCAAACAGCTGATATTTTTCTTTAAGATAGTGGCTTCTGTCAAAGGTTATGAAGCCTAGTGTTATTACTTCAATGAGAACCTAGTGTTGTTACTTACAGCTCTGAGCCTAGGGCAGAAAGGCTCATTCATGGGAACATGACAAACACCTTGATGTGCAGGAGAGGTGCCATCAAAGAAAGTAGTAGATCTCTTTGTTGTCCTGTAACAGAAAGAAATATTAAAACCATGTCATTGTGGCAATGTGATTTAGTAAATGAACAGTTGACTTGAGGAACTTGGTCATCACAAAAAAAAATATACTAGCATGTCAGATTTACTCAAATTCACAAACATTAACAATTAAAACTCTCTGCTCTAAATAATTCGCTTTGCTCTTTGATCTACTGCCAACAATGGTAAATAATAATTAATTATATTTGTAAATGTTAAAGAATTTTTAAAACTCTCTCTATTCACATGTACAATGAAAAATGTTGCTTCTTTGAAGTAGTGCATAACAATTGCTCTGGAAACTTAGATTTTAGCAAATTTCTTTATTATATGTGACATGTGATGAAAAAATGTGTAATTTATGTGCCTAAGAATTTTCTTGAAACAGTAAATAAAGAATGTTGAATATTCAAGTTAATTCTTATCAGAGTAAACAGGAGAATTGAACCTACCTGTCCAAGAAGTCATCTAACTATTGAACCTACCTGTCCAAGAAGTCATCTAACTATTGAACCTACCTGTCCAAGAAGTCATCTAACTATTGAACCTACCTGTCCAAGAAGTCATCTAACTATTGAACCTACCTGTCCAAGAAGTCATCTAACTATTGAACCTACCTGTCCAAGAAGTCATCTAACTATTGAACCTACCTGTCCAAGAAGTCATCTAACTATTGAACCTACCTGTCCAAGAAGTCATCTAACTATTGAACCTACCTGTCCAAGAAGTCATCTAACTATTGAACCTACCTGTCCAAGAAGTCATCTAACTATTGAACCTACCTGTCCAAGAAGTCATCTAACTATTGAACCTACCTGTCCAAGAAGTCATCTAACTATTGAACCTACCTGTCCAAGAAGTCATCTAACTATTGAACCTACCTGTCCAAGAAGTCATCTAACTATTGAACCTACCTGTCCAAGAAGTCATCTAACTATTGAACCTACCTGTCCAAGAAGTCATCTAACTATTGAACCTACCTGTCCAAGAAGTCATCTAACTATTGAACCTACCTGTCCAAGAAGTCATCTAACTATTGAACCTACCTGTCCAAGAAGTCATCTAACTATTGAACCTACCTGTCCAAGAAGTCATCTAACTATTGAACCTACCTGTCCAAGAAGTCATCTAACTATTGAACCTACCTGTCCAAGAAGTCATCTAACTATTGAACCTACCTGTCCAAGAAGTCATCTAACTATTGAACCTACCTGTCCAAGAAGTCATCTAACTATTGAACCTACCTGTCCAAGAAGTCATCTAACTATTGAACCTACCTGTCCAAGAAGTCATCTAACTATTGAACCTACCTGTCCAAGAAGTCATCTAACTATTGAACCTACCTGTCCAAGAAGTCATCTAACTATTGAACCTACCTGTCCAAGAAGTCATCTAACTATTGAACCTACCTGTCCAAGAAGTCATCTAACTATTGAACCTACCTGTCCAAGAAGTCATCTAACTATTGAACCTACCTGTCCAAGAAGTCATCTAACTATTGAACCTACCTGTCCAAGAAGTCATCTAACTATTGAACCTACCTGTCCAAGAAGTCATCTAACTATTGAACCTACCTGTCCAAGAAGTCATCTAACTATTGAACCTACCTGTCCAAGAAGTCATCTAACTATTGAACCTACCTGTCCAAGAAGTCATCTAACTATTGAACCTACCTGTCCAAGAAGTCATCTAACTATTGAACCTACCTGTCCAAGAAGTCATCTAACTATTGAACCTACCTGTCCAAGAAGTCATCTAACTATTGAACCTACCTGTCCAAGAAGTCATCTAACTATTGAACCTACCTGTCCAAGAAGTCATCTAACTATTGAACCTACCTGTCCAAGAAGTCATCTAACTATTGAACCTACCTGTCCAAGAAGTCATCTAACTATTGAACCTACCTGTCCAAGAAGTCATCTAACTATTGAACCTACCTGTCCAAGAAGTCATCTAACTATTGAACCTACCTGTCCAAGAAGTCATCTAACTATTGAACCTACCTGTCCAAGAAGTCATCTAACTATTGAACCTACCTGTCCAAGAAGTCATCTAACTATTGAACCTACCTGTCCAAGAAGTCATCTAACTATTGAACCTACCTGTCCAAGAAGTCATCTAACTATTGAACCTACCTGTCCAAGAAGTCATCTAACTATTGAACCTACCTGTCCAAGAAGTCATCTAACTATTGAACCTACCTGTCCAAGAAGTCATCTAACTATTGAACCTACCTGTCCAAGAAGTCATCTAACTATTGAACCTACCTGTCCAAGAAGTCATCTAACTATTGAACCTACCTGTCCAAGAAGTCATCTAACTATTGAACCTACCTGTCCAAGAAGTCATCTAACTATTGAACCTACCTGTCCAAGAAGTCATCTAACTATTGAACCTACCTGTCCAAGAAGTCATCTAACTATTGAACCTACCTGTCCAAGAAGTCATCTAACTATTGAACCTACCTGTCCAAGAAGTCATCTAACTATTGAACCTACCTGTCCAAGAAGTCATCTAACTATTGAACCTACCTGTCCAAGAAGTCATCTAACTATTGAACCTACCTGTCCAAGAAGTCATCTAACTATTGAACCTACCTGTCCAAGAAGTCATCTAACTATTGAACCTACCTGTCCAAGAAGTCATCTAACTATTGAACCTACCTGTCCAAGAAGTCATCTAACTATTGAACCTACCTGTCCAAGAAGTCATCTAACTATTGAACCTACCTGTCCAAGAAGTCATCTAACTATTGAACCTACCTGTCCAAGAAGTCATCTAACTATTGAACCTACCTGTCCAAGAAGTCATCTAACTATTGAACCTACCTGTCCAAGAAGTCATCTAACTATTGAACCTACCTGTCCAAGAAGTCATCTAACTATTGAACCTACCTGTCCAAGAAGTCATCTAACTATTGAACCTACCTGTCCAAGAAGTCATCTAACTATTGAACCTACCTGTCCAAGAAGTCATCTAACTATTGAACCTACCTGTCCAAGAAGTCATCTAACTATTGAACCTACCTGTCCAAGAAGTCATCTAACTATTGAACCTACCTGTCCAAGAAGTCATCTAACTATTGAACCTACCTGTCCAAGAAGTCATCTAACTATTGAACCTACCTGTCCAAGAAGTCATCTAACTATTGAACCTACCTGTCCAAGAAGTCATCTAACTATTGAACCTACCTGTCCAAGAAGTCATCTAACTATTGAACCTACCTGTCCAAGAAGTCATCTAACTATTGAACCTACCTGTCCAAGAAGTCATCTAACTATTGAACCTACCTGTCCAAGAAGTCATCTAACTATTGAACCTACCTGTCCAAGAAGTCATCTAACTATTGAACCTACCTGTCCAAGAAGTCATCTAACTATTGAACCTACCTGTCCAAGAAGTCATCTAACTATTGAACCTACCTGTCCAAGAAGTCATCTAACTATTGAACCTACCTGTCCAAGAAGTCATCTAACTATTGAACCTACCTGTCCAAGAAGTCATCTAACTATTGAACCTACCTGTCCAAGAAGTCATCTAACTATTGAACCTACCTGTCCAAGAAGTCATCTAACTATTGAACCTACCTGTCCAAGAAGTCATCTAACTATTGAACCTACCTGTCCAAGAAGTCATCTAACTATTGAACCTACCTGTCCAAGAAGTCATCTAACTATTGAACCTACCTGTCCAAGAAGTCATCTAACTATTGAACCTACCTGTCCAAGAAGTCATCTAACTATTGAACCTACCTGTCCAAGAAGTCATCTAACTATTGAACCTACCTGTCCAAGAAGTCATCTAACTATTGAACCTACCTGTCCAAGAAGTCATCTAACTATTGAACCTACCTGTCCAAGAAGTCATCTAACTATTGAACCTACCTGTCCAAGAAGTCATCTAACTATTGAACCTACCTGTCCAAGAAGTCATCTAACTATTGAACCTACCTGTCCAAGAAGTCATCTAACTATTGAACCTACCTGTCCAAGAAGTCATCTAACTATTGAACCTACCTGTCCAAGAAGTCATCTAACTATTGAACCTACCTGTCCAAGAAGTCATCTAACTATTGAACCTACCTGTCCAAGAAGTCATCTAACTATTGAACCTACCTGTCCAAGAAGTCATCTAACTATTGAACCTACCTGTCCAAGAAGTCATCTAACTATTGAACCTACCTGTCCAAGAAGTCATCTAACTATTGAACCTACCTGTCCAAGAAGTCATCTAACTATTGAACCTACCTGTCCAAGAAGTCATCTAACTATTGAACCTACCTGTCCAAGAAGTCATCTAACTATTGAACCTACCTGTCCAAGAAGTCATCTAACTATTGAACCTACCTGTCCAAGAAGTCATCTAACTATTGAACCTACCTGTCCAAGAAGTCATCTAACTATTGAACCTACCTGTCCAAGAAGTCATCTAACTATTGAACCTACCTGTCCAAGAAGTCATCTAACTATTGAACCTACCTGTCCAAGAAGTCATCTAACTATTGAACCTACCTGTCCAAGAAGTCATCTAACTATTGAACCTACCTGTCCAAGAAGTCATCTAACTATTGAACCTACCTGTCCAAGAAGTCATCTAACTATTGAACCTACCTGTCCAAGAAGTCATCTAACTATTGAACCTACCTGTCCAAGAAGTCATCTAACTATTGAACCTACCTGTCCAAGAAGTCATCTAACTATTGAACCTACCTGTCCAAGAAGTCATCTAACTATTGAACCTACCTGTCCAAGAAGTCATCTAACTATTGAACCTACCTGTCCAAGAAGTCATCTAACTATTGAACCTACCTGTCCAAGAAGTCATCTAACTATTGAACCTACCTGTCCAAGAAGTCATCTAACTATTGAACCTACCTGTCCAAGAAGTCATCTAACTATTGAACCTACCTGTCCAAGAAGTCATCTAACTATTGAACCTACCTGTCCAAGAAGTCATCTAACTATTGAACCTACCTGTCCAAGAAGTCATCTAACTATTGAACCTACCTGTCCAAGAAGTCATCTAACTATTGAACCTACCTGTCCAAGAAGTCATCTAACTATTGAACCTACCTGTCCAAGAAGTCATCTAACTATTGAACCTACCTGTCCAAGAAGTCATCTAACTATTGAACCTACCTGTCCAAGAAGTCATCTAACTATTGAACCTACCTGTCCAAGAAGTCATCTAACTATTGAACCTACCTGTCCAAGAAGTCATCTAACTATTGAACCTACCTGTCCAAGAAGTCATCTAACTATTGAACCTACCTGTCCAAGAAGTCATCTAACTATTGAACCTACCTGTCCAAGAAGTCATCTAACTATTGAACCTACCTGTCCAAGAAGTCATCTAACTATTGAACCTACCTGTCCAAGAAGTCATCTAACTATTGAACCTACCTGTCCAAGAAGTCATCTAACTATTGAACCTACCTGTCCAAGAAGTCATCTAACTATTGAACCTACCTGTCCAAGAAGTCATCTAACTATTGAACCTACCTGTCCAAGAAGTCATCTAACTATTGAACCTACCTGTCCAAGAAGTCATCTAACTATTGAACCTACCTGTCCAAGAAGTCATCTAACTATTGAACCTACCTGTCCAAGAAGTCATCTAACTATTGAACCTACCTGTCCAAGAAGTCATCTAACTATTGAACCTACCTGTCCAAGAAGTCATCTAACTATTGAACCTACCTGTCCAAGAAGTCATCTAACTATTGAACCTACCTGTCCAAGAAGTCATCTAACTATTGAACCTACCTGTCCAAGAAGTCATCTAACTATTGAACCTACCTGTCCAAGAAGTCATCTAACTATTGAACCTACCTGTCCAAGAAGTCATCTAACTATTGAACCTACCTGTCCAAGAAGTCATCTAACTATTGAACCTACCTGTCCAAGAAGTCATCTAACTATTGAACCTACCTGTCCAAGAAGTCATCTAACTATTGAACCTACCTGTCCAAGAAGTCATCTAACTATTGAACCTACCTGTCCAAGAAGTCATCTAACTATTGAACCTACCTGTCCAAGAAGTCATCTAACTATTGAACCTACCTGTCCAAGAAGTCATCTAACTATTGAACCTACCTGTCCAAGAAGTCATCTAACTATTGAACCTACCTGTCCAAGAAGTCATCTAACTATTGAACCTACCTGTCCAAGAAGTCATCTAACTATTGAACCTACCTGTCCAAGAAGTCATCTAACTATTGAACCTACCTGTCCAAGAAGTCATCTAACTATTGAACCTACCTGTCCAAGAAGTCATCTAACTATTGAACCTACCTGTCCAAGAAGTCATCTAACTATTGAACCTACCTGTCCAAGAAGTCATCTAACTATTGAACCTACCTGTCCAAGAAGTCATCTAACTATTGAACCTACCTGTCCAAGAAGTCATCTAACTATTGAACCTACCTGTCCAAGAAGTCATCTAACTATTGAACCTACCTGTCCAAGAAGTCATCTAACTATTGAACCTACCTGTCCAAGAAGTCATCTAACTATTGAACCTACCTGTCCAAGAAGTCATCTAACTATTGAACCTACCTGTCCAAGAAGTCATCTAACTATTGAACCTACCTGTCCAAGAAGTCATCTAACTATTGAACCTACCTGTCCAAGAAGTCATCTAACTATTGAACCTACCTGTCCAAGAAGTCATCTAACTATTGAACCTACCTGTCCAAGAAGTCATCTAACTATTGAACCTACCTGTCCAAGAAGTCATCTAACTATTGAACCTACCTGTCCAAGAAGTCATCTAACTATTGAACCTACCTGTCCAAGAAGTCATCTAACTATTGAACCTACCTGTCCAAGAAGTCATCTAACTATTGAACCTACCTGTCCAAGAAGTCATCTAACTATTGAACCTACCTGTCCAAGAAGTCATCTAACTATTGAACCTACCTGTCCAAGAAGTCATCTAACTATTGAACCTACCTGTCCAAGAAGTCATCTAACTATTGAACCTACCTGTCCAAGAAGTCATCTAACTATTGAACCTACCTGTCCAAGAAGTCATCTAACTATTGAACCTACCTGTCCAAGAAGTCATCTAACTATTGAACCTACCTGTCCAAGAAGTCATCTAACTATTGAACCTACCTGTCCAAGAAGTCATCTAACTATTGAACCTACCTGTCCAAGAAGTCATCTAACTATTGAACCTACCTGTCCAAGAAGTCATCTAACTATTGAACCTACCTGTCCAAGAAGTCATCTAACTATTGAACCTACCTGTCCAAGAAGTCATCTAACTATTGAACCTACCTGTCCAAGAAGTCATCTAACTATTGAACCTACCTGTCCAAGAAGTCATCTAACTATTGAACCTACCTGTCCAAGAAGTCATCTAACTATTGAACCTACCTGTCCAAGAAGTCATCTAACTATTGAACCTACCTGTCCAAGAAGTCATCTAACTATTGAACCTACCTGTCCAAGAAGTCATCTAACTATTGAACCTACCTGTCCAAGAAGTCATCTAACTATTGAACCTACCTGTCCAAGAAGTCATCTAACTATTGAACCTACCTGTCCAAGAAGTCATCTAACTATTGAACCTACCTGTCCAAGAAGTCATCTAACTATTGAACCTACCTGTCCAAGAAGTCATCTAACTATTGAACCTACCTGTCCAAGAAGTCATCTAACTATTGAACCTACCTGTCCAAGAAGTCATCTAACTATTGAACCTACCTGTCCAAGAAGTCATCTAACTATTGAACCTACCTGTCCAAGAAGTCATCTAACTATTGAACCTACCTGTCCAAGAAGTCATCTAACTATTGAACCTACCTGTCCAAGAAGTCATCTAACTATTGAACCTACCTGTCCAAGAAGTCATCTAACTATTGAACCTACCTGTCCAAGAAGTCATCTAACTATTGAACCTACCTGTCCAAGAAGTCATCTAACTATTGAACCTACCTGTCCAAGAAGTCATCTAACTATTGAACCTACCTGTCCAAGAAGTCATCTAACTATTGAACCTACCTGTCCAAGAAGTCATCTAACTATTGAACCTACCTGTCCAAGAAGTCATCTAACTATTGAACCTACCTGTCCAAGAAGTCATCTAACTATTGAACCTACCTGTCCAAGAAGTCATCTAACTATTGAACCTACCTGTCCAAGAAGTCATCTAACTATTGAACCTACCTGTCCAAGAAGTCATCTAACTATTGAACCTACCTGTCCAAGAAGTCATCTAACTATTGAACCTACCTGTCCAAGAAGTCATCTAACTATTGAACCTACCTGTCCAAGAAGTCATCTAACTATTGAACCTACCTGTCCAAGAAGTCATCTAACTATTGAACCTACCTGTCCAAGAAGTCATCTAACTATTGAACCTACCTGTCCAAGAAGTCATCTAACTATTGAACCTACCTGTCCAAGAAGTCATCTAACTATTGAACCTACCTGTCCAAGAAGTCATCTAACTATTGAACCTACCTGTCCAAGAAGTCATCTAACTATTGAACCTACCTGTCCAAGAAGTCATCTAACTATTGAACCTACCTGTCCAAGAAGTCATCTAACTATTGAACCTACCTGTCCAAGAAGTCATCTAACTATTGAACCTACCTGTCCAAGAAGTCATCTAACTATTGAACCTACCTGTCCAAGAAGTCATCTAACTATTGAACCTACCTGTCCAAGAAGTCATCTAACTATTGAACCTACCTGTCCAAGAAGTCATCTAACTATTGAACCTACCTGTCCAAGAAGTCATCTAACTATTGAACCTACCTGTCCAAGAAGTCATCTAACTATTGAACCTACCTGTCCAAGAAGTCATCTAACTATTGAACCTACCTGTCCAAGAAGTCATCTAACTATTGAACCTACCTGTCCAAGAAGTCATCTAACTATTGAACCTACCTGTCCAAGAAGTCATCTAACTATTGAACCTACCTGTCCAAGAAGTCATCTAACTATTGAACCTACCTGTCCAAGAAGTCATCTAACTATTGAACCTACCTGTCCAAGAAGTCATCTAACTATTGAACCTACCTGTCCAAGAAGTCATCTAACTATTGAACCTACCTGTCCAAGAAGTCATCTAACTATTGAACCTACCTGTCCAAGAAGTCATCTAACTATTGAACCTACCTGTCCAAGAAGTCATCTAACTATTGAACCTACCTGTCCAAGAAGTCATCTAACTATTGAACCTACCTGTCCAAGAAGTCATCTAACTATTGAACCTACCTGTCCAAGAAGTCATCTAACTATTGAACCTACCTGTCCAAGAAGTCATCTAACTATTGAACCTACCTGTCCAAGAAGTCATCTAACTATTGAACCTACCTGTCCAAGAAGTCATCTAACTATTGAACCTACCTGTCCAAGAAGTCATCTAACTATTGAACCTACCTGTCCAAGAAGTCATCTAACTATTGAACCTACCTGTCCAAGAAGTCATCTAACTATTGAACCTACCTGTCCAAGAAGTCATCTAACTATTGAACCTACCTGTCCAAGAAGTCATCTAACTATTGAACCTACCTGTCCAAGAAGTCATCTAACTATTGAACCTACCTGTCCAAGAAGTCATCTAACTATTGAACCTACCTGTCCAAGAAGTCATCTAACTATTGAACCTACCTGTCCAAGAAGTCATCTAACTATTGAACCTACCTGTCCAAGAAGTCATCTAACTATTGAACCTACCTGTCCAAGAAGTCATCTAACTATTGAACCTACCTGTCCAAGAAGTCATCTAACTATTGAACCTACCTGTCCAAGAAGTCATCTAACTATTGAACCTACCTGTCCAAGAAGTCATCTAACTATTGAACCTACCTGTCCAAGAAGTCATCTAACTATTGAACCTACCTGTCCAAGAAGTCATCTAACTATTGAACCTACCTGTCCAAGAAGTCATCTAACTATTGAACCTACCTGTCCAAGAAGTCATCTAACTATTGAACCTACCTGTCCAAGAAGTCATCTAACTATTGAACCTACCTGTCCAAGAAGTCATCTAACTATTGAACCTACCTGTCCAAGAAGTCATCTAACTATTGAACCTACCTGTCCAAGAAGTCATCTAACTATTGAACCTACCTGTCCAAGAAGTCATCTAACTATTGAACCTACCTGTCCAAGAAGTCATCTAACTATTGAACCTACCTGTCCAAGAAGTCATCTAACTATTGAACCTACCTGTCCAAGAAGTCATCTAACTATTGAACCTACCTGTCCAAGAAGTCATCTAACTATTGAACCTACCTGTCCAAGAAGTCATCTAACTATTGAACCTACCTGTCCAAGAAGTCATCTAACTATTGAACCTACCTGTCCAAGAAGTCATCTAACTATTGAACCTACCTGTCCAAGAAGTCATCTAACTATTGAACCTACCTGTCCAAGAAGTCATCTAACTATTGAACCTACCTGTCCAAGAAGTCATCTAACTATTGAACCTACCTGTCCAAGAAGTCATCTAACTATTGAACCTACCTGTCCAAGAAGTCATCTAACTATTGAACCTACCTGTCCAAGAAGTCATCTAACTATTGAACCTACCTGTCCAAGAAGTCATCTAACTATTGAACCTACCTGTCCAAGAAGTCATCTAACTATTGAACCTACCTGTCCAAGAAGTCATCTAACTAACTATTCAGAACCTACATGACACTGTCCAAGAAGTCATCTAACTATTGAACCTACCTGTCCAAGAAGTCATCTAACTATTGAACCTACCTGTCCAAGAAGTCATCTAACTATTGAACCTACCTGTCCAAGAAGTCATCTAACTATTGAACCTACCTGTCCAAGAAGTCATCTAACTATTGAACCTACCTGTCCAAGAAGTCATCTAACTATTGAACCTACCTGTCCAAGAAGTCATCTAACTATTGAACCTACCTGTCCAAGAAGTCATCTAACTATTGAACCTACCTGTCCAAGAAGTCATCTAACTATTGAACCTACCTGTCCAAGAAGTCATCTAACTATTGAACCTACCTGTCCAAGAAGTCATCTAACTATTGAACCTACCTGTCCAAGAAGTCATCTAACTATTGAACCTACCTGTCCAAGAAGTCATCTAACTATTGAACCTACCTGTCCAAGAAGTCATCTAACTATTGAACCTACCTGTCCAAGAAGTCATCTAACTATTGAACCTACCTGTCCAAGAAGTCATCTAACTATTGAACCTACCTGTCCAAGAAGTCATCTAACTATTGAACCTACCTGTCCAAGAAGTCATCTAACTATTGAACCTACCTGTCCAAGAAGTCATCTAACTATTGAACCTACCTGTCCAAGAAGTCATCTAACTATTGAACCTACCTGTCCAAGAAGTCATCTAACTATTGAACCTACCTGTCCAAGAAGTCATCTAACTATTGAACCTACCTGTCCAAGAAGTCATCTAACTATTGAACCTACCTGTCCAAGAAGTCATCTAACTATTGAACCTACCTGTCCAAGAAGTCATCTAACTATTGAACCTACCTGTCCAAGAAGTCATCTAACTATTGAACCTACCTGTCCAAGAAGTCATCTAACTATTGAACCTACCTGTCCAAGAAGTCATCTAACTATTGAACCTACCTGTCCAAGAAGTCATCTAACTATTGAACCTACCTGTCCAAGAAGTCATCTAACTATTGAACCTACCTGTCCAAGAAGTCATCTAACTATTGAACCTACCTGTCCAAGAAGTCATCTAACTATTGAACCTACCTGTCCAAGAAGTCATCTAACTATTGAACCTACCTGTCCAAGAAGTCATCTAACTATTGAACCTACCTGTCCAAGAAGTCATCTAACTATTGAACCTACCTGTCCAAGAAGTCATCTAACTATTGAACCTACCTGTCCAAGAAGTCATCTAACTATTGAACCTACCTGTCCAAGAAGTCATCTAACTATTGAACCTACCTGTCCAAGAAGTCATCTAACTATTGAACCTACCTGTCCAAGAAGTCATCTAACTATTGAACCTACCTGTCCAAGAAGTCATCTAACTATTGAACCTACCTGTCCAAGAAGTCATCTAACTATTGAACCTACCTGTCCAAGAAGTCATCTAACTATTGAACCTACCTGTCCAAGAAGTCATCTAACTATTGAACCTACCTGTCCAAGAAGTCATCTAACTATTGAACCTACCTGTCCAAGAAGTCATCTAACTATTGAACCTACCTGTCCAAGAAGTCATCTAACTATTGAACCTACCTGTCCAAGAAGTCATCTAACTATTGAACCTACCTGTCCAAGAAGTCATCTAACTATTGAACCTACCTGTCCAAGAAGTCATCTAACTATTGAACCTACCTGTCCAAGAAGTCATCTAACTATTGAACCTACCTGTCCAAGAAGTCATCTAACTATTGAACCTACCTGTCCAAGAAGTCATCTAACTATTGAACCTACCTGTCCAAGAAGTCATCTAACTATTGAACCTACCTGTCCAAGAAGTCATCTAACTATTGAACCTACCTGTCCAAGAAGTCATCTAACTATTGAACCTACCTGTCCAAGAAGTCATCTAACTATTGAACCTACCTGTCCAAGAAGTCATCTAACTATTGAACCTACCTGTCCAAGAAGTCATCTAACTATTGAACCTACCTGTCCAAGAAGTCATCTAACTATTGAACCTACCTGTCCAAGAAGTCATCTAACTATTGAACCTACCTGTCCAAGAAGTCATCTAACTATTGAACCTACCTGTCCAAGAAGTCATCTAACTATTGAACCTACCTGTCCAAGAAGTCATCTAACTATTGAACCTACCTGTCCAAGAAGTCATCTAACTATTGAACCTACCTGTCCAAGAAGTCATCTAACTATTGAACCTACCTGTCCAAGAAGTCATCTAACTATTGAACCTACCTGTCCAAGAAGTCATCTAACTATTGAACCTACCTGTCCAAGAAGTCATCTAACTATTGAACCTACCTGTCCAAGAAGTCATCTAACTATTGAACCTACCTGTCCAAGAAGTCATCTAACTATTGAACCTACCTGTCCAAGAAGTCATCTAACTATTGAACCTACCTGTCCAAGAAGTCATCTAACTATTGAACCTACCTGTCCAAGAAGTCATCTAACTATTGAACCTACCTGTCCAAGAAGTCATCTAACTATTGAACCTACCTGTCCAAGAAGTCATCTAACTATTGAACCTACCTGTCCAAGAAGTCATCTAACTATTGAACCTACCTGTCCAAGAAGTCATCTAACTATTGAACCTACCTGTCCAAGAAGTCATCTAACTATTGAACCTACCTGTCCAAGAAGTCATCTAACTATTGAACCTACCTGTCCAAGAAGTCATCTAACTATTGAACCTACCTGTCCAAGAAGTCATCTAACTATTGAACCTACCTGTCCAAGAAGTCATCTAACTATTGAACCTACCTGTCCAAGAAGTCATCTAACTATTGAACCTACCTGTCCAAGAAGTCATCTAACTATTGAACCTACCTGTCCAAGAAGTCATCTAACTATTGAACCTACCTGTCCAAGAAGTCATCTAACTATTGAACCTACCTGTCCAAGAAGTCATCTAACTATTGAACCTACCTGTCCAAGAAGTCATCTAACTATTGAACCTACCTGTCCAAGAAGTCATCTAACTATTGAACCTACCTGTCCAAGAAGTCATCTAACTATTGAACCTACCTGTCCAAGAAGTCATCTAACTATTGAACCTACCTGTCCAAGAAGTCATCTAACTATTGAACCTACCTGTCCAAGAAGTCATCTAACTATTGAACCTACCTGTCCAAGAAGTCATCTAACTATTGAACCTACCTGTCCAAGAAGTCATCTAACTATTGAACCTACCTGTCCAAGAAGTCATCTAACTATTGAACCTACCTGTCCAAGAAGTCATCTAACTATTGAACCTACCTGTCCAAGAAGTCATCTAACTATTGAACCTACCTGTCCAAGAAGTCATCTAACTATTGAACCTACCTGTCCAAGAAGTCATCTAACTATTGAACCTACCTGTCCAAGAAGTCATCTAACTATTGAACCTACCTGTCCAAGAAGTCATCTAACTATTGAACCTACCTGTCCAAGAAGTCATCTAACTATTGAACCTACCTGTCCAAGAAGTCATCTAACTATTGAACCTACCTGTCCAAGAAGTCATCTAACTATTGAACCTACCTGTCCAAGAAGTCATCTAACTATTGAACCTACCTGTCCAAGAAGTCATCTAACTATTGAACCTACCTGTCCAAGAAGTCATCTAACTATTGAACCTACCTGTCCAAGAAGTCATCTAACTATTGAACCTACCTGTCCAAGAAGTCATCTAACTATTGAACCTACCTGTCCAAGAAGTCATCTAACTATTGAACCTACCTGTCCAAGAAGTCATCTAACTATTGAACCTACCTGTCCAAGAAGTCATCTAACTATTGAACCTACCTGTCCAAGAAGTCATCTAACTATTGAACCTACCTGTCCAAGAAGTCATCTAACTATTGAACCTACCTGTCCAAGAAGTCATCTAACTATTGAACCTACCTGTCCAAGAAGTCATCTAACTATTGAACCTACCTGTCCAAGAAGTCATCTAACTATTGAACCTACCTGTCCAAGAAGTCATCTAACTATTGAACCTACCTGTCCAAGAAGTCATCTAACTATTGAACCTACCTGTCCAAGAAGTCATCTAACTATTGAACCTACCTGTCCAAGAAGTCATCTAACTATTGAACCTACCTGTCCAAGAAGTCATCTAACTATTGAACCTACCTGTCCAAGAAGTCATCTAACTATTGAACCTACCTGTCCAAGAAGTCATCTAACTATTGAACCTACCTGTCCAAGAAGTCATCAATGAGAACTATTTCACCAGGATGAACGTTTTCTTGTAGGGATCCACAGGCGGTGGTTGCCACAATGTGGGTACATCTTGCTTCTTTGAGTGCCCAAATGTTGGCTCTATAGTTAACTAATGTTGGTGATAGGCTGTGATCTCTTCCATGTCTGATCAACAAAATTATTATACAAAATCATTGAAATTTTTAGCCTAATTGAGTGATTCAAATAATTGTGTATCTCCCAGGAGTTCTTTTATTTACATGTGATAAGAATGAGATTTTAAAATTGTCGCAATTGTGATAAAAATAAAAAACTATCACCAGTCACTTATCACGCTGTTTAATTAGGACTAGTAGAATACTGAAAAGCATGATTTTGTTCCAAACCTCAAAACTTTGCTCCTTCAATGTTCCTATTAGTCCTCTTTATACAGATTTGAATAGAATTAATTATGAAGAGAAGATGAATAGAGTTAATTATGAAGAGAAGATGAATAGAGTTAATTATGAAGAGAAGATGAATAGAGTTAATTATGAAGAGAAGTTACCTGGCAAGAAGCACACAGTCTACTCCTTGAATAGTTCCAGTGACCAGACTATCAGATGGCTAAGTAATAGATGGAATAAAATACACCGTTATTTTAAAAACAAATTAAATAAAATTGTCATATATGCAACACTGGAGACATCAACATACTTAATTCCCGTAATGGATGTAATGCTTCTTGGATGTAATGCTGTTAGGTTTTATAGTGAGCACCAAAAATTACTGCATAAAATTATTCAATATGATAATAAATTAATCAAATAAAAATAAATTAAATAAATGAAAGTTCTGTATTACGTAATTTTTTAATCTGATGTGTATTTATTTTGAAAACTTCCGTCATTTTTTACGGGTGATACGCTAGTTTTTAAATATTAAATAAAAAGGAAATGAATATATAAAAAAGTATTTATATCAAGCTCTTACACTAAGCAGCTAATGTGAAAATGGCAGACTTAAAATCAACTTAAATGTTTGAGCTCCAGTATTTATTTTAAAACTGCAGCCCTTGTGAGCTTTTATTATTCTTCAACATACTTTGGAGAAATAGAAACTCTAGCTACAACAATCTCATAGGTACACCACCAAATATGTTATAAAATTAATCATAGAAATTTGTAATGGAAAATGAAAGATCAGTTATGCATCAGTTTTAAATCAGAACAAGATAGCAAAATTTTACAAAAAGACTTAGATGAATTGATAAAATGGGAAACTAACTGGAGTATGTCTTTCCATCCAGAAAAGTGTCAACTGTTAAGAGTAACAAAGAAAAAGAAACAAATAAATTCAAAATATTACATTCATGGAAAAGAACTGACCCAAACTAAAGATGCAAAATACTTAGGAGTCTTAATAAATGAGAAACTATCATGGAATCCCCATGTCAATGAAGTTATTAAAAAATCAAACAAAACCTTAGGCTTTATAAAAAGGAACTTTAACAAATGTAATAGATATATAAAACTAAAATGCTACCTCACTTTGGTGAGACCTGCACTAGAATATGCATCTTCTGTATGGGACCCATCCACCAAAGAAAACATTGATAAACTAGAACAAATTCAAAAAAGAGCTGCCAGATTCATTACTGGAGAATATTCGAAACTGACAAGAGTAACACCATTAGTTAAATCATTAAACCTTGAAACACTAGAGGATAGAAGAACCAAGAGCAAAGTAGTAATAACACATAAAGCAATTAATTCTAATTTAGAAATACAACACAAAGATAACTTAATACAACCCTCAGATAGACATAAGGATAAAAACACCTTTCTTATTCCGTATGCAAGAACAAACACATACAAGTTTTCCTTCTTCCCGTCCGGAATTAGGGCGTGGAATGGGTTGCCTGAAGAATCCAGGAAAACCAACACTTTATCAACATTTAAATCTCTAATAAAAATGCAGGACTAAACACAAACCATAGATAAGCGTAGGACGCAATAATCTTCTGTATAGAAGGAGCGTCTGTAAACAGATAAGATGATTGAGAGCCAACTTCGTCAGTGACAATAACAGGAATGGTCCACTGGTCAGTGACAATAACAGGAATGGTCCACTGCTTCGGGGTTGAACTTTTTCAACGACATCTCAAATAATCATTAATGGCAAGTGTTAAGTACATATGTGTTATTGATAGTCCAATATCATTGGTATATGAAGGTTTTTTTGTTCCTTAATGATATTTAAAACTAAAACACTCTTATTAATAAATCATGAGCCAACCTTCCAGTCTACAATTCCCCCAAGAGGTATTTAAGGTTAAATGGTAATTAATGCAAGCAATACATCTGAGCCAATGTCCTAAAATCAGACACCTACCTTTCCAAAGGGTGTTTCCACAACCTTCTCCTCTCTGTTTTCTAAAAGGTCAGCATTATCTAAACCTGAACCTCCAATGATGCCAACCTGCAAAAAAACAAAAAAAATGCAGGAGAGATGCACTAGAAATCTAATTTTGAACAGTCTAATGAATTCTCATCAAAGGGAAGTAGTCATGCAGTCTGATGAATTCTCATCAAAGGGAAGTAGTCAAGTAAAAAACAATATCTTTTTAACATAATTCATTAGGAATAACTAATGAAAGTTATAAGGAATGGAAATTGAATTAGTACACAGTGCAATAGAAAATACTGGACTTGGCATGCTCGCAGACTTATAGTATATTTATAAAATTTGAATAAATTTATAAAACATAAAACTTCCATACCATTTGGGAAGGCTATTTTTAAAATGTGTTTCATCCACAGCCGTTTTCTACCTGCCCACCACCCTTCACCAGCCTAGCTTGTCAGCCATAAACTGTGATTTGCCGACCCTAACAAAGGTCGGCCATGTTCGCAATAAAGGGGGAAAAGAATGGGCACAAACACACATTTTTAAATATTAAAAATACAATGTTTTCGATGGGGCTTGAACCCAGGACCTTCCCCGTGTAAGGCAGGTGTGATAACCACTACACTACGAATCTTAGCATATTCTGTGAAGGTATAAGGCAAGTGAACGCAAGAACCATTGTTGGTCTTGAGACATTGATCGACCCCAGCCAGGGTCATTCGTCATGCTTTTTCGAACATACTCGATTTGGTGAATTATATAATATATATAGATGCTCCATTACAGAAGATTAGTGTGTCCTAAGCTTATTTATGGTTTATGTCTATTCTTGTACATGTCTTACAAGAGTATTGATAAACAGCTGGTTTTATATGTAAAAAAACTATCTTCAGTCACTAAAATGGACATACAAAATGTACATAAGGATATGAAGTGAAAAAAATGGCACAATTCTATCAGTTGCTATTAGAAAAGAAAAGAGTGCTGTCTCAACACTTCCTGTTCATAGACGATTCCGAAGAAGATTTATTATAATTATTTATATATATATTTTTTTACATTAACTACATAACACAAGTAATAGCCCTAACTCTACTACACAACTTTTATATGCCAGCTATTGAAAAGCTTATTGCTAATTTTCAAATTTACAATTAGCAACAATAGTGAATAGTATTAAGGTCATTAGGTCATGTAACAAACCTTTATAGTAGACATGGTAACTTGTTAAACTCAGATTCCAGTAGTCTTGAGTAGTAGGCCTTTTATAGTCTATAGCAGGTGCTTGTAAATATGGGCCCCTGAAAGCAAATGTAAAGACCTATTACTGTTGAGGTGATGCTATTTTATGTTGCAAATAACAAGGTAAACAAAAGTCACATGTCAAAAGGTACAATTAAAAGACTGAAACTGAGATTCATTAAATTAAATCATTGGAATAAAGAAAGTTAATTGCTTTCAAGATAAGATTATCAATAAAAATCAACATCATTATTAAGTAGTAGTAATAGTAGTAAGCAGTCGAATATTAATATTACACTTTATAAATGCTCACACGTATTTGATAGCCTATCTTCTTATTATTAATTATCAGTATTACAATTACAGCTGCAGGCTGAACAGTACTATTTACTATGAAACAATAGATTCAACACTTCGACTGTTACTATTATTAAGTAATATTCCCCATGAGACTGGTCTCCAGAAGGTCACGCTTAAGGGCACGTGTTTTTGATGATATGAAAATAAACCTACATAAAGGCCCGTGCCTGTACGGCGATGTGACTAACAACAAATATTATATTTATATAGATGTGAGTTCTGCAAATGCAACAGGCGGCATAACGATTAAGTCGATTACTATTATCCAAGTCCAAGTAAAACGCATGCACAGATAAATCTGGTTTAAGTGCATCGTTGACATTGACATCCTCCGGGGATAGTCAGTCAAAGTTAGTTGCTAACACATAATCACTCGTATATTCACAAATTCTAACCTAAGGCTTAGGCCGTCGTAATCAACTAGCTAGCAAAAATTAATATAGGTCAGTCCTTGTACACGCCATTCTTGCCTGCCTGCAGTCGTGACCCG
Source organism: Ampullaceana balthica (assembly GCA_944989445.1). Classification (NCBI taxonomy): domain Eukaryota; kingdom Metazoa; phylum Mollusca; class Gastropoda; family Lymnaeidae; genus Ampullaceana; species Ampullaceana balthica. Next base: position 213,561 of record CALYLW010000563.1, read on the forward strand.
TTGGTTTGAGGGGGGGCAGGCCTACACATGTGACCTACATCAGACGAGAAAATAGTGATATCCCGAAAAACAATTCCAGAAGAGGCACATTAGACTTACGTTTGGGCTGCTCGCTAAATAAGGCACGCACTAATGTTGTTAGTTATTGTTTAGACCGAGAAATTTTTGTCTTCCGATGACAATGATATCCAGCCCACCCTGAAAAATAATTTTAAATGTAGGCATTGAAGCATATCATGGCTTTTTTTATCACGCTCTTCACGACTTAATAGGATTTAGTCTAATTAGTCTAAATCTGTACAGAGGCATATGAAGAATGAGTTTATAAACATTCTGCTCTTGTGTGTACCACTATTAAAGAGAAAGAAACACTGATACTGTTTCAAGCTTTGACCAAGGCTGACATTTAAGTGTATCTGACAAAGCAGAGATCAGGGGTTCTCACTTACGTGTGGAATATCCCTTTTTAAAATGAGTTTTGCATTGCAATTGCGTGACGAACAAATAAGAGATATCGAAAGCTGATACTTAAACATATAAAAAATAATAATAATAAATAACAATCTTCATCTTTGGATGTGGCTATGAAGTAAAATATTTGAAAAACTTAAGATTAAAGCCATCCATGGAGCAAACGTGTAAAACGTGAAGATTTATAACACTAACCAGTGGCGTCACTAGGGGGGTGCGGGCCGCCCCGGGTGACACCCATGAGGGGGTGACACCCATCAGGGGGTGACACCCGAGCCTAAAATTTTACTGTGTACGATTTTACGTCAGAAAAAAAAAGATGACAAATTTTTTAATCTAGAAAGAAATTAAGAAATACAATGAAATACGTTAAACGCGAAAATGCTTATTAAAAAAATACCAGTTAAGTTGCAATAATAGAACAGTCCCAACACACAAAACAACATTAAAACAAATTAGGAAAAAAAGAAAAGAAACAGTCGCAGCAGAGAGATCTTTTAAAAAAGCTGGAATGAAAGAGGCAGTGTCTTCTGTTTTAAAAGATATAAAGCCATTTGGGCTTGGACACACCGACAGCATGGACGATTCCCACCTCACTACTCCCTCCACCACATTGGGGTTTGGGGGGGGGGAATACGATTTTTATCCCCCAAAAAATAAATCAAGAGATGGGTTTTCTTGATGTTGATGTTTTTCTTGAGGAAAATTATGATTTCAATGTCTTTGAGTTAATATTTTGTTTTATATATATTTATTAAAAAGGCGTGAAAGCATAGATATGCATGTTTATATAAAGTAAGGTGGTAGTCCTGTTACGACGGTCCCTTCCCGACTTACGCTGGTTCATGGTTACGAACGCGCCCCCTTAAAGAATAATATTACGCGTTATTCCGTATTTTTAAATATTTTTTTTTCATCAGGTAACGAATTGTTTTCTCTATTTGAAATAACAAAAATTATTGAAAAATATGTATGATTATTATTTCAACCTACAACTTTCGTTTGCGAATTTTTCAAATGGTGAAGTTTTCAATCAAGTCAATAAAGCTGAGTAAGCTTATAAGTTCCTTTTCAATGCTCATTAGAGAGAGCATATTCAGTCTTTTTTGTCCCATGCAAATTCTAACTCATTATATATTCTTTTCAACTTTGAAAAGGATCGCTCTCAGCTGCAGTTTGATGTCATCATTGAAATATAGATGCGAAGTGCGATGTGTACATTTGTAAAGGACTGTGTGAAATATAGCTCATTCAAAAGCAGCAAATTTTTATCTCTGTGCACATTTTTTGAGTTTCGCTTTGACTTTGTGCTACTTCCTTTTCCTTACCCTGAGCCTGGACAATAACTCTTTTAAAGAGTTATGAAAATTGGACTAATTCTGAAGGTAAGCAGTCTTCGAAATCACTTGAACTTGAATGTTCTTCCATTAACTTGGCTGCTGCCCATCGGGTGGCGAAATTGCTGAGCTCAGTTAGGTTTGTAAGAAAGCCACATTTCTCATGGATGTCTGCGCCTAACCGATGTTGTACGGCTTAAGAAAGTTTGTCAATGATTACCAGAAATACCTCAATCTTGAATTTTTGTCTCGAGGAGAATACTGATTTGTTGATGTCCCTTTATCAAACTGCCGCTTTCTTTTTTGTTTGATAGTATTGAAGATTGTATATACACTGTTTTTACCACGGACTTTTCCTTTCCTTTGTCTTCATAGGAATAAAATTAAGAATGCTATCTTTTAACAAACTCAATGAGAGACTTCCTTTCTAAAATTGTTTCCCAAATTTCAAGTAAAATAGCGACTTCCAGTTGTTCAATTTCCTTTAGAAATCCTTCTTCTTCAAGTCGACGTGGCTGATTTTCATTTATTGCTAATTCTTACAGTGCTGCAATATTCTTATGGTATGAGTTATTAACAGACCTTACAGCATCATGTCAGGCTGACCATCTTGTGTCAGACAAGGCTTTGTTAGCATGTATCAATTTCATATGTTTTTGAAGTACCTGTCAACGATGAGTAGATGCAACAAGCCGGGTATAAAGACTTTGCAGCAGACAAAAAAAATCTGACTGAAGCAGTACAACCTGCTGCTCTTTTCCCAACCAAATTAAAGGAATGAGCTGTGCACGGCACATAATGAGCAACAATGCACTTCTCACGAAGAATAGCCTGGTTTCCGTTATACTTCGTACTCATATTTGCAGCATTGCCGTATGACTGTCCAAGGCATTTTCAGGGATTGGTACAAACATAATGGCCTGCATCTTTATTATACACTATAATTCATAATAAGTCTGGGGGCCCTAAGATTATTGGGGCTTTAGCCCGTTCAGCACCCCCCTTTTAATCCGCCATAGGGGGGGGGTCACGCATCTGTGACGATGTGGTACGAGGAGGGGGGTGTTTGAGAAATGTGACGTCACATCAAAAACGCGAAACTTAAAAAAAAATCCACTTAAATATTTGATTGTTTACCATTTATTTAATTACGCTTTCAATGACTTCACGCGTGTTACGATATTAGAGTGCAGACTTACCCTAAATACATATTTAAATGGAAAAAAAATTGCAACATGCTAATTTTTATTGAGAAAATACGGCCCCGGGGGCGGGGGGTCAAAGCTTTGTGACGTCATATCGTAAAAAAGGGGTGGGGTCTAAGTTTTTGTGACAAAGTATGACGCTAGAGGAGGGTGGGGTAAAAATCGGCAACCTCGCGTGACGTCATTTATGGACGACCCCTTCAGTCGTGAAGGGGTGACACCAAGAGCTACCGCCCCGGGTGACACCAGCCCTAGTGACGCCTCTGACACTAACTACACTACACGTTCGTAAAGTAAAATATAGGCATTGGCATTAGTCACTAGGCCATTAGGGTGAAATACAAATAAGCTGAATTAACCAAAGGACTTAGGTTAGGTGTCCCAAATTGAAATGAACTATTTATAATTTATAGTAATCGTGTGTGGTGAATTTCACATAATACTAAGAGTGTTTTATTATTCAATTTATTCTAAGTATTTTACGATTTAAAATTATAGTAATTTCTCATCTTTAAAAATCACGCAGTTATGAAGTTTGCTGAAAATCGACCCATACACACACAAACTGATTTTTTAAAAAGATGTGGTTTATCTTGAGAGCTTTAATCTACTATTAAAAAGAAAACAACAGACTGCATACAGACTGTACAGAGAAGTAAGGTAGGGGTCGAGTGGCATACAATAAAAAGAACCTTTTTATTTTAATGTTAAAAAAACACAATTTTTTTAACTATAAATCCTTTATTTACGAGACATAACTAAAAGCATGTTCATTATAATACGCATCGCACGACAATCCAATTGTAGTTATGTCTCATATATAAATTATAAAGGATTTATAGTTTTTAAAAAACTACTTCAGTCTGCCTGCTAAATTCCAGCTCGATTTGATCACGGGAAAAGGGTTATAAAAACAAGACATGATTAATATAGTGCGCACCGCGCTTTGGCGAATTAAGGGGGGGGGGCTTAACGGGCTAAAGCCAGGGCCCCCCAAACTTAGTATATTTTATAATACATGCGGACAAATGTTTGCATGAATCCCTGAATATATCATAAAATTTATAAATTAAATAAATGAGTAAAATCTTATCTATTCATCTGATCGCTATTCCGACCCGATAGTCTTAGTCATCGAAAAACCTGATTTGATAGGCTCAATAAGAGAAAATATTAAGGAATATTATATCTATTTTTTAAAATTCACCATTTCCGTCAAATTCTCCTGGTGTTTAGGCTTGTGGTGCAAGCGATGGTGGGAGCGATTCCAGGGGCGAGAGGTGGGAATATTTTTCCCCCATTTGTCTTTTTTTCTTTTCTTTTTTACACTCAATTTAAGATACAGGTAAACATTTATTTCTTTGTGTTCGGTTTTTTCATGAATAATCTTTTTGGCTCAATGGTTACAAGTTACAGTCTTATATTAGCTGCTAGCAATAATTTTAGTTAAAGGGACGCTGGCTGGATAGGACCCTGATTCGAATTGCAGCGAGGGGCCCCGTTACAGTCTTATATTAGCTGCTATCAATCATTTTAGTTAACGGGGCGCTGGATGGTCCTGGATGGATAGGACCCCAGGTCGAGTTGCAGCCAGGCGCCCCGTGCAGTCTTAATCCACCCCTGCCTATACCACTAATTTTTTATTAACTTAAGGTCAACGGTGCCGTAACAATTTCATACCTATTTGAAACAAAGATACAGTTTTTATTTTGTGGCACCAATTGATTTCCAATTTGCGGAACTGCCGGATTTAAGAAGTGAAATCCGTCCAGATTTGTAAAAAAGGCCGGATTCCGGATTTTGCCGGAGCCATTATTTGTTTATGTATTTTATGGCTCTGCCGGATTTGGCTGATTTATGAATTGAAATTCTTCCGGATCCGGATTTTTAAAAATGGCCGGATTCCGGATTTACCGCAGCCGGAATCCGGTACACGCCTAATTAATAGTTACCCACTGCCCACGCTACTATTTATTTTTTTATGTCAAAGCCAAATTCCATTTCATTTAAAAATATTGTTTCAAAATTTAGTAATTTAAGTGAGTAGTGAGCAAGGGTAAACTATAATTCTTATTTCAGCGTCCTAATTTAAACTGAAGACTTTAAGTTTAAGTGTCTTAAGTCTAAAGCAACGGTAGCCAAACCGCGGCTTGTGAACCGCATGTGGCTCTTCCTTCTGTGCTCACTTTACGGCTCGCGTACAGTTCATGAAAGATTATGTTACAAGGTTTACGGCCGGGAAGTTTTCCAAGACCAAGCTAGGTGTAATGACCCACAGCCTTCAATGTGGCTCTCAAAAATTACTTATTTTTAATTTGCTCTCAGTTTCCACTCTTTAAATTTTAAAGCAAAGAATACTTAAGAAGTTAAGTAAACACTTTAAACAGCAAAAACGCATGGCATAATATAATAATTTTTTTTTAATTAAGGCCTACTTTAACTTTTTTATTTAAATTAATAACTTTATCATTATCAATCGACTTTAACTTTAATAATCAAGACACTTAAAGTTTATTTTAGAAGTAGAAGTAAAACATCTTAGTATATAATATATTATAAAACTTTAAAGAATGCAATATAAAAATATGCCTTACTGCCTAAATTGTAATAGTAAATTAGTAATGTAATTTATTAGATATAAATCAACTACTTGTATCTACCGAATATAGCAGCGAGCTCTTACTTTCGTTTTCTAAAACGGGGTAGCACATCACACTTGCACAGTTTCAACACATCACAGTAAAAGTAATGACACGCCCTATTATCGTAAGTTATCAATATTGGTATCGATATTTTGATATATTAAGTTAATTTTCTAAGTACATTTTTATAAGCTTAAAAATTTAACTAGATATAAAGATGAATATTAATCAAATAATTTTTTAATGAAATTGTTAATTATAAATATGAGGAGGCTCGGCATAATAGTATCCTAAACATTAGTATTTATTTTATTTTGAAAATGTAGGATCCGGATGTCTAATTCTATTGTCACGTGACAAATCATGGCGGGATCCATCCATGTATTGCTTCCTGTTTAGCTACTAATGTTTTGTGTAACCAGCCAATTGTCCTGGTGTGTAAAAATATTTATACAAAAGGTATAATAAATTTCAGGTATTTCAATGGATATAATGATTTTGATAATTATCTCGTATTAGCATTTGATTTGCCAAGTTGTTTTTTCTTAAATACATATTTTGTCTTGAGTCGATCGTGGCTCATACTTTTTCAGACTTCTACTTCTTCATGTCATGGTCATGATTCATGCAAAGCAATGGCAACGGCAATGTATGGCTTTATGACTTCATGGATATTTGTCAAATTTGATTAACACTGATTGAAATTATTTTTTAAAAAAATTCATGATTACATTTTTGGTTTTTCTATGCAAGAGAGTATTTATTACTTTATAAGTGCTTGGTTAAATGATCTCATCTTGATCTCGATCCCAAGACTAAGAATCTAAGAAAACTAAGATACGATGAGGCAAAGATCAGCACATGCACACCACACAATTTCAATTACCAGTACCATAGATAATAATAATAGATGCCTGGAAGGAAAAGTCTGAGTTTAAGTTACAAAGGCAATAATTATAATAAATAGAAAACGCCATGTTGCGACTGGGCCAAAGCCAAAGTAATATGAACAAATTATTATAATAATTTAAATAATAAATAGCTGGTATTTCAAGTTCATTTTTTACTAGTCCCTAGGTAGGCGCTTGCCAGATGGATGGAACACATATCCTAAGAGTATGAGAAGGAAAACTGTACTCAACCTTTGAGATTGAGTCGCATAAGCATATTACATACATAATTTATAGACTATTATTATTTATTATTATAGTTATGGTAATATAAATAGTTTTTTTTATTGTACTTTGGATTCTGACATTGACTGAAATTTGGTATCGTGATATCGTTAACAAAATGTAACACTTCCTTTTAATTTTCTATGGTAAATTGTTGTTGTTTCACCTCATATAGTCATATAGCCAATTATTGGCATAATAATAAATTCCAAATCCACCAAATAGTTAAATTTAAAGCCCACATCTTGCTTTTTTCTTTTTTTTTAAAGTTACTTACCCTTAGTAATAAATTATTCAATAATAACTCAAAAGTCTCAATAGCCCTCAGGAGTCACACAAAAAAACAACAACAAAAAACTACTAATCATTAATCCATGAACAATCCAAGATATTACTAATATTACTAAGAAATACCAATTGAAGTATTACTTAACTGATGTGCATGACAAAGAATTCCGTGCTTTTTTAAAAACAAAACTAAATAATAGTAAAGAAAGATAAGTCACTTGTCTAATAATAAAATGCATTGTGCAACAATCTTCTGTATAGAAGGAGTGTCTGTAATAGATAAGATAGAGTAACAAACTGAAGTAATTAAGTAATTAAAATCTTATCTAATTAAAATAAAATACATTCTATATATTTATTTTGAATATCATACCCTAAATAGAAAAGGGTAAAATAATTTGGTAATTAATAGTTGTATCATAGGACTTTTTTTTCTCCAGCTACCTTCTTTTTTACTTTGATACAACACAAAGATGGCGACCAGAAAAAAGTAGTCCAACGTGAAAAATGCTGAAATTAGGAGGTTATTGGAAGACATTTTAAGGCTATTTTAGCTACTAACAGGGAACAGGAACAAATACAAAATGTAAAAATTTCAACTCACTAAATTTACAATTCAAATTTGTATTCAAAGTTAATGCCGCCTAATCTTGAAAATGGGAGATAAACTTTTTTCACAACTTTAAAAAAAAATTCATAGGTCTTTACTGCCACTAGAGCGTCACCACATATATTCAAAGAAATTGCTTGAGCTGAAATTTTTCACATATACTTTTGTCACCTAACAATGCATTCTATCAAAATTTCATATGGATCGAATGTACTGTAATTAAATTAATTAGTTTTTAGATAATCTCAATGTATCTCTATGTAGCATGTAAATAGTTATGCTAGTCTCAACTAGTCTGTCGCGCGGTGTTGTTGAACCTTCTCATCCATGAGGTGCATCCACCGATCATCATCAGTGTCTGCGATTCCTCTAAGGGCATAGGCCACCTATGATAGACCTCCAGGCATCTCTATCCTGGGCCAGCTTCTCCAGGATCTTCCATTCATGGCCGTTCTCTTGATGTAGGCCTCTAACCCTCGGCGCCAAGTGTTTCTTGGGCGGCCTCTTTTCCGCTTACCCTGGGGGTTCCATTTCAGGGCTTGCCTTGTTGTATTAGAAGCCGGCCTAATAGCTGCCAGATTTTGGCTTTCACTGTTAGGCGTCTTATTTTCTTCATCAAGGAATCCATCCTCTCCCAGGACTGAAATGTCTTTTGTTGCTCTTTTTGGTGTCATTGTAACTACGTATGTTGTTTTTTTTTACACTGCAGGGTTGTTGGCCTTGCGCGCAACCACTAGGGGGCTGGGGGGGTTGGCGGGTTGCCCCTCACAACTCCATGGGTAGTTGCCTTTGTTCGTGTTGGGTCCCTAGCCTTTGTGGATCTCTCCACTTCCTACAAGGCAGTAGGGCGTATTTTGGTCCGCCCCGGGTATTTTATTTCCCCGGTACCCTCCATATCTGGTGGGCTTTCCCCTATCCGCCCCTGGGGAGGCGCTCAATGGAAGATCAGCATCTCCACTACTGTAATTGAAATTAATGAATCATTGTAATATCTACTATAATTGAAATTAATGAACAACTCATCAGCAGCGTGTTGCTGGTAATATTCCTATCAGAAACAGTTGAAAAGGATTATTAAGAGTTGAAGTTGTTGGATATTGAGATTTGAAGTAACTGGATATTGAGAGTTGAAATAGTTGGATATTGAGAGTTGAAGTAACTGGATATTGAGAGTTGAAATAGTTGGATATTGAGAGTTGAAGTAACTGGATATTGAGAGTTGAAATAGTTGGATATTGAGAGTTGAAGTAACTGGATATCGAGAGTATAAGTACTGTAGTTGGATATTGAGAGTTGAAGTAACAGGATATTGAGAGTTGAAGTAACAGGATATTGAGAGTTGAAGTCGTGTTGTTAGTGTCAAAGCAGGGGTGTTTTTATTAGAAACAACCTCTTTCATCTTTGTGCAGTCCATCCTTATTTTCGGAAGAAGAGTTTTGTTTTCCTGTTTCCTTATATGATTCATTCAAAGAACCAAAACCTTTAATTGTTAGCGATTTCTGTTTCATTTTCCTCTGCAAGCCTAAGTTTAACCTCCATTAATATAGACATTGGAGCCACATTTTCACGGGTACCCGGGCTAAAATTTACTACCTGGTTAATCGCACGGCAACAGGTACTCGGTTTCCCGTGTACTAGTTGACAGGCCTATTAGTATGTTGAGGTACTACATTAATTTTATTTTAGAGAAAGATAACACAGCAAAATATTTATAAGATACATATACCCGAAAATAATGTAAATACTGTTTACCGTGTTAATAGCATTTTGTGATGTCTTAATGTATTTTACACTTTCTTTTATTAATGTTTTGTTTTATGCACATCTTACCATGGCATACAATCGGCCTCAAAGCTATACACACTTGAGTGAATTTCAAGCATACAAAATTACTTATGATTAGAATTAAATTAAACATAAATTTAAATTTAAAAAAAAATTTGAATGTTACATGTATCTGAACATTTATTATATCAATTCAATACAATATTTTTAGGAAATTTTTGTTTATAAAGTGTTATGTTAACTTTACAGGAAACTGAAGCATTGCCAAACAATTAATAAAATTAGCTTAAAATATTACACCCTTGAATTAAGTTGAATTATATTGTAATTGTCTACAAGTGGACTATAGTTAGAGTTAAAACCGTTGGAATTTTAAGTGTGAGCGATAGCAGCCTTATATCACAGTTATGTGAATTTGTGGATAAACCATCCTTTAGTGATAAAACTACGACTTATATGAACTAAGGATGATAAAAATAATATTTTAGTTATGTTTGTTAATAAATTGCTGAATTAATTTATTAAAATTTCTTTTTGAAATTCAATTCAGTCATATTGTTTACAAGTCTATTGTTTTTTCATAAATGAAATTCATTTTCTGTCCACTCCCATCCTTGGCAACAACATTGAGAAGTTTCTAAAGCAATGAGACATAACTAGTCACAGTGTGCTTGTAAAGCACTAGCCTCATCCTGCTCATAGATTCTAAACAAGGGCTCTTTTCCTGTTATTTTACATGGCTTATTCTACTCTGCTTGCAACTGTGTTGTGTGATAATAATTATCTAAGAAAGCATCATTACAAGTTACATTTTAATTTTATACTGTAAATGGAACATTAAAGAAGGCCCTTGTTAGACTCAATTTTGTTTCTTTTAATTCATATTGTTTTTTAAAGGTTTTACTGTTTCTTGTGTAAACAAATTACAATCAATCTATAAACAATGTTTATTTTTAACTATATTTATTAATAATTAATTACATGTAATGCTTTTTGTGATAAATAGTATCCAATCATTTGATGATAAGCAATATTTATGACACAAGGAAGGAAAATAAAGCAGGAACATAATTATTGTAAGTCATAAATATTAGAATGACAATATGATTAGGCCTATTTGGTATCATGCCAGAATTTTCTGTTTAAAACCTTGTTGTGCAATGTAAGCATTCCATACATTCACAGTTTCAATAGAATCAAAAAATCACATACCACAGAGGAATACAATTTTATTATTGATTTAAAACATTCACCATACACATATGAACTAATATTTATCAGTAATGCATTTAACAATTTATAGATTTAAAAAATAACCTTACTTGAGTTAGAGAAAATGTCATCGCATAACTGTTTATATCAGTTTTATTTTAAAAGTGTTTATTTTGAATAAATACATACAAAGCTTCATGTATTTGATAATCTAACACATGCTTTAAAATTGAGTTATTCTTAATTCTCTAAACAAACTATAATTTCGCTATTTGCTTTCAGTGTATCAATGTAATTTTAGTAATTTTACATCAGATAAGATTCTTTCATTGATCCAAATAATAGAAAAAATGTTTTTTATGTCATAGTAAGTATTCATTGTCTGCACATAGATAGTATATTAAACGGACATTTTAAAGTTAGAACAAACACAAAGTATTTATTAGTCTACCGCCATAGTCAGCTTTTACAAAATCTGAACTTACCCTAAAACTTGGCCCCTCTTTGACAGTACACTTCTTTTTTTTTGTTTTTTAGGCTTTATCTCTTCTTTCCACCATTCCGCCACTCAATAGTTTGATAACACCCACTTTGGCAGCTACCAATTTAATGTGGCATTAGAAAGCATTTCATTAAATGTATATGACTTGTAAAATCCTATTCTCCAAGCTTCACCCATTTCTTTTAGCCAAGTAACATCTATCATTACTTTGTTTCACTAAAATATGTTATAAACAGAGATTTAGATTACCAATATTCAAACTTTTCTTCCTCAGATCACCTGCATATTCATGACAGGTGTTTTCATCAGCAATGTCAGACGGGGAAGTGTTACACTTCGAGTGCATCAATCGTTACAACCCCCTTGACTATGGACATGGCCGCGAGCACATCCCAATAGATCCTGGAGACAGTCTGGAAGTTGATGTCTCGACTTTAAGCTCTGGCCCTTCAGAGAAGCCACAGGTATGTTCGGAGAAGCTTTAATATGAATTATGATCTCGCTTTAGAGACAGAAAATGGCGTTTATTCTACCTTATTAGCTCTTAACTTTTTTGACCTTTTATCCCCTGTGGTAAACTAATCCAACAATGTGCAATTTTTAATAATTTCTGAAAATATAAAATTATATTCATATGTACTAACAAGCCATGGAAGTTCTGTGTCATGTTTTGATGCAGCACTGATGAATGAGGACCAAGTTTTGTGTCATGTTTTAAATCTTGTACTTGACTATTTCAGGGTTGGCTTCTTGGCAGGAACATAACCAAAGGTTTACGAGGGAGGTTCCCTGGAGTTCCCTATATCCAATTTGTGCGATGTGATTTTAATGACAGTGGCTATGAAGGTACACCCCACCGTATGTACTTATCTTTTTGTCCTTAGTGCAATCGCTTGTCTATTTTTTCCCCATTGTTTCTTTCTGTAATGCTCTTTTAAAGTTGAATTTTAAAAAAATATTTTTTTATTGCCCTTTGTTGAAATAGTTGCACTTTTTAATGACCTGCAGCTATCAAATTTTTATTGTTCAAAAATTGTTTTTATGCAATTTTGAAGGATATTTTATATGAACTCTTCATCGGTCCAACTCTTTTTATGTTACAGCAGGGTCCATTTGCATATGGAAAAGATTAAACATTTATTCCCCTTAGCCTGCTAAACTATGTAATCTCCTACTACTGTATGTTGCTCATAAGCCTTGGTATTCAAAGGTTTAGTAAAATTAAGGAAATATGTATTTTTTGTATGCCACTACAACACTAATCAGCTACTCAACATATGCTAATAAAAATAAAAAATTGCGAGAAATTTCACAGACACAAAAAAACAGCCAAAACTTATGTTAAATAATAATAATATAACTCTTTGATTCGGTGACAAATGATTTGAATAAGAAATATATGGTTATTCCCCTTTATAAGCTACATGTTTTTCTTTTTTTGTTATTTTTTTTTAACTTCTTTTTTTTTATTACAGTTTACTATTCACTGTATGGTAATGTGGGTGGATAAAGAATACTTGTCAAATATATTTACATATATATATTTATTAAAAATGAAATAATTTTTTTAATAGAAAAAGTAATCATTAATTAAATTATCTTATAACACTAGACTTCCCAACAGACATGAGTAGATTTTGTATAAGCAAAGGAACAAGTCCATTGTAATACAAAATTAGAAAGATGGGACATTTAAAACACCTTAATTCAATGCCAATACATTTAAGAGGAGCGAGTTGATCCCTTTTCTTTACTAAGGGACTAGCGTATGGTATTTGTGTGTGCAAACCTTTACATTGATAATTATAAGCCAAACGGCTGAGCATTTTAATGTTAAATCATTTTTAATGTAGCACAAATGTAAAGATAAGGAAAATTTTAACAGTACTTTTCAGTCCACCTTAGCACTAAACACCTTAAGTATCATAATGTCCACTTAGCACTAAACACCTTAAGTATCATAATGTCCACTTAGCACTAAACACCTTAAGTATCATAATGTCCACTTAGCACTAAACACCTTAAGTATCATAATGTCCACTTAGCCACTTATATGGTTAAATATTCCATGCTTAATTTTAGCCTCAATTACAAATCTTAAATAACCAACTCTCCACTGTAGCCACAGCCATACATGTTAAATGTCCCAATTTCAACTTCAGCCACAGCCAAACAGGTTAAATGTCCAACTTTCAACTGTAGCCACAGCCAAACACGTTAAATGTCCAACTTTCAACTTCAGCCACAGCCAAACACGTTAAATGTCCAACTTTCAACTGGAGCCACAGCCAAACATATTAAATGTCCCACTTTCAACTTCAGCCACAGCCAAACACATTAAATGTCCAACTTTCAACTTCAGCCACAGCAAAACACATTAAATATCCAACTTTCAACTTCAGCCATAGCCAAACAGGTTAAATGTCCAACTTTCAACTGGAGCCACAGCCAAACACGCTAAATGTCCAACTTTCAACTGTAGCCACAGCCAAACACATTAAATGTCCAACTTTCAACTTCAGCCACAGCCAAACAGGTTAAATGTCCAACTTTCAACTGGAGCCACAGCCAAACACGTTAAATGTCCAACTTTCAACTGTAGCCACAGCCAAACACGTTAAATGTCCAACTTTCAACTGTAGCCACAGCCAAACAGGTTAAATGTCCAACTTTCAACTGGAGCCACAGCCAAACACGTTAAATGTCCAACTTTCAACTGTAGCCACAGCCAAACACGTTAAATGTCCAACTTTCAACTGTAGCCACAGCCAAACACGTTAAATGTCCAACTTTCAACTGTAGCCACAGCCAAACAGGTTAAATGTCCAACTTTCAACTGGAGCCACAGCCAAGCACGTTAAATGTCCAACTTTCAACTGTAGCCACAGCCAAACACGTTAAATGTCCAACTTTCAACTGGAGCCACAGCCAAACACGTTAAATGTCCAACTTTCAACTGTAGCCACAGCCAAACACTTTAAATGTCCAACTTTCAACTGTAGCCACAGCCAAACACGTTAAATGTCCAACTTTCAACTGTAGCCACAGCCAAACACGTTAAATGTCCAACTTTCAACTGTAGCCACAGCCAAACACGTTAAATGGTAGGACATACGCTGTTAGTTGTTAACCTTTTTAAAGTTTCCTATCAGACACGCCCTCCCCCTTCCCTCTTTTAAAAATTTAAAAAATCGTAAAGCCATAAAAGAAAGAGCATAAAAAAAGCCGGGACTATATTTTTTAGTTTGAAATATTCTAAACTTCGCCATTATTATTATATTGAGATGCCAACGTATACATGATTTGGGACCTGCGTCCGTTGGTGGGAATAAAGTTTTCTCTCGACACAAAATTCCTGCTGTCTACCAGCATGTCTATCTATGGTCCATGGCCTTCAACACGACACTGACGCCTATGGAGTTGCGACACTGACGCCTATGGAGTTAGGTTGACCTCATGCTTACCTGCCCTGACCCTGATATCACCCGGTATAGTCCAGTTAGGACGTCACCCCAGTGTTACAAGCCCAGCTATCAGTAACCTACTGAGAACGTGACACGGCACATGTTGGGCCTCCCTATCAAATGACCTGCTGTTTAAACCTACCTACTGCGGTCAGCTAGAACCAGGTCATTAACAAGCGTATCTCCTACTCCTGGCCCAGTCACTTCAGAGTATAGTGGATACGTAATCCACATGGCATGGCATAGCAATGGTATGTCTGCGGAGCTCTTCTATGGATACACTAGTGCGTGTTATTGTCCAGTATTAGTATTAGAACTGCTTCAAACTTTGTTTAACATAATAAATTAGCGCCCATTACTTCATTAGTATCTAAAATAACTGAACTGCATCCATCTTTGTCTGACATAGTAAATCCTCGTCCGTTATTATCTGACATAATAGAGCTGCATCCATCTTTATCTAACTTAATATAAATATAGAACCGTGTTTAGGTATTTCATGTCTACTTAACCATGTTCCGCTATATCATATAAATAAACTATTGAAAAGAACGTTCTAAATTATCGCATACATTTGAAAAATGTGCTATCTCTCAACCAAAAAGGGAGAGGCTAAGAAAGATAAGTCTTCACATAGAGATGGTAGTTAAGAACCTAATTTTTATTATCATTATATATTTGTTTTAAAGATTCACAAGTTTGTAAATTCTCTCCTACCTCTACACTACAAATGATATTTCTTTGTTTTCCCTTGACTCCCTTGGTTTTTCTTTATCACTTAGTCTTTCTATAACTATAGATGTAATCCCTGACCGTAACCCACTTTGAGAAGTATGTCCCAGAGTGGTGTCGTTAAGAGTGTTGTTGAACGTCAAGTTTTGTTACCCATTGACCCAGTGGTATTTCCATGGTTTAATGTTTACCTCTGTAAGTAAACATCAATCAATCCCCAACCATTGCTGTATGATACTTTCATGTTGGCTAATTTAACACATTTTTCACAATTCTTTCACGTGCAGTTATTACGTTTTGCTGAAGTTTGTGTATTTTTCTTTCTGGAAGGTAACATTTCTTTTGGTTCAACTGTTATCTAACAATTATACCAAATCCCTGGGATAAAGTACTCAACGGTTTTTGCTAATTGGTTTTTACAATGTTTCGCTGGCCGCTACAGGAAATAAAACAAAATTGAATACATCTTTAGATTTGTTTACGTTGCAGATTCATAGAGTCAGCTGTCATTAAAATTGTAAGCTAAGATTACTAAGAATTTTTCTGTGTGTTCAAAGAACATTTTAAAAATAATATGACGTCATTGTTTTGTCGTTGCCTGTGTAATTTCTGTGGAACAAGTGTTTCTATTGAGTCTATCAAATACCCATGTGTTTTATTGAGTCTATCAAATACCCATGTGTTTCTATTGAGACTATCAAATACCCATGTGTTTCTATTGAGTCTATCAAATACCCATGTGTTTCTATTGAGTCTATCAAATACCCATGTGTTTCTATTGAGTCTATCAAATACACATGTGTTTTATTGAGTCTATCAAATACCCATGTGTTTCTATTGAGTCTATCAAATACCCATGTGTTTTATTGAGTCTATCAAATACCCATGTGTTTTATTGAGTGGTGTAAGGGAGGGTGGAGACAGATAACGAGTTTTCATAATGTCATGTTGTCCTGAAAATATAGTGAGGCATCTTTTAATTCCCTCCATTCTGTTGATGTTCTGGGTAAAAGGACCCCACTGTATGTTCAATTTAACATCGACCTGACTAAGGCTTTAAAGGCTCTACATGGCACACTTGTCAATGATTTTACTTATTAATATGTAACTCTTGCAGGCGTTCTCTCAATACAAAACCTTGTACACAATCCTCTGAAGAACTTGTTTCAATAAAACAACTTTAATATTTATACTTTGTACAAAGAAATATAATTTGAGGTTATACAACGTGGAATCCTGAGGCACACAGACATTCCGTCCTTCCACCACGGACCTTCTCTGACAACTGATCCCCCAACCTTCTTAGCCAATGGGAACGACTCTTTCTTCCCGCGCTTTCACTAACGTGACCTCTCCGTCATACAGCACGCGATACACTCGTGATTCATACGTGACATTCACCCCCATCCTTCAAGAAAAAATGTTTATGAAATACAACATTTTTGGTCTTAATAAAATCAAATTAATATATATCTATATTCAAATTTCAAATATTGTTCATCAATGAACATTCATAGCCTTACACACAACATCTAAACATAAAATCAAGAGGAAAAAAATCTGTAGGACTTCAGCAGTCTACCTGTACTGAAAAAATGAAACTGAAATTTTAAACACATCTCTAATTTTGTGTAATTAAAATACTTTTAACAATCAATATTATTAAAATTAAATAATAAACCAGTGGAATTCAAACACTGTTCCTTGTCTATTGTTCAGCGAATAAAAATATTAATATATTACAGTCTCTGGTTGTATCATTTAGGAATTCACAGACTAATATTAATACAGTCTCTGGTTTTATCATTGAGGAATTCACAGACTAATATTAATACAGTCTCTGGTTTTATCACTTAAGAATTCACAGAATGTCTTTATTTATTGTCATTCTACTTAATATGTCTGCAACCACATTGTCCTTTCCCTTCACAGGTTTAGTGTCAAATTTGTAGTCGGCTAATAGCATAGCCTAGTTCAAAGATAGTCATTCCTCAGCTGACGAGTATGAATTCAAACAGATGGGCTTTGAATGTTTCTTCAGACTGTTAAATGTTCAATAATTCACCAACCACGACCACGATTATGTCCATTCACAATATCAATTCCAGCATCTTGAATAAGTTACTTAGCTTTTGAGATGTCATTTTTGCTTCCAGATAATTCAATAGAATTTCGACCAGATGAGTCACTGTCAGTAGAAAGCTTTATCTGAAAATCATTGTTTTTATCTATATCTTTCATTCTGTTTAATACACAACCAATTGTTCTTCCTACTTCAGATGATTCCACACGAATGGTTTCAGATTCACTAGTACCATCTTTGTCTCTGCTACTATGGTCTTCATCCCTTTTATCATATACGTGATTGTCAATAGTGGCTACAGTGTCACTAGTACTTATTTCTTCTCGATTCAACTTAATTTTATCATCCATGTCTGGTTTTTCATTCTTTCTCCATGGTTGATCAAAATTTCTTATTCTGGAATCAAAACTATATCTGCCTCTCCATGATCTTCTGCTTTTGATTATAATCTCTATTTATGGAATTATGATTATATCTGTCTCTCCATGATTGTCTACTTTGATCATAATCTCTATGTCTGGAATTATGATTATATTTTTCTCTCCATGCTTGTCTACCTTTGTTTTCAATGTGATCTTGTCCTGATCTTTCTTCTGTTTTCTTTCTTATAGGGCTGCCCTAAGTTTACACCCTATTTGGTTGTCCTTTATTGCGGTAACACTGCTTTGCCATATGTCCTGGCTTGTTACAGTACCAGTAAATAGTTTGTCTGTTGCCTTGGTTTGGCAGACTCTGGTTTCTCATACCGTGTCTTTTTTCTTGACTTAATTTGTATTGCTGCAAAGATATCTTGTCTCTTATCCATTTCCACATTTGGATGAGAGTCTTTGAATGTTCGTAATGCATTTGTTAGCTCTGCTTGAGTACGAACGTTTTTATCAGTTAAATTTGTGAATAGAGTTGGTGTTGCATTTTCTAAAAAACTTTTTAATTAACACCATGTCTAGTATGGCCTTTGGATTGCTCGTATCTATTGCTGTAAGTTCCAGCCATTTTGTTAATTTAACTTGTGCTTCATGCACTATGATCTGTGGATCTTTGTCCATCTTGATTCTCATTTCATGAAATTCTTTTCTATAATCATTTTCTGACTTTCAGAAATATAATAGAAGTGCCCTTTTGACATTTTTATATATGCTTTTGTCTTCTTTTGCTATACTGTTGTAAGCTTCAAATGCTTCTCCAGTTAGTTGAGTCATCAATTGTGCTGGCCAATCTTCTTCATCATAACCTTTCATGACCATAATGGATTCAAAATAATCCAGATAAACATCCTATCATATTTTCTAACTTTGATAGTGTCCTTCGGTGCTGACTTTCTATTTGTGTCATTACCAGGATTGTGGCCTCTACTCTCTAAATCAATTTGTAGTTTTAACTTGTCAATTTGAATTTGTTCAAGTTCTCTTCTTGCAGCTCTTTCTTCTCTTTCAATGATTTGTCTTTGCCTCTCTTTTTCATCAGCTTCTTTTTGCTTTTGCTTCTCTTTTTCTTCGGCAGTTCTTTGATTTTCTTTTTCTTCAGCTTTTCTTAGCTTTTCTTCAGCAATTTTGACTTTTTCTTCAATAAAGTCTTTCATTTCTTTTCCACTTAGTCCGATCTCTTTAGCTATGGCAGTGAATTCTTTGTAGTAATCCATGTTTTGTTATATGGAACAATATGAGTCAAGCAATTCGGTAAGGAATGTATGTATTTATTTATTAATGTAAAAATCTTCCAAATGAAAAAATCTTGATTTCAAAATGTTAAGACAACAAAGCATCCTCACACGGGATCTTCAGTATACTTTATATATACGCTCCCTCAGATTGACAAAACACATCTGATGGTCCAAAGTTTTTACTATGAAATAAGTCACTTAGTTAAATTTTCAATTTTCGAGTAGTTTTTAGACAATTTAGTTCACTCCGTTAATCCAAAACTGCAATTATCAAACTCTTCACACAATGAATGGATAAAAATTCCGTTCCTTTATTTATAATTCACACTGACACAGTTGTTAATAGTCCATAGCTTTTTCTAGTTCAAGGTTATGTTTACAAATATTTCCTGGAATCAACTAACATCAGTGAGCTTGTTGACCCATATACGTTCACCATGTGTTACCATACACTAGGCTTGTCAACTGCGTGACCCAGATTCCGGCACTGTGTATATTTAGAACCAACGTGCTTGCTCACGTGTATACGTTCACTCTGTGTCACCTGTCGACTGTGAGGTTAGAACCAACTTGTCTTATCCAGTTCTACACAGCGCACGCAGTGGTCACGTGCGTCCAAGCCGCCATCTTGAAATATAATCAAATATTTCATTGAACCACAAAAGTTTATTCACAGCTTCTTACGAACTTGAATATTCACCAATAGTAATGGCTCACATTATTTCTTCTTTTAATGAATACTTTCCTTTTTGAAATACATAATACTTGTAACTTCCACGAAACCTCCTTCAAATCAAAATCCGGAACTTCTCTGACAACTGATCACCCAACCTTCTTAGCCAATGGGAACGACTCTTTCTTCCCGCGCTTTCACTCACGTGACCTCTCCGTCATACAGCACGCGATACACTCGTGATTCATACGGGACAACACTGTAGTTTTCCATCCTACAATGTTGCCTTAGAAACTCTAGGGTCTTCTCTGCCCGGCATCACACAGTGTCAATGTGCTAGAAACTCTAGGGTCTTGTCTGCCCGGCATCACACAGTGTCAATGTGCTAGAAACTCAAGGGTCTTGTCTGCCCGGCATTACACATTGTCAATGTGCTCTTTCCATCAAACCTCTCTGTGACTAATGACACCAATCCTATCACAATGAAATTTCTAAGCACATAGTTATTGGGGGAGTGAGTCTTTTTCTGGACATTGACAAGGTCTGGCAGGATGTAATTCCATGGCCTAACTCTTCTCTCACACATCTAGCCGTCGTGGTGTAATTGGTCCTGTTGGCGATCTTCCTGTACATGGCCGTGTCGTCGGTTAAGAGTTATGTCAGCCTTTCGGACAGGTCATTGGTACATGCTAGCAGTAATTAGAACATCCTGCTTGCACAGCACCACCCCACCCCTCATTTCCCCCTTTTTTCTCAGACTAAAAACTCGGGCATCTTGGTCTCTCGGGATCTTTGGTCTCCAAGGGCATTCTGACATATTGTGACTTGACCAATTTTGTCTTACTGTTCTTACCTTAACGTGCTCCGACAGCTGGCAGACCACACGGGTGAGGGATATCGGACTATAGTTGATGAGTTCTTTCCTGTTGATTGACGTGGCACGTGCTTGTTTACAGTTGGTTGGAACATCGTCCTTACTCGGTGTTGACTGGACGAGAATGGTCTTGTTTTGTTGGAACATCGTCCTTACTCGGTGTTGACTGGACGAGAATGGTCTTGTTTTGTTGGAACATCGTCTTTACTGGGTCTTGACTGGACGAGAATGGTCTTGTTTTGTTGGAACATCGTCTTTACTCGCAGTTGACTGGACGAGAATTGTCTTCTTTTGTGTTCTTAGTCTTTAAAAAATTCTCTTGGGGGGGGGGCAGTATTGCTGTCTATTACAGGTGAAAGGTGGAGATTCCCCATGTTCTTCTTACTTATGGAACAGCAACAGTCGAATGAAACTGCTCTAGTTAGCCTGAACGTTGTCATCTGTGACACGCGTCGCCTAAAATTTGCATCATTTGTCTAATGCCTGTTGACACTTAAGTAGCTTGTTAAAAGGCTGCCGTTGACATACTTTTCCTGGTTCGCCACAGAGACATGGATACCGACATGGCATGGTCCACTAAACACGACCAACTCACTGTAATACCGACTTGGCGTGGTCCACTAAACACGTCCAGCTCACTGTAATACCGACTTGGCGTGGTCCATTAAACACGTCCAACTCACTGTAATACCGACTTGGCGTGGTCCACTAAACACGTCCAACTCACTGTAATACCGACTTGGCGTGGTCCATTAAACACGTCCAACTCACTGTAATACCGACTTGGCGTGGTCCACTAAACACGACCAACTCACTGTAATACCGACTTGGCGTGGTCCACTAAACACGTCCAACTCACTGTAATACCGACTTGGCGTGGTCCACTAAACACGTCCAACTCACTGTAATACCGACTTGGCGTGGTCCACTAAACACGTCCAACTCACTGTAATACCGACTTGGCGTGGTCCACTAAACACGTCCAACTCACTGTAATACCGACTTGGCGTGGTCCACTAAACACGTCCAACTCACTGTAATACCGACTTGGCGTGGTCCACTAAACACGACCAACTCACTGTAATACCGACTTGGCGTGGTCCACTAAACACGTCCAACTCACTGTAATACCGACTTGGCGTGGTCCACTAAACACTGCCGTCCCCCTTGTACAACATATAACCCTAGTGCACCACATGGCTTACGTCAATAGAAGTAGAAGGACCTAACCCTAACTCAAGTGATCGAGTGCAGGAGCCTGTGGCCGGGGCTAACATATTCCCCATTTATCTTATCTATACAGAAGATAGTTGCGTCCACAGACCATGACAGATGATCTGTTGGCAAGTGATGCAGCGTTCACAGGCTTTGTGGGTTCCAGCCGCCTAACACTCATGTAGTTAGGTACCCATTCGGAGCGGGGTGACTCAGGGACGCCCTAGGCCCCGGGAACAAACCCTTGCCTTCACACGGATTCGAACCCGTGACCATCGGTACGACAGTCCAGTGCCACTCCACCACCGCGTCCCCTAAACCTAAACATTCAACCTAAACATGTCCCTGATCATCTAATTCAGTTGGGAGTACATGTGAACATGATTCTATTAAAATCTATAGTCTAAAGCTAGTTTTATATTTATATGTGGGTGGGGGAAGTGGGGTTAGAGTTAGAGGAATAACCCAGGTCATAAGTATCGCTGGCCGCCGTGATGTAGAAATATTAACGATCAATCTTACGGACTGTCAAGACTTTCACCAAATCACTGAAGTTAGTACTCAAAGATAAAGAACTTGGTATGGGGAAGGGTAATCATGCTAGGAGCATCCTTTAGAAACACAAGTACCGGTACATATAAAAATTAAGCAAATGTCATTTTCGCGTACCAGATAAATATGTTAATATTTTAAGAAATGATAATAAATAGTATTTAAATATTACAATATGTTATAGTTTAATACCCCCCCCCCACTCCTTTTTTCCAACGGATCTGTTACGAAATGTTATTTGACTAAGTAAAATCTGGACCAATGATCATGACTTCGTGGTGATGTCAAGCTCACCGTTTGAGAGCCTTTCACACTCATGACACATACAGAGTACATCCATTATGTACACATATGGCACCACATATTGTTCACATACGGGTACACACATGTGTACCCTAACACGTCTTGTATTTCGCCGTTGCCACTGCACCAAACAGCCCCTCTGCCTGTAGCCTACCTACAGCCGGACCACCTCATCTCCCCTCTCTCCCCTGGTCCCCGGCAGTACGGCGGTAGTGGTGGCGAGGTCCCAGTTATCGGCGACTACCACATCTCCAATAGTTCCAGCCCGACTGTCAGATGATAACACTAGCGCTAACCAGGCGATGTCGTCCCACGTGACGTGCTGGGATTGTTAGGTCTATTTTAAGAAGACAAGAAACCCAGTGACATTCAACTCGCCCGAGTCTAGGTCACCAGGTCATAGAACACTTAGCCACCACCGCCACCCCACCACCAATAGTTAAATGAAATGTCTAGATACGCTGTGCTGAGTGATGGCATGGGTCAATATAAGATGTGTGTGATGAGTGATGGCATGGGTCATGATAAAATGTGAGTGATGCCATGGGTCTATATAAAAATGTGCTGAGTGATGGCATGGGCCTCTATATTGCATGGGTCATGATAAGCTGTGTGTGATGAGTGATGCCATGGGTCTATATAAAATGTGCTGAGTGATGCCATGGGTCTATATAAAATGTGCTGAGTGATGCCATGGGTCTATATAAAATGTGCTGAGTGATGCCATGGGTCTATATAAAATGTGCTGAGTGATGCCATGGGTCTATATAAAATGTGCTGAGTGATGCCATGGGTCTATATAAAATGTGCTGAGTGATGCCATGGGTCTATATAAAATGTGCTGAGTGATGCCATGGCATGGGTCTATATAAAATGTGCTGAGTGATGCCATGGGTCTCTATTTGTATGGGTCACCCAGCTCTCCTCGACATTTATTTAGTCCACTTACCTTGTCAGAGTGTATGTTTGCTTTGTGAAATTTTGTAATGTGTGTGTGCTTTGTGTGAAATTTCAAATGAAATGACATTCTGTCATGGTTTATTTACAGTGGCGTCGTCGTAGGATCTTTTAAGGAAATAAGGTAGCATATACAGTGCAGTATATATATTTCTTATGACTTTTGGGTTCTAGAAAACTGGACTACTTTCTTGGGCATAGGTTTATTCATGGATGTTGGATGATAAAATATTGGCTAAAGCGTGTACACCAGGAGTGATCTACAATGACCATCGGACGGAACTCATCCTTATTAAAGGTATGTTCATCATGACCACTGTTACAATGACCATCGGACGGAACTCATCCTTATTAAAGGTATGTTCATCATGACCACTGTTACAATGACCATCGGACGGAACTCATCCTTATTAATTAAAGGTATGTTCATCATGACCACTGTTACAATGACCATCGGACGGAACTCATCCTTATTAATTAAAGGTATGTTCATCATGACCACTATTGGAAAATTACTACTAGCTGAACTCATTGTTGAGGCTCAAATCAGGTGGAATATGGCGAACTAGGAAGGCAATACTCAATGGTGTCATCTACTCTCCCAATCACTGTAGTGGCGTCAATCTAGTTGGTCCTTCTTTCAAAATCTGCATGAAACACACGGAAGTGAAATGATAGGTTCAAAATGTGGTAGGAGCTAAAAGAAGTTAGGTTTAGCGGTGTAGGGACTGGGAGTGACATATGACAGGGAAACTGAGTCATATAAGGATTGGTACCACGCCAAAGAGTGACATATGACAGGGAAACTGTGTCATATTATGGGCACATGATTCTACCAAGAACATGGATTCCTTGTGAGACAGTATCATATTGTAAGGACTGTCTTGTAAGTATAGGATCGTGTTTGAAACAAGGAATACCATCTGGAATACAATACCATCTGGAATCGAATACCATCTGGAATTGAATTCAAGGAATACCATCTGGAATCGAATTGTTTGAAAAAAGGAATACCATCCGGAATCGAATAGTTTACATAACTAATAATTTGATTGTATCATTTCTTTGTAACTTGGGGGTGGGGGTTGTTTTTACTACGTTCAGTAAAGGTCTTTATTTTTGTTTGTTAATTTTATTTTTTACCAACACCATTCCGTGATTTGTTGCTAAATGCAGCCTAACTGGGTGTTAGTTACCCGTCAATCATATCCTTACTGCCGATTTTTGGATGTAACAGCACCATACATTTTGTCTTTTTAGTATAAATTTAAAAATAAATTTTAAAGAAATAATTTTTAGTTGAATTTTACACGGGTGATAAGCGAATACATTTTTTTTAAACTTAGATTTTTTTAAATTAAAGTTAAAGGCATTAATTTTAAATCATTTATAAAATTAGTTATTAATTAAAACTAATGAAAATTAAATTTGAAATATGTGGACCGGCAGACGTCAACTAAGACAGTGCTTATTAAAAAAAAATATATTATAAATATTTTCTTTAATTTTAATCGAATTTTTATCGATTAAAATAATTTATATATATTTATTAATATTTGTATGAGTATGAGAGAGAGAGTGAGTGCGTGAGCGTGGGCTCTGCTACTGTAATTAATTAATGGCCTTTTTTTAAGCAATCCGAAAGTTACTTTCAGTTTTCAACCAGGATTGACGTTAACTCGCGTCACACAAGTATACCAATAAATCCAGCTGACTATAAACATTCTTATAAAATAGCAACTTGATGAAGCTGCTGTCCGCGTATTCCAACCTGCTACATGGCAGGTCTATTATCTCCTATCATGTGGGCCATCGTTTGCTGGCTGTGTTTAGATCCTTAACACATTTGGTCGTTACTTCCCATTGATCCCCTCTGTCAAACCAACATGCAACGTCCAGCAAACGCCAATACCGAGTCTGCCTGGCCACTACCGAGTCCGCCTGGCCACTACCGAGTCCGCCTGGCCACTACCGAGTCCGCCTGGCCACTACCGGCTTGTCAGCAATTATTAGAAACCCAGTCCACAAAATATCAATTAGCCATTTTCTCCTTATAGCTCCGTTCTTGACACAAGCTGCGTCTAATGATCGGGTGGGCGAGGGGAGGCGGCGCGCACCGCGGAGAACGAATCCATAGTATCGATTGAGATTAGGAGAGCAAAAAAATCTGGGTCACTAGGGCAGTAGTGGCAGCTACCTGACCCTGTGAGAGGAGGGGTGGGGCGGTGGAGGTCATGTGATCGTGCCGTGTGAACCTGTCTCTGTGTGTTGTGTTAGCTCGAACCGCAACGTCTTTCACTCCATGCTTTGTGAATATTCTCATTCTTTATCATTCCTCTATTACCATCGGTCATGGCGAGTATGGTGAGTGAACTTTTGCTATTGCTTATTTGAGGCCGCTGTGGCCCGCTCGTTGTGTTACTGAGGGTGTTGAACTGGCCCGTGGCCACAGCTCCCTGATGGGTGGCCAGTTGGGCCAGTTGTTGAGCTTTCGTCAACCGTGTGTGTTGGCTTTATCTGCCTGGTGTTATCTCTTTGATCAGACGACCGCCAGACGGGTCAAGAACTCCAGACGGCGATAACAGGCCGATGATTAAATGGGGGAAGATGGAAGACCCGAGAGGTCATCGGGACAGTGTTGAAGACCGCGAGCGTGGACCGTGGACTCATAATATACAATACAGCGATAAGGAACATGTCGGGTCATGTACTTGATTGGGCAATGGGTATGGTGAGCCATGACATTTATAAGCTGTAATGTCATATGCATAGTGGGCCATGACAATAATGACATGGACTTGATTGGGCCATGGGCATAGTGAGCCATGACATTTATAAGATGTAATGTCATATGCATAGTGGGCCATGACAATAATGACATGGACTTGATTGGGCCATGGGCATAGTGAGCCATGACATTTATAAGATGTAATGTCATATGCATAGTGGGCCATGACAATAATGACATGGACTTGTTTGGACCATGACAATAGTGACATGGACTTGATTGGACCATGGCAATAGTGACATGGACTTGAAAGAACCATGACAATAGTGAGATTGACTTGATTGGGCCATGACAGTAGTCTGTAGTGACATGGACTTGATTAGACCATGACAATAGTGACATGGACTTGACTGGGACATAAAATAGTGACATGGACTTGATTGAGCCATGACAATAGTAATAGTGAGATTGACTTGATTGGGTCATGACAATAGTAATAGTGAGATTGACTTGATTGGGCCATGACAATAGTGAGATTGACTTGATTGGGCCATGCCAATAGTCACATGGACTTGACTGGGACATAATATAGTGACATGGACTTGATTGAGCCATGACAATTTTGAGCGTTATTTTCAGACTGAAATCTATGCATGTATTTTATGGATCTTGCACTTTAAATTCCACGTACGTGCTTTATCAACAGGCAGACTAGCACAGATGAGGAACACACGGTGGTTAGAAATATAGGCCCTACAGACTATAGGCCAAAGTTCACATCAATGCTATTGTTATCACATTGACATCCACATATTTCTAAATTCGAAACGAACATATTCTACGTTTCTGTCTAAGTAGAAACTCTTGCATATGGTCGGGTTGCACTAATGTGGCATTGTTCATAATTGCAAGGTTGGCACCTACATTTAATTCTAGGGGCTGCTTTTTAAATTTTTCACTTGGATTTCTATTTCATTTTAGTGGTCAGTAATTAATTCTTACCTGGATTTTAGTTCTAGTTAAGTAATTGTCAGTAATCTGTCATCTTAATTATGTTCCCACATGTGTAAATGCGATATCAGTGTTCCGCATGTGTACATGCGATAGCAGTGTTGCACATGTGTACATGCGATAGCAGTGTTGCACATGTGTACATGCGATAGCAGTGTTCCACATATGTACAAGTAGTACATGCGATAGCAGTGTTGCACATGTGTACATGCGATAGCAGTGTTCCACATCTGTACATAAAAATGAATGAATCTGAATAATTTTTACACGAAGTCTACAAAAAATAAGAAATGACTTACTACACTACGTCTAAAATTAATAATTTACTGAATCTACAATTTGTAATTTACGACAATGATAATCAGTCCACAATTAAGGATAATTTAAACTAAGTATAAAATAAATGTTTTACTACACCACGGATTCAATTAATAATTTACTTCATTAAGTCCACAACTAATGATATATTAAACACAGTCTATTATGAATAATTTACTACACTACATCTGCAATAAATGATTTACTTTACTAAGTCTACAATGATAATTCACAAAACTATATCTACTATCAATGATTACTACAGTAAATCTGTCATTAATAATTTATAACACTACGCCTTCAATTAATGATTTACTACACTACTTCTACCATTAATGATTTACTACACTACTTCTACCATTAATGATTTACTACACTACTTCTACCATTAATGATTTACTACACTACTTCTACCATTAATGATTTACTACACTACTTCTACCATTAATGATTTACTACACTACTTCTACCATTAATGATTTACTACACTACTTCTACCATTAATGATTTACTACACTACTTCTACCATTAATGATTTACTACACTACTTCTACCATTAATGATTTACTACACTACTTCTACCATTAATGATTTACTACACTACTTCTACCATTAATGATTTACTACACTACTTCTACCATTAATGATTTACTACACTACTTCTACCATTAATGATTTACTACACTACTTCTACCATTAATGATTTACTACACTACTTCTACCATTAATGATTTACTACACTACTTCTACCATTAATGATTTACTACACTACTTCTACCATTAATGATTTACTACACTACTTCTACCATTAATGATTTACTACACTACTTCTACCATTAATGATTTACTACACTACTTCTACCATTAATGATTTACTACACTACTTCTACATTAATGATTTACTACACTACTTCTACCATTAATGATTTACTACACTACTTCTACCATTAATGATTTACTACACTACTTCTACCATTAATGATTTACTACACTACTTCTACATTAATGATTTACTACACTACTTCTACCATTAATGATTTACTACACTACTTCTACATTAATGATTTACTACACTACTTCTACATTAATGATTTACTACACTACTTCTACATTAATGATTTACTACACTACTTCTACCATTAATGATTTACTACACTACTTCTACCATTAATGATTTACTACACTACTTCTACCATTAATGATTTACTACACTACTTCTACCATTAATGATTTACTACACTACTTCTACCATTAATGATTTACTACACTACTTCTACCATTAATGATTTACTACACTACTTCTACCATTAATGATTTACTACACTACTTCTACCATTAATGATTTACTACACTACTTCTACCATTAATGATTTACTACACTACTTCTACCATTAATGATTTACTACACTACTTCTAACATTATTAATTTACTACACTACTTCTACCATTATTAATTTACTACATTACTTCTGCAATTAATGATATATTACAATATGTCTGCAACTAATGATTTACTAACACTAAGTCTAAAATTAATGATTTAATACTCTAAATTGTTATCTTAAATATCAACTGATTCAGTTAGTATTTAGTGTGTATTAAGTGTTTCAGATATATGATTGAGATGAAGTCAATGATGAAATAAGGAATTAAAAAACTACGTAAAAGTTATTTAACGCTCACTACTTACTAGTGGGTGTGACAAATTGATCGCATGGGGTATACAAATGATGTAATGATACTGTTCTAAAGTAAAAGATGTAATGATACTGTTCTAAAGTAAATGATGTAATGATACTGTTCTAAAGTAGATGATGTAATGATACTGTTCTAAAGTAAATGATGTAATGATAATATTCTAAAGTCTAAAGTAAATGATGTAATGATAATATTCTAAAGTAAATGATGTAATGATACTGCTCTAAAGTAAATGATGCAATGATACTGTTCTAAAGTAAATGATGTAATGATACTGTTCTAAAGTAAATGATGTAATGATACTGTTCTAAAGTAAATGATGTAATGACGATGTTATATAGTGAATGATAAAAATAAATGGATAATTTATATAGCGCTGTACCCCATTAAGAAAATTAGGCTCACAGCGCTTTACATAAAAATAATAACATACATATAAGTATTAATGCATTCAATAAACCTTCATACCCTAAAACCCAAATAAATGACAGCACGGTTCACATAAGCTACTTTTATCGTTAGAAGAAATGTTGTTTAATTAGTTTTGAAAATAAAATTTGAAAAGATGTGTCTTTAGTGCAGTCCTGAAGGCCTTAGTAGTTAGAACACTGCTAATGTGTAATGGTAAGAATTCCATTGTTTGGCGGCACAAAAAGAGAAAGACCTTTCGTCAATTGTTTAAGTGCGTGTCTAAGTCTAACAAACAGAGAGAATACGTGTTTCTGCAGAAGAGCGTAGCTGACGAGTGGAAGTTCAGTAAGATCGGAAGGGCATGAGTCAGAAAAGAAGTTTTACAGAGAACGGACAGTTTGTTTCAGTTTAAAATACTACTCTATGTAATGATACTGTTGTAAAGCAAATGATGAAATGATATTGTTCTAACAAATGGGTGAAACTAGAATAAAACAAGTTGCAATAATCGAAGAAAATTATTTCTGCAGCTTGGCACCGAAAAGTTTGATAACTATATTAACCACATTTATCGTTCATGAACAACTTTGTAACGTGTTTTTGTCTTTGACATCTGACCTGACATTCTATCGATTGCTTTGATAACAGCATTATGTTCAAATAAGTTTTGCGGATTATCGAAATGGCATGTGCTAAAAAATATTGTTATAAAATTGCTACTTTGGTCAGTATTATTTTTGGAAAAGCAAATGATTGTAATATTTACTTTAATTAAAAATAATGAATCATTGTAATAAGTAATATCTACTTATCTATTATAATTGAAATTAATGAATTATTGTAATATCTACTGTAATTGAAATTAATGAACAACTCATCAGCAGCGTGTTGCTGGTAATATTCCTATCAGAAACAGTTGAAAAGGATTATTTAGAGTTGAAGTAACTGAACTAAACGTGAACATTTACACTGATAAAAAATACACATATACGTCGGTCATTTTTCACTAGGCATTTAGCCACATGTTAAAATATGCACTGATACATATTTATACCGGTAGGTATTATCTGAGGGTTTGATGTTAACACCGATTTATTGTGCGTAAATGAAACGTGTGCTAGTATCTAGGATATTTGACGTGTATTCAGTGGACACGTATTTTTACCTTGAATAATTAATCCGACATTTGACTTGGCATTATGGTAACTTGTTTTTTTTGAATGAATGATTCCTAAATGCTCCTGTTAGGTTTTTAAATAATGCAACAACCTGCATGCATGTCTTCAAATCCGCAAAGTAAGCGTTAGTAAATACATAACAACTAATCACTTCACCAACAGCTTTCAAAATAACATTTAAAGAAATAAGTGTTGGCCTTTTAACGTTATGTTTGCATTTATTGCTGGCTTCCTGTACATCAAACCCATTGCCATCTCTATGTACATCAAACCCATTGCCATCCTGTATTTGTAATTCTAGAGCCAAGATTCCGTAGAGTTTCGAATATTCGAGTCTGCATGCCTAAGCCGGACACCGCATTGAATACCAATACCATTTCTTATGAAGTGAACAAAGCGATGTTTGATGTATATATTATATAGAGATGGCAATCGGTTTGATATGAAAATATTTGGAAATATGTTTGAAGTGCATATATGGACATTGGTTTGATGTACATAGAGTTAGAGATGGTAATGGGTTTGATGCACATAGCGGATTGGTTTAATGTACATAGAGATGGTAATGTGTTTGATGCACATAGAGATTGGTTTAATGTACATAGAGATGGCAATGGGTTTGATGCACATAGAGATTGGTTTAATGTACATAGAGATGGCACTGGGTTTGATGTACATAGAGATGGCAATGGGTTTGATGTACATAGAGATGGCAATGGGTTTGATGTACATAGAGATGGCAATGGGTTTGATGTACATAGAGATTGGTTTGATGTACATAGAGATGGCAATGGGTTTGATGCACATAGAGATTGGTTTAATGTACATAGAGATGGCACTGGGTTTGATGTACATAGAGATGGCAATGGGTTTGATGTACATAGAGATGGCAATGGGTTTGATGTACATAGAGATGGCAATGGGTTTGATGTACATAGAGATTGGTTTGATGTACATAGAGATGGCAATGGGTTCGATGTACATAGAGATGGCAATGGGTTTGATGTACATAGAGATGGCAATGGGTTTGATGTACACAGAGATGGCAATGGGCTATATGTAAATAGAGATGGTAATGGGTTTGATGCACATAGAGATTGGTTTAATGTACATAGAGATGGCAATGGGTTTGATGTACATAGAGATGGCAATGGGTTTGATGTACATAGAGATGACAATGGGTTTGATGCACATAGAGATTGGTTTAATGTACATAGAGATGGCAATGGGTTTGATGCACATAGAAATTGGTTTAATGTACATAGAGATGGCAATGGGTTTGATGTACATAGAGATGGCAATGGGTTTGATGCACATAGAAATTGGTTTAATGTACATAGAGATGGCAATGGGTTTGATGCACATAGAAATTGGTTTAATGTACATAGAGATGTAATGGGTTTGATGCACATAGAGATTGGTTTAATGTACATAGAGATGGCAATGGGTTTGATGTACATAGAGATGACAATGGGTTTGATGCACATAGAGACTGGTTTAATGTACATAGAGATGGCAATGGTTTTGATGCACATAGAAATTGGTTTAATGTACATAGAGATGGCAATGGGTTTGATGTACATATAGATGGGTTTGACGTACATATAGATGGGTTTGATGTACCTAGAGAAGTCTTGGGTGAACTGTTCATATATTTATTGTTCATTTTGGAACTAGGCGAGAACATTTTCAGCCAACTTTTCTATAATTCCAACATTCTCACGCTCGAAATTCTAGTTGTTAAAAAAACAAAGACCGAATACAACACTCGCACACTGTTTTAAACGAAACTACAAATGGCAAGATTAGAACCTGTCTTTTTGAAAGTAAGACCAATGGAGGGAAGGAATTGTGATGAATTCTAACTGAAGTAATTGATGATGAATGCAATGCAAGAACCTATTTTCGAAAATGTTAACATTATCTTGGTGACAAACTTTCCTTGTGTGTGCAAAGTACACAAACACACACACACACACACACAACTAAAGAACATTGCTGAAATGCGATCGTGCTGATGTAATATTCGAACATCTCGTTACTTCTATTTGTAATATATATCAGTTTTTTCTTTACCACAGGGCCACCGAGGATACCGCACAGATTTGTGGATTTAGCCCTGATCAGACCAAGCTTGTGTATACACTGTAAGTATTAACTAATAGAAGTAAGCTCTTGCTTTGTATGTATACACTGCAAGTATTAACTAATAGAAGTAAGCTCTTGCTTTGTATGTATACACTGCAAGTATTAACTAATAGAAGTAAGCTCTTGCTTTGTATGTATACACTGCAAGTATTAACTAATAGAAGTAAGCTCTTGCTTTGTATGTATACACTGCAAGTATTAACTAATAGAAGTAAGCTCTTGCTTTGTATGTATACACTGCAAGTATTAACTAATAGAAGTAAGCTCTTGTTTTGTATGTATACACTGCAAGTATTAACTAATAGAAGTAAGCTCTTGCTTTGTATGTATACACTGCAAGTATTAACATGGTAACTTAGAAGTAAGCTATTGTTTTTTATGCATATGTTACAGGCAAAGTGTGAAATTCAGGAATGCCTAGGCAATGTATAGAATGCCTGATGGTTTCAGGCAAAGTATGAAATGATTGCTATTTCATACATTGCCTAGGCATTCAAATAGAATGCCGAGTTGTCGTCCGGCAAAGTATGTAATTAGCCTACCCCAGCCATTTTTCCAGCCACTGATGTTGGCGGTGGTGCTTTGGTCGTTGTTTGATGATGGCGATCGAAGTCTGTGAGTTTTGAAAGTTATTGTAAGACAGCGTTTAGCCGGTAGGAGGCTCCACTTCCAAATCGCAGACTATATTGCCAAAATTCTTCTCATGACGTCAGTTTATATCATCCGGCTGAGATTCCACAGACGTTCTCCCATAACATTTCCCCTTGGATTGCTGTGTGACCATGTCGGAAGAGAATGTAGTGCTAGGACATGAATCACGCCATGTTGACATGCAACGGTTCTACGATGTAGTGCTGGGACATGAATCACGCCATGTTGACATGCAACGGTTCTACGATGTAGTGCTAGGACATGAATCACGCCATGTTGACATGCAACGGTTCTACGATGTAGTGCTAGGACATGAATCACGCCATGTTGACATGCAACGGTTCTACGATGTAGTGCTAGGACATGAATCACGCCATGTTGACATGCAACGGTTCTACGATGTAGTGCTGGGACATGAATCACGTCATGTTGACATGCAACGGTTCTACGATGTAGTGCTGGGACATGAATCACGCCATGTTGACATGCAACGGTTCTACGATGTAGTGCTAGGACATGAATCACGCCATGTTAACATGCAACGGTTCTACGATGTAGTGCTGGGACATGAATCACGCCATGATGACATGCAACGGTTCTACGATGTAGTGCTAGGACATGAATCACGCCATGTTGACATTCAACGGTTCTACGATGTAGTGCTAGGACATGAATCACGCCATGTTAACATGCAACGGTTCTACGATGTAGTGCTAGGACATGAATCACGCCATGTTGACATGCAACGGTTCTACGATGTAGTGCTAGGACATGAATCACGCCATGTTAACATGCAACGGTTCTACGATGTAGTGCTAGGACATGAATCACGCCATGTTGACATGCAACGGTTCTACGATGTAGTGCTGGGACATGAATCACGCCATGTTGACATGCAACGGTTCTACGATGTAGTGCTGGGACATGAATCACGCCATGTTGACATGCAACGGTTCTACGATGTAAGAGCCAATGCTGCCAAAAACAGCGATGTGAAAATGGCTAAGACCACCATTAAGCAAGAACCACGTGACTATTGGCTGGTGAAACACTATGATGTCATGATGGTGGAAAATAAGAGTAAGTTGATCTACCCTGTTAAAGAAGGCGTGAGTGGCGTTCTGTTTTACGCCGCGGACTCCGAGATATGTGACGTACTTCATAAAGCCCATTTGGTCATTGGTTATGGATGACGGGACAGAATGTTGAAAGAACTTGCACCCAAATACAAGAACGCTACCCGTCATGATATTGAACTGTGTATTAACCTTAGTGAACCTTGCCAGAAAAAATACAAAAAGGCGTAAAAAAAGTCATTGTGGTCAAGCCAATGGCTTTTTTCTGAATTCAACCCTCGTTGTCAGGTCGACCTTTTCGGCTTTCAATCCCATCCTGATGGGGAATACAAGTTTATAATTGTTTATCATGATCATCCCACCTTGTTCGTGGTTCTCAGGGTCCTGAAGACAAAGAGGTCACAAGAAGTAGCATACCAGCTCGTAGACATATTTACATTGCTTGGTGCTCCAATGACTCTACAGTTCAATAACGGCAGGGAATTGGCAATGTAGTAAGCAGCCTAAAGGAGTACTGGCCCAACTTGAAGATCATTCATGGTAAGCCGCGTCACATACAAAGCCAGGGGAGCGTCGAACGAGCTAAATAGGACATCGAAAATATGATGTGTTCTTGTATGCAAGATGAAATAACTGGCCACTGGAGTGAGGGGTTACGGTTCGTCCAGCCCAAGAAGAACAGAGCTTTTCATTCTGGGGTTAAACGATCACCATATGAAGCTCTCCTTAGCTGCAGAGCTAAAGTAGGCCTCACAACGTTGTCCCTACCTGACGATGATTTACAAGATGTGAAAACAGAGGAAGACCTCGAAAAAATAATACAGAGCGTACATCATGTGCTTTATTTTGTATTGCTCTTAAAGTACGTAATTATCAATAAAGTCTTTTGTTGTGCTCTTTTTCCACTTTGCCTAAACGAAATGTGCTGCCCGGGGCAGAACCCATATTTGCCGCCGAAAATTTATGCTAATGCTATATAGAAAAGATAATTTTTATTAGAAGGTAATAATGACACTATACTTTTTCATGTTAGAGATAGATAGAAGAGCTTTCATTTCTTGATTAAAATTGAAGTTTTCTGCTTTTACTCATGACACGATCTTTGATGTATCAATATTTTCAGCCATGCGAAGCTCAATTACCAAAAAATATTATAGATTCCAATTACTCAATTTTGGTGTATTCATTATTGATTGTAATCATTTTTCATTAACTTAATTTTAGATAAGCATCTCTCACAGCTGGCATTACTTATGATAGTGTTAACAGTGTTAAGGAATATTCAAAGTAATGATATTTTATTCGGAACGGTAACTTCTAGCCTTAATATCCAGGACCGGATTTAGATTTGATGGGGCCCTAAGCTATTTCAGATATGGGGTCCTTTTTGATTTCCAGATATTCTATGTCAGTGCCAAATATGAAGAAAAATGGGGGGGGGGCAATAAGGCGCGGGCCCTAAGCTATAGCTTGTTTAGAAAATAGGTAAATCCAGCACTGTAAATATCTTTAAAAACTTGAATAAATCATATTTGCTTGAATTCAATAATTCATTTTTTAACGCGTGATGTTAAAGGACCGTGTAACTGCCAAAGCCTCACATGAATTACTGCAGCAACGTCATCTTATGATGTATACAACTTTTTTCTCAACAGTTTTCCTACATAACATTCCCTTTGATCGGCAATAATTAGCTCTCCCATTCTTTTAACTAAAAGGTTCAATTAAAATGTTAACCTATCCACATAAAAGTTAAGCATTATAGTATTATATAGCATATTTTTTGTTGTAGTCTTATTGGTTGTAGTTAGAATTTAACAGATGCAGCAATTTTGCTCCTAAAAGATGAGCAGCTGACTAATGTGAATCAGTTATAGGTACATCAAAGTCATGTTTTTATGCTACTTAAGTCCCTTGGTTTTTCAGTTCAGTAGCATTAGTATCGGAAGACTTTAGATTCATTTTTGGAGTTTTAAGTTTTGACATTATATACGGTAACATATTTTTAATTAATTTTTTCCTGTCTATTAAACTTTATTTAAACGTTTTTAGAAGCTAAGTAACAATAGGAATTTGCCGCCCTCAACAAATTGCCGCCCTAAACATCTGATTTGCTCATCTATGAAATTGATCGGGTATAGTAATTTTCGCGTCTACAACAGGAGTAGTTGTCAAATTTGGAGAATAAATTAAGTTACCAGCAGATCAGTGTCACGTTCTCATAGTACTCAAATCTCTTGGTTTTTCATTTAAGTAGCACATGTATCAGAATAATTAATATCCAATATTGAGTTTGAAGTTTTGGCAGTAGAAACGTTCACATTTTTTTAGTATAGTTACTTTATTTATTTCATTGATTTCTTATTTTAGTATTTAATTTATTTTGATAAAAGTTTTCCACTTTAAAAAAATTTCATTCTTAGAAGCTAATCAACGACGACGAATTTGCCGCCCCTAAATATGTGCCGCCCGGGGCATTTGCGTCCCCCTTGCCTCCCTCTTGCTACGCCACTGTGCCTAGGCAAAGTATGCAAAAGTTGTACAAATTTCATACTTTGCCTGAAACCATGAGGCATTCTATACATTGCCTAGGCATTCTATAGAATGTCTGATTTCACACATTGCCTGTAACATATACACTAGGTATTAACATAGTTAGTAATATTTACTAATAGAAATAAGCTATTGCTTTCTATGTATACACTGTATTAACATGGTTACTAATAGAACAAATCAATTGCTCTTTATAAGTAATACCGGTGGGGTGTAGCGCTGCAGTCAGGCTTAGAGAAATTAATGAAACGAAACGAGGTTTGATGACCAATCAGGAGTGACAAGGAAACAAAAGATGAATTGTTTAGTTTTTAGTATACCTTGTTTCACATATTCCTACATTTGTTCTTCAACTGGGTCATTCTGACATTTATCTTGATCCATGAAGAGACCAAACTTGTGTGTAGACTCTGCCTTTCTGTTCTGTGTAGACTGTACGTTTCTATTCTATGTAAATGAATGTCTCTATTCTATGTAAATGAATGTTTCTATTCTATGTAAATGAATGTTTCTATTCTGTGTAGACTGTATGTTTCTATTCTGTGTAGACTGTATGTCTCTATTCTGTGTAGACTGTATGTTTCTATTCTGTGTAGACTGTATGTTTCTATTCTGTGTAGACTGTATGTCTCTATTCTGTGTAGACTGTATGTTTCTATTCTATGTAAATGAATGTTTCTATTCTGTGTAGACTGTATGTTTCTATTCTGTGTAGACTGTATGTCTCTATTCTGTGTAGACTGTATGTTTCTATTCTGTGTAGACTGTATGTTTCTATTCTGTGTAGACTGTATGTCTCTATTCTGTGTAGACTGTATGTTTCTATTCTGTGTAGACTGTATGTTTCTATTCTGTGTAGACTGTATGTATCTATTCTGTGTAGACTGTATGTATCTATTCTGTGTAGACTATATGTATCTATTCTGTGTAGACTGTATGTTTCTATTCTGTGTAGACTGTATGTTTCTATTCTGTGTAGACTTTACGTTTCTGCTCTACCAACTTCTGTTCAGATCAATCCCTATAGCTCTCTGAGTCATGTTCCGATTGCCGAGGGTCAGCCTGACATTAACCGTGACCCACCGACAAGGCCTGGTTTGCGTCTAACTTTCGTATATCAAACTAACAACTATGGTAGCTTTGTAAGTCATGCTGAGCTGACCCGGATTAGATTGACATTGCCAATCCATATCATTAAGCTTTGAGTCATAATTAGACCGATCATTGCATTGAACATGTCATCTGCGCCGTCTTAGCATTTCGTCATGAACCTGAACCATGAACTAATGGCTACTCTTGCAACGTATATTTATGGAAAACATAATTGAGACTAAATACACTTTTAGCACACTTGATGTATTCTCTGCGGCTCAATGTCACAAGTGATATTTCATTCAACCATGTTACAGTTCACAGACTGGCAATGTCACCAGTTATATTTCATTCAACCATGTTACAGTTCACAGACTGGCAATGTCACCAGTGATATTTCATTCAACCATGTTACAGTTCACAGACTGGCAATGTCACAGTTCACAGACTGGCAATGAAACTTTGGCTAAATCAACTTACTTGTGAATATTTTTCTAAACAAACTGGCAATGGACTTTTTTCTAAAAAAATACCTGGCAATTAAACTTTGGCTAAACCTGCTTGCATTGAAATTTTGGCTAAACCTGCTGGGAATGAAACTTTGGCTAAACCTGATGGCAAGGAAATTGGCTAATTCTGCTGGCGAATACCATTTTCTTCCCTTCTAAATTTGTATAGTTTGTATTATCTTTGTGACTTTGGCACACGTGGCTTAAAATCTTCCATCTAATATCAGTTCCATTTCCCGAATCTCGTTTTTTCTCACGTTTTTTCCCCTAGAAAATATTCGAAACAAAGCTAACTAAACGAGAACTAAGACAGAAATGTTGTCCATATGCAGGGTTGCCAGACGTCCGGCAAAAGGAGAACACGTCTCGTTTAAAATGTTCCACTTTTCTTACATTTTATATTATACTTTTTATTTATTGTTGTTACAACTATTACATCGTATCTTTACTTTTTAAAAACCTAGATTATATCTATTTTTGAAATAAAACACTAGAAACCTAGGCGAGGACGACAAACCCTAGATCTATGTTGAAAAATATTTCTGTCATTGAAATAGAATAAACATCAGTATAGGAGGCTATGAGCCGTCTTCACACAAACTTTCAAGTTTTGATAAATAGATTTGAGGAGACATTTATTTCACTGAAAGTCAGGGAGATGTTGAGAAGACTTAAGGAAAGTGGTCGAGAAGAATATATTAATTTTATGGCAGATGTTAAGTTGGTGTGTGAAGCATGCAGTAGTTAGAAAAGTGGTTGAAGCCTTTTGATGAAATTCAATGCTTTAATTTTGATCGGATTTACTTAGATAAAATCAAAGACTGTAAACTTGATGACCTTTTTGCATGCATATTGTATCTGAAAGAGAAGGGTATTATTGTAGATGATGTGTAATTGTATGACCAATACTGTATTTTCTAAAATCATTTTTACAAGATAAAAATGAACAGTTTTTTTGAAAGACTCTTGCATGAACATTGGCAGCTATTACAATAAAATTGTACTGACTGTGAGTTTAATCTTGGACGACTCAAATGATATATTCAAAATGTCCTCCTTTGTCGTCGTCCTTTTTTGTTTTAATATGTCCTCCTTTTGGTGTCCACGTATCTGGCAACCCAATCCATATGTAATATTCGGTGCTGTCAACTTCCAACCAGGAGCAACCTTTCTTTCGCTTGTCAAAGAGACTATCCAGTTTTGTCAAAATGAAAATTTTTATTAATTCTTTATTTGAATAACTTAATTTATCTACAGGGTGGCCCAAAAAAAGTGGGCCCGCCTAGAGCAATATTGTGCGACATATATAAAATTATGTTTAGAGCGGTTTAAACCCGGTAGATTATGCTATTTGTGGTGCCCTCCAACAAAAAGTCTACTTTCGTCGTAAATTTGCAATAACAATAGAACAACTGAAATTGGCCATGGTTGAAGAGTGGTAACATTTGTCTCGGCTGTTTATAAACAAGAGCGTTGACCAGTGGCGAAGACGTTTAGAAAAAAAGGTTGAGAACCGAGGACACATTGAATTTGAATTCTGATTTTTTTTAAAATTAACATTTGGCAACAATTTACTTGATGTTTTATAGAAAACAGTTACACAAAAAAAATTATTATTTGAAATTATACAAGACGGTCCCACTTTTTTTGAGCCGCTCTGTAATTAAAAAAAACTTTGGAAATACGTATCTTATTACTTTTTTGTAAACAATTTATAACTATAAAGGACATTTTCCGAGTTAAAGTTATAATATTTTTTTTTAAAATATGTATTACTGGTATAATTACCAGAAAGAAACATAAAATTATTTATTTAAGAGTGTGCTCAATTTTGTCTAATGTAATGAATATTTATCAAAGTCGCATGCAGAAAAACTTTTTTTTAAAAATTAAATGTTTTTTAG
Source organism: Ampullaceana balthica (assembly GCA_944989445.1). NCBI lineage: Eukaryota > Metazoa > Mollusca > Gastropoda > Lymnaeidae > Ampullaceana > Ampullaceana balthica. The sequence goes on from CALYLW010000563.1 coordinate 254,578, forward strand.
TTATCAATATTACCTTTATCAAAGTGCACAATAATTTGTATATATTTATATAATTAATTTTTTCACATGTTCAGATTCGGTAAGAAAAAATTAATTAAATCTTGGGCGGCCAGGAAGCATTAATTAATTGTCCAAAAAACATTACATTTTATACCATCAATAGCAGTATCCTTTATCCTTCCTATATAATAAAAGGCTAAGTTCTGTCCGTTCTGTCCGGCCCTCGATAGCGATTGGTCCCTCAAACACATATGACTCCTACAGCCAATCATATTGAACACGTTTACGCGGACTTTCTAAACGAGTTATTTTTGGTGCAGTATTTCTTCCATGACTTTATTTTGAGTTATGCGAGTTGGGATTTATAGTCAAAAGCTCTGTTTTTACGAGTTATTTGTTTTAACTATAATGAATAGTATTTTTGACGTGATGCACATGTATGCCGGTCGAGGGGAGTTGCAACATGCCACTGAACGGTGGCGGAACGTCCTTGGACGGGCTTTGTTGCTCGTTCAAAATATGTTGCTACCGTGCCAACTATTTTATTTTGCTATAATATGTATATTGAGATCGAAGGAGCACACAAAAACGGAGTTAAATATCTTTAAATAATTTACATCATATGATTAAATAACAATACACTGTCCCTAACCAACTTTATCGCAACGAATCATAACCAATATTCACTCAAAGGTTCGTTGGACCGTTTGAAAAGTTGTTGTTTTTTAATTCGTATGCTGAGTTGGAGAGCATCTATTTTTTGTGCAATATTTTACCAAATTTGTGGCAATACTAAACTGCTGCGCGGGGTCAGTTGTCAGTAGGATATATACCCAGCCACGCAGCTTAAGTTGAACATTTATTATAAACCATTTTTTTAAAAGTAGTTTTTAGTTGTACTATTTTCCATTGATCTAGAGACAGTCTTACTCAGATCAGAAATAAAAGGGTAAAGAAGTGGTGCCACAGTGGCATGACACATAGCAATCTTAGCTCCCTCCCACTGGCAGACATTGGCCCCCTCCCACTGGTAGACATTGGCCCCCTCCCACTGGCAGACATTGGCCCCCTCCCCCAGAGTAAAGAAGTGGTGCCACAGTTCCATGACACATAGCAATCTTAGCTCCCTCCCACTGGCAGACATTGGCTCCCTCCCACTGGCAGACATTGGCCCCCTCCCACTGGCAGACATTGGCCCCCTCCCATTGACAGACATTAGCCCCCTCCCACTGGCAGACATTGGCCCCCTCCACCAGAGTAAAGAAGTGGTGCCACAGTGCCATGACACATAGCAATCTTAGCTCCCTCCCACTGGCAGACATAGGTCCCCTCCCACTGGCAGACATTGGCCCCCTCCCACTGGCAGACATTGGCCCCCCTCCCACTGGCAGACATTGGCCCCCTCCCACTGGCAGACATTGGCCCCCTCCCACTGGCAGACATTGGCCCCCTCCCACTGGCAGACATTGGCCCCTCTCCGACTGGCAGACATTGGCTCCCTCCCACTGGCGGACATTGGCCCCCTCCCACTGGCAGACATTGGCCCCCTCCCACTGGCAGACATTGGCCCCCTCCCACTGGCAGACATTGGCCCTCTCCCCCAGAGTAAAGAAGTGGTGCCACAGTGGCATGAGACAGCAATCTTAGCTCCCTCCCACTGGCAGACATTGGCCCCCTCCCCCAGAGTAAAGATGTGGTGCCACAGTGCCATGAAACATAGCAATCTTAGCTCCCTCCCACTGGCAGACATTGGCCCCCTCCCACTGGCAGACATTGGCCCCCTCCCACTGGCAGACATTGGCCCCCTCCCACTGGCAGACATTGGCCCCCTCCCACTGGCAGACATTGGCCCCTCTCCCACTGGCAGACATTGGCTCCCTCCCACTGGCAGACATTGGCCCCCTCCCACTGGCAGACATTGGCCCCCTCCCACTGGCAGACATTGGCCCCCTCCCACTGGCAGACATTGACCCCCTGCCACTGGCAGACATTGGCCCTCTCCCCAAGAGTAAAGAAGTTGTGCCACAGTGGCATGAGACAGCAATCTTAGCTCCCTCCCACTGGCAGACATTGGCCCTCTCCCCCAGAGTAAAGAAGTGGTGCCACAGTGGCATGAGACAGCAATCTTAGCTCCCTCCCACTGGCAGACATTGGCCCCCTCCCCCAGAGTAAAGATGTGGTGCCACAGTGCCATGACACATAGCAATCTTAGCTCTCTCCCACTGGCAGACATTGGCCCCCACCCACTGGCAGACATTGGCCCCCACCCACTGGCAGACATTGGCCCCCTCCCACTGGCAGACATTGGCCCTTTCCCCCAGGACCGCGCCAACGAGAGGGGCCAATAAGATGTGAGGTGCTGAAATATGATGGGATGGCGCTGGAATAAGATTGGAGAGTGCCGGAATGTCGTCAGTGGCAAGGTTAATTCAACTTAATGAGACATACAAAAAGATGCCGTCGCCTGTCTTTGGATCATCAAGTTTGAATATTTTTATTAACTTAGGCATAACAAATTTTTAACATTTCTTTTTGTCTTTTCTGTAAAAATTACATTAATTGATTGAACACTATTTAAATTTACCGTATTTTTTTCCAGGTAACGATTATATCTGGGGCAAAACTCATCCAGGAAAGATATGTGAAGGTAAGTTATTGATCAGATTAATTAGTGTAGAGCAACTTTTTAAGCTTGATTAAATATGCGTACTTTTTCTATTACCATTTATAACTAATTGGTAAAATGTAACTAAGTGTCACAGGTTGTTAGTGTCACAGGTTATTAGTGTCACAGGATGTCAGTGTCACAGGTTGTCAGTGTCACAGGTTGTCAGTGTCACAGGTTGTCAGTGTCACAGGTTGTCAGTGTCACAGGTTGTTAGTGTCACAGGTTGTTAGTGGCACAGGTTGTTAGTGTCACAGGTTGTCAGTGTCACAGGTTGTCAGTGTCACAGGTTGTCAGTGTCACATTGGTACAATGACACATTGGTACAACGACACATTGGTACAACGACACATTGGTGACACAGTGGTACAACAGTGACACAGTGGTACAACAGTGACACAGTGGTACAACAGTGACACATTGGTACAACAGTGACACAGTGGTACAACAATGACACAGTGGTACAACAGTGACACAGTGGTACAACAATGACACAGTGGTACAACAATGACAAATTGATACAACAATGACACAGTGGTACACCAATGACACATTGATATAACAGGGACACATTGGTTCAACAATGACACAGTGGTACCACAATGACACAGTTGTACAATGACACATTGATACAACAATGACACAGTGGTACCACAATAACACAGTGGTACAATGACACATTGATACAACAGTGACACAGTGGTACAACAGTGACACAGTGGTACAACAATGACACATTGATACAACAGTGACACAGTGGTACAACAATGAAACATTGGTACAACAATGAAACATTGGTACAACAATGACACATTGGTACAACAATGACACAGTGGTACAACAATGAAACATTGGTACAACAATGACACAGTGGTACAAAAATGACACATTGATACAACAATGAAACATTGGTACAACACCGACAGTGTCACAGTGGTACAACACTGCTACAGTGTCATATTGGTACAACGCTGACCAGTGCTATAACACTGACACAATGCCACAACGGTGACCAAATGTTATCAGTGGTAAATACCTAATCAAACTACTAACTACTGGGGGCGAGTCTAGTTTGTTACTCTATGTATCGTCCATAGTCTAGTTTGCTTGTCTATGTGTCGGGCATAGTCTAGTTTTTTAGTCTATGTGTTGGGCATAGTCTAGTTTGTTAGTCTATGTGTTGCGCATAGTCTAATTTGTTAGTCTATTTATCAGGCATAGTCTAGCTTGTTAGTCTATTCATCAGGCATAGTCTAGCTTGTTAGTCTATGTATCAGGCATAGTCTAATTTGTTAGTCTATGTTTTTTTCAATGAATATGGTTGAGATAATTGCCTTTGTTATGTGTAGTTTTAAGTCGACGCTGCGATAATTGCAGAACTTAAACTTCTCTGTTGGATTTATTGCACACTTTCAATCTCAGAATTACCCTCTGTTATGAACATGTGTTATAGTGTTGAATTACCTGCTCTTGACTAATGTTGCGTTTTTGTCCCTGAAAGATAGTCGCCAATCTGTAGGGCGTGAGCATTTAAAGTAGATGTAAATAAAACCCACAAATTATAAATGTGACTCATGAGTCCTTGTGTATAGATTGGGTTTTGGACCTTGTGTACAGATTGGGTTTTGTACCTTGTGTATAGATTGGGTTTTGGACCTTGTGTATAGATTGGGTTTTGGACCTTGTGTACAGATTGGGTTTTGGACCTTGTGTATAGATTGGGTTTTGGACCTTGTGTACAGATTGGGTTTTGGACCTTGTGTACAGATTGGGTTTTGGACCTTGTGTATAGATTGGGTTTTGGACCTTGTGTATAGATTGGGTTTTGGACCTTGTGTACAGATTGGGTTTTGGACCTTGTGTACAGATTGGGTTTTGGACCTTGTGTACAGATTGGGTTTTGGACCTTGTGTATAGATTGGGTTTTGGACCTTGTGTACAGATTGGGCGTTGGACCTTGTGTACAGATTGGGCGTTGGACCTTGTGTATAGATTGGGCGTTGGACCTTGTGTACAGATTGGGCGTTGGACCTTGTGTACAGATTGGGCGTTGGATCTTGTGTATAGATTGGGCGTTGGACCTTGTGTATAGATTGGGTTTTGGACCTTGTGTACAGATTGGGCGTTGGACCTTGTGTATAGATTGGGTTTTGGACCTTGTGTACAGATTGGGCGTTGGACCTTGTGTATAGATTGGGTTTTGGACCTTGTGTATAGATTGGGTGATGGACCTTGTGTATAGATTGGGCGATAGACCTTGTGTATAGATTGGGCGATGGACCTTGTGTATAGATTGGGCGATGGACCTTGTGTATAGATTGGGCGATGGACCTTGTGTATAGATTGGGCGATGGACCTTGTGTATAGATTGGGCGATGGACCTTGTGTATAGATTGGGCGATGGACCTTGTGTATAGATTGGGCGATGGACCTTGTGTATTGATTGGGCGATGGACCTTGTGTATAGATTGGGCGATGGACCTTGTGTATAGATTGGGCGATGGACCTTGTGTATAGATTGGGCGATGGACCTTGTGTATAGATTGGGCGATGGACCTTGTGTATAGATTGGGCGATGGACCTTGTGTATAGATTGGGCGATGGACCTTGTGTATAGATTGGGCGATGGACCTTGTGTATAGATTGGGCGATGGACCTTGTGTATAGATTGGGCGATGGACCTTGTGTATCGTTTGGGTTTTGGACCTTGTGTATAGATTGGGCGATGGACCTTGTGTATAGATTGGGCGATGGACCTTGTGTATAGATTGGGCGATGGACCTTGTGCATTGGTTGGACGTTGGACCTTGTGTATAGATTGCGTTTTGGACCTTGTGTATAGATTGGGCGTTGGACCTTGTGTATGGATTGGGTTTCGGACCTTGGGTATAGATTGGGCGTTGGACCTTGCTCAAACCCACCAATGAAAAACTGTCAACTCTGATGGGAAGCGCCATCCTCTTTCGTTTGAAGAAAAGTAATTGTCCCTAATTTCCCCTCGCTCTCTCTCTCTCTCTCTCTCTTTGTCTCGCTCTCTCTCTCTCTCTCTTGCAGCTTACATTAAGACCTGCCTGACACTGCCTCTCTCTCTCTCTCCCTCTCTTGCAGCCTGCGGTAAGACCTGCCTGACCATGTCTCCCCCTCTCTCTCTCTTGCAGCCTGCGGTAAGACCTGCCATTGCGCCTGTGCCCCGTTCACTATCAACACGACGCACTGCTCTCGGGATCGCAACGGTAGATCTGTCCAAAGCACGGACACTGACCTGGTGAGTCCAGTTTTAGCTCTTATCAGCGGCGACATCCGGAAATAGCCACAAGGATGAGAGGAAATTTTCATGGCGAGATAATAATTGCTGGTTTTTCATGGGGAGATAATAATTGCTGGTTTTTCATGGCGAGATAATAATTGCTGGTTTTTCATGAATAGTAAACTTGATACTGCTAGAAACAATGACGTTCACATGTTGACTTGAAATGGCCTTCAATAACTTCCACTGTTGACCATCTGCTTTCATCATCTCCCCAACAACAGCTGTCTCCACGTATCGTGACCCCCCTCCCCCACTCCCCTCCTGGACACCCTAACGCCAGCCACATCCCAATGGACCAATCAGTCAAGTTTATTATTGAAACAATCCCGCCATATTGATCCGAGTTTCAGCTCATGATTCAACAATATCTAGACAAAGTAGAAACAAGAGTTCAGATTAGGGGTCATTAATCTCTAGACAAAGTAGTAACGAGAGATCAGATTATGGGTCATTAATCTCTAGACAAAGTAGTAACGAGAGATCAGATTAGCGTAACATTTCATTGGTACCAAATTAACATACACAACAACACAATTGTATTTAAGTATTATTTTGCTGGTTAAAAATAAAAAGATTATTTAATAGATTAAAGAAGTCAATTGAAACAGGCGGTCGTTAAAATGTTACACAACCTTTTTAAAAACATAATAAAGTATTTACTTAGGTTATTTAAAACAAAAATTCCTGTCATGTTTGACCCTCTGTTCCAGCCTATATCAGAATGGAGTGTGTCTAGAATTGTTGTATGTTGTCATGGTTACCCCTCTGTTCCAGCCTATATCAGAATGGAGTGTGGCTAACGTAGTGGAGTGGATGGCTGCCGCCAACCTGTATCGTTATGCTGAGCTGTTCAGTGACAGGCAGATCACAGGCCGAGACCTGCTGAACATGGATGAGGACAAACTCAGGGTGAGTCCTGCAAGAGTTAATGTTAGGTTTGCCCATAGTGGAGGTAGCATCAGTTAAAGTTAGGTTTGTCCATAGTGGAGGTAGCATCAGTTAAAGTTAGGTTTGCCCATAGTGGAGGTAGCATCAGTTAATGTTAGGTTTGTCCATAGTGGAGGTAGCATCAGTTAAAGTTAGGTTTGTCCATAGTGGAGGTAGCATCAGTTAAAGTTAGGTTTGTCCATAGTGGAGGTAGCATCAGTTAAAGTTAGGTTTGCCCATAGTGGAGGTAGCATCAGTTAAAGTTAGGTTGGTCCATAGTGGAGGTAGCATCAGTTAAAGTTAGGTTTGTCCATAGTGGAGGTAGCATCAGTTAAAGTTAGGTTTGTCCATAGTGGAGGTAGCATCAGTTAATGTTAGGTTTGCCCATAGTGGAGGTAGCATCAGTTAAAGTTAGGTTTGCCCATAGTGGAGGTAGCATCAGTTAAAGTTAGGTTTGTCCATAGTGGAGGTAGCATCAGTTAAAGTTAGGTTTGTCCATAGTGGAGGTAGCATCAGTTAAAGTTAGGTTTGCCCATAGTGGAGGTAGCATCAGTTAAAGTTAGGTTGGTCCATAGTGGAGGTAGCATCAGTTAAAGTTAGGTTTGTCCATAGTGGAGGTAGCATCAGTTAAAGTTAGGTTTGTCCATAGTGGAGGTAGCATCAGTTAAAGTTAGGTTTGTCCATAGTGGAGGTAGCATCAGTTAATGTTAGGTTTGCCCATAGTGGAGGTAGCATCAGTTAAAGTTAGGTTTGTCCATAGTGGAGGTAGCATCAGTTAATGTTAGGTTTGTCCATAGTGGAGGTAGCATCAGTTAATGTTAGGTTTGCCCATAGTGGAGGTAGCATCAGTTAAAGTTAGGTTGGTCCATAGTGGAGGTAGCATCAGTTAAAGTTAGGTTTGCCCATAGTGGAGGTAGCATCAGTTAAAGTTAGGTTGGTCCATAGTGGAGGTAGCATCAGTTAATGTTAGGTTTTCCCATAGTGGAGGTAGCATCAGTTAAAGTTAGGTTTGTCCATAGTGGAGGTAGCATCAGTTAAAGTTAGGTTTGTCCATAGTGGAGGTAGCATCAGTTAAAGTTAGGTTTGTCCATAGTGGAGGTAGTATCTGTGAAAGTTAGGTTTATCCGCAATGCAAGTAGCATCACGTAGAGTTATATTTGTCCACATGACAGCCAACAGATCTAAATCACAATGAAAAATAGCTAACAGATATTAAATATATTAGTTTGCCTTAATATAGCCCAAAGAAGGAGCAAATTTTTCCCATGAATGTAAAACCTTTAAATATTTACTCTATGTCAACTGTGTTTGTTACTTTAGGTGTATACGTGTGTGTTACTAGAGGTGTATACGTGTGTGTTACTAGAGGTGTATACGTGTGTTAGTTTTTGCTGGACCAACATTGTTGTCCTGACATCTCCTCCTATCGACATTGACCCGTGAAATGTCAATATTGGCCAGTTAAATGTCAACATTGACTATTTAATTGCCAGCGCTGAGATTAATATCCTTAGCATACTTATTTGATCGTTACGTCACAAGGTGGCTGTGGTATGAGCACCATTGACAGCTATAAGTGCCACCCAACCCCTCTCTCGCCTAAATACGTCACAAGGTGGCTGTGGTATGAGCACCATTGACAGCTATAAGTGCCACCCCCTCCCTCCCGCGCCTAAATACGTCACAAGGTGACTGTGGTATGAGCACCATTGACAGCTATAAGTACCACCCACCATCTCCCTCGCCTAAATACGTCACAAGGTGGCTGTGGTGTGAGCACCATTGACAGCTATAAGTGCCACCCACCCCCTCCCTCGCCTAAATACGTCACAAGGTGGCTGTGGTGTGAGCACCATTGACAGCTATAAGTACCACCCACCATCTCCCTCGCCTAAATACGTCACAAGGTGGCTGTGGTGTGAGCACCATTGACAGCTATAAGTGCCACCCACCCCCTCCCTCGCCTAAATACGTCACAAGGTGGCTGTGGTGTGAGCACCATTGACAGCTATAAGTGCCACCCACCCCCTCTCTCGCCTAAATACGTCACAAGGTGGCTGTGGTATGAGCACCATTGACAGCTATAAGTGCCACCCACCCCCTCTCTCGCCTAAATACGTCACAAGGTGGCTGTGGTATGAGCACCATTGACAGCTATAAGTGCCACCCACCCCCTCTCTCGCCTAAATACGTCACAAGGTGGCTGTGGTATGAGCACCATTGACAGCTATAAGTGCCACCCACCCCCTCTCTCGCCTAAATACGTCACAAGGTGGCTGTGGTATGAGCACCATTGACAGCTATAAGTGCCACCCCCTCCCTCGCCTAAATACGTCACAAGGTGGCTGTGGTGTGAGCACCATTGACAGCTATAAGTGCCACCCACCCCCTCCCTCGCCTAAATACGTCACAAGGTGGCTGTGGTGTGAGCACCATTGACAGCTATAGGTGCCACCCCCTCCCTCCCGCGCCTAAATACGTCACAAGGTGACTGGTATGAGCACCATTGACAGCTATAGGTGCCACCCCCTCCCTCCCGCGCCTAAATACGCTCTTTTATCACTTACTCCCATAACACTCTCCCCAATCATAATGTGAATAGTGTACATGTTGGGCGATATCAAGTGTACATGTTGGATGATATCAAGTGCACATGTTGGGCGATATCAAGTGTACATGTTAGTGATATCAAATGTACATGTTAGTGATATCAAATGTACATGTTAGTGATATCAAGTGTATATGTTAGTGATATCAAGTGTATATGTTAGTGATATCAAGTGTACATGTTAGTGATATCAAGTGTACATGTTAGTGATATCAAGTGTATATGTTAGTGATATCAAGTGTACATGTTGGGCGATATCAAGTGTACATGTTAGTGATATCTAATGTACATGTTAGTGATATCAAATGTACATGTTAGTGATATCAAGTGTATATGTTAGTGATATCAAGTGTACATGTTAGTGATATCAAGTGTATATGTTAGTGATATCAAGTGTACATGTTAGTGATATCAAGTGTATATGTTAGTGATATCAAGTGTATATGTTAGTGATATCAAGTGTACATGTTAGTGATATCAAGTGTACATGTTAGTGATATCAAGTGTACATGTTAGTGATATCAAATGTACATGTTAGTGATATCAAGTGTATATGTTAGTGATATCAAGTGTACATGTTAGGCGATAGCAAGTGTACATGTTGGGCGATATCAAGTGTACATGTTGGGCGATATCAAGTGTACATGTTGGATGATATCAAGTGTACATGTTGGGCGATATCAAGTGTACATGTTGGGCGATATCAAGTGTATATGTTGGATGATATCAAGTGTACATGTTGGGCGATATCAAGTGTACATGTTGGGCGATATCAAGTGTATATGTTGGGCGATATCAAGTGTACATGTTGGGCGATATCAAGTGTAGATGTTGGGCGATATCAAGTGTACATGTTGGGTGATATCAAGTGTACATGTTGGGCGATATCAAGTGTACACGTTGGGCGATATCAAGTGTATATGTTGGGCGATATCAAGTGTACATGTTGGGCGATATCAAGTGTACATGTTGGGTGATATCAAGTGTACATGTTGGGCGATATCAAGTGTACATGTTGGGCGATATCAAGTGTATATGTTGGGCGATATCAAGTGTACATGTTGGGCGATATCAAGTGTATATGTTGGGCGATATCAAGTGTACATGTTGGGCGATATCAAGTGTATATGTTGGGCGATATCAAGTGTACATGTTGGGCGATATCAAGTGTACATGTTGGGCGATATCAAGTGTATATGTTGGGCGATATCAACTGTACATGTTGGGCGATAGCAAGTGTACATGTTGGGCAATATCAAGTGTACATGTTGGGCGATAGCAAGTGTACATGTTGGGCGATATCAAGTGTATATGTTGGGCGATATCAAGTGTACATGTTGTGCGATAGCAAGTGTACATGTTGGGCGATAGCAAGTGTACATGTTGGGCGATATCAAGTGTACATGTTGGGCGATATCAAGTGTATATGTTGGGCGATATCAAGTGTATATGTTGGGCGATAGCAAGTGTACACGTTGGGCGATATCAAGTGTATATGTTGGGCGATAGCAAGAGTACACGTTGGGCGATATCAAGTGTATATGTTGGGCGATATCAAGTGTATATGTTGGGCGATATCAAGTGTTCATGTTGGGCGATATCAAGTGTACATGTTGGGCGATATCAAGTGTACATGTTGGATGATATCAAGTGTACATGTAGGGCGATATCAAGTGTACATGTTGGGCGATATCAAGTGTACATGTTGGATGATATCAAGTGTAAATGTTGGGCGATATCAAGTGTACATGTTGGGCGATATCAAGTGTACATGTTGGGCGATAGCAAGTGTATATGTTGGGCGATATCAAGTGTACACGTTGGGCGATATCAAGTGTACATGTTGGGCGATATCAAGTGTACATGTTGGGCGATAGCAAGTGTACACGTTGGGCGATATCAAGTGTATACGTTGGGCGATATCAAGTGTTCATGTTGGGCGATATCAAGGGTACATGTTGGGCGATATCAAGTGTACATGTTGGATGATATCAAGTGTACATGTTGGGCGATATCAAGTATACATGTTGGGCGATATCAAGTGTACATGTTGGATGATATCAAGTGTAAATGTTGGGCGATATCAAGTGTACATGTTGGGCGATATCAAGTGTACATGTTGGGCGATAGCAAGTGTACATGTTGGGCGATAGCAAGTGTACATGTTGGGCGATAGCAAGTGTACATGTTGGGCGATATCAAGTGTACATGTTGGGCGATATCAAGTGTACATGTTGGGTGATATCAAGTGTATATGTTGGGCGATATCAAGTGTACACGTTGGGCGATATCAAGTGTACATGTTGGGCGATATCAAGTGTATATGTTTGGCGATATCAAGTGTACACGTTGGGCGATATCAAGTGTATATGTTGGGCGATATCAAGTGTACACGTTGGGCGATATCAAGTGTACATGTTAGGCGATGAATGTTTAACATGTTTTCGCGGTTAGGGCGGGGGTGTATAAATGGTCAAAAATAGCGTGACGTACTTTATGGACGGCCCCTTAAAAAATCACAGTTAAAGTCCTAAATCCAAACAAATGCAAAAGAAGAATTTTAAGTTTTAAAGAGGGGCCCCGAAAGGGCCCATTCTATTAATATTCATTGAATGTATGCCTTGAATTAGTGTGACAAAAATGGGCTGCAAAAACATTTCTAGACCACATTATTGAATCTCTCCCAAATCGGTATAAGCGCTAGATTACATTCTGAATCATGATGGATATGTGTTCCAAGTTCTGGTCATTATCCATCAATCCATGTAGAAACAAGTGCGGAGCAAACCAATATCTCTACTCCTATTATTTATTTTAAATTTTAGTCTGTGACATCCATTGCCCCATCGCTCCTAGAGATGAGATATTTTCCTCATCCCCATCGCTCCTATAGTTCCTCATCCCCATCGCTCCTATAGTTCCTCATCCCCATCCCTCCTAGAGATAGTTCCTCATCCCCATCGCTCCTAGAGATAGTTCCTCATCCCCATCGTTCCTAGAGATAGTTTCTCATCCCCATCGCTCCTAGAGATAGTTCCTCATACATGTATTTAATTTAAGTAATTTAACATTTCATCCTACCACTTAGATGCATTGCTTTATCCATGTGTCCTTCAATCGTCCAGAGTATCTTATCAATGCATACATCAAGTATCAGGACTACCTTTTCCATTTCGTCCATCAAGTATCCATACTATCTTCTCCATTCATCCATGAAGTATGCATACTATCTTCTCCAGTCATCCATGAAGTATCCAAACTATCTTTTCCATTCATCCATCAAGTATCCAAAACTATCTTCCCGTGTATCCATCAAGTATCCAAACTATCTTATCCATACATCCATCAAATTTCTCGATTAAATCCTCTCGTGTCTCATTTGCTGGAAGCTTCCATCTCGGACAGGTGTCCTCAAAATATCAGAATTCAGATGTGTTCATTTATTAGCCATACATTCGTCGGTAGTTTTTATCTTATGTAATCTAGCTTCATGTGTCAGATGTGTTCATTTATTAGCCATACATTCGTCGGTAGTTTTTATCTTATGTAATCTAGCTTCATGTGTCAGATGTGTTCATTTATTAGCCATACATTCGTTGGTAGTTTTTATCTTATGTAATCTAGCTTCATGTGTCAGATGTGTTCATTTATTAGCCATACATTCGTCGGTAGTTTTTATCTTATGTAATCTAGCTTTATGTGTCAGATGTGTTCATTTATTAGCCATACATTCGTTGGTAGTTTTTATCTTATGTAATCTAGCTTTATGTGTCAGATGTGTTCATTTATTAGCCATACATTCGTTGGTAGTTTTTATCTTATGTAATCTAGCTTCATGTGTCAGATGTGTTCATTTATTAGCCATACATTCGTCGGTAGTTTTTATCTTATGTAATCTAGCTTCTTGTTTCGTGGCTGTGAAGCAACCAAATCTGTTAACTCCGTCTTCCCGGTCAGTCACATCTCGTTATGTGTGTCACTAGAGCATTTCTATTTTAATAGCAATGTTATTACGGCAATTCTTGATGAATGTTTGTGTTATAAGATCTCTTCAAAAATCGATTACTGCAGTCTCACATCTCTTTCATTTCCTCTCCCACAAACTTTAAAATTGGATCTTTGAAAAAAAATAGATTTAAAAAAAATATTAAAAAAAAAGAATGGGTGTGTGTTAAAGAGGAGTTTTACTGTTTTATGGAATGACCCATATTCCATGGCCCCGGCTATAACGCTCTGTACCTTTACCTGTGTGTTCAACCCAATGTGGCGCTTTGCCAAGGCCTGCTACCAACCCTGGGACAACACGAACTCAACTGGCGGTGGCAGGTTTGTGTGTTCTACTTTAGCCTTTCAGGGGAATATACAGGTCTAATTTTTTTTTATAAATAATCATTTTAAAACATATTTTTAAGGGAGATAAAAGAAACATATGAAGGGAGATTAGCGTAAATATTTTTAATTATATTTTTCGTTTGAGATTTCCGCTGCAACTCCCTTTAATTTAAAGAAACATACAATTTAAATTAAAAAAAGAGTGCTGCACAAATAAATATTATTTTAAAAATGGTGGTCTACACTAGTATAGACAAACAATGAATATATTCTCATGGATCTTACATTTGATATACCTTACAGTTACTAAAAAGACTGTTACTATCACATCGAACAAAATACTTAGACAGATTGTCTGCTTATCCAGTCATATAATAATAAAAACAGGTGTTCTAATTTTGCTCAATTTTAGGGGTGTAAAAGTGTGCGGTAGCTCTAATCGAGAGATTCTTGGATGATGACATCACCTGAATACTTGTTTTGTCAAAATACTATTACAGTTGGGAAGTCAACGTATTGAAGTGGCATTCATCATTGTTTAACTTCTTTTTCTAAAATCTGTCTACTACATATTATCTATATATATAAAAATCAAATTATGTATGTATGCATGTCTGTTATAGCTGACTAAACCATTCATCCGATCGCCATGAAACTTTTGGAGACTTTTGAGTACGCTCCAGGGATGGAAATAGGCTACTTTTTTTCAAAATTTAACACTCATGGGGCGCCGGGGGCCCATAATGAGAATTTTTTCTTATATGAGCTATATAAAAATTAGTTTAGGGCTTAGCTGCTTGGAAAATGAATGGATCTTGACCAAACTTGGTACATAACAACTTGATAACCTATATTAAAGTATCATATGGCATTGAACTCCTAATGTCCGTTCCTTCGGGGCCGGGGGCCCAAAGTCTTTTTTTTGGTAAGCGTTAAATACTTTATTCCCGTTAGCTGACTATACCATTCATCCGATCGCCATGAAACTTTTGGAGACTTTTGAGTACGCTCCCGGGATGGAAATAGGCTACTTTTTTTCAAAATTTAACACTCATGGGGCGCCGGGGGCCCATAATGAGAATTTTTTCTTATATGAGCTATATAAAATTAGTTTAGGGCTTAGCTGCTTGGAAAATGAATGGATCTTGACCAAACTTGGTACATAACTTGATAGCCTATATTAAAGTATCATATGGCATTGAACTCCTAATGTCCGTTCCTTCGGGGCCGGGGGCCCAAAATCTTTATTTTTGTAAGCGTTAAATACTTTATTCCCGTTATGATTTACACGATCTTGAAAAGCATTGACTAATATATCTATCATGATCCAGATTGAAATGAACAGGTATTTCAAAGTTATTCTCTTGCACCGATTGGGCCCGGGGGCCCTTAATGTCGTTTTTGTTAATCTATATATATAAAAATCAATGTATGTCTGTGTGCATGTCCTTTATAGCTGACTAAACCATTCATCCGATCATCATGAAACTTTTGGAGACTGGCATCTTTTTTTCTAAATTTATCACTCATGGGGCGCCGGGGACCCATAATGTCATTTTTTGCTTATATGAGCTATATAAAATTTAGTTTCAGCGCTAGCTACTGTGTAAATTTATGGATCTTAACCAAACTTTGTATATAAAAATTTGATAGCCAATATTAAAACACTAAAGGGAACTGAACTCCTAATAGTCATTCCTTCGGGGCTGGGGGCCCAAAAAATTCTTTTTCTTAAACGTTTAATATTTTATTCACCATTCAATTATTAACAATATTGACAACTAATGACACATGTATCCATTATTATACAGATTGAAATGAACAGGTATTTTGAACTTTATATCTTGCACTGGGGCCCTTAATGTCGTTTTTTGCTTATGTGAGCTATATAAAAATTAGTTTTTGCGTTAGCTACTGAGTAAATGAATGCATCTTAACCAAAATTTGCATACAAAAATTTAGTAGGCCATATTGACATAATTAAGGTTTCTAAACTTCTAATGTCAATATATTCGGTGCCGGGGGCCCCAAATGTCTTTTCTTCGTATATGTTTAAGATATTTTTCCCCATTCAATTTTTCACGATCTTGAGGAATATATCTATGAGGAAACTGAATTAAATGCACAGGTTTTTGAAATTGACACCTTTCACTAAAGGGGCCCCTAAATGTCGTTTTTTTCCTTATATTAGCTGTATAAAAATTAGTATTCGCGTTAAATACTGAGAAAATTAATGGATCTTGACCGATCTTAATATATAAAAACTTAAGGGTCTATATTTTATTACTATAGGGCACTGAACTCCTAATTTTCATTCCCTTGGGGCAGGGGGCCCAAAATTTCATTTTTAGTAAATGTTCAATATTTTATCGTTCATTCAATATTGAGACATATAAATAAATGTATGTATTTTGAAATTTATTCAAATTAAAATGTCTTTCGCACTTTATTTCTTGCGATAATTAGGCCCTGGGGCCCATAATGTAGTTTTTTGCTTATATGAGGTATATAAAAATAAGTTTATGCGTTAGCTACCGAGTAAATGAATGGACCTTAACCAAAATTTGTATACAAAAACTTGGCAGCCGATATTAAAATACTATAGGGCACAGAAATTCAAATTTCCATTCCTTCGGGGCCTGGGGCCCCAAATGTCTTTTCTTCGTATATGTTTGAGATAGTTTTCCCCATTTAATTTTTCACGATCTTAAGGAATATATCTATGAGGAAACTGAATTAAAATGAACAGCATTTTTTAAATTGAAATCTTTCACCGAATGGGCCCAGGGGCCCCTAAATTTGGTTTTTTTTTCATTACATTAAAATTAGTATTAGCGTAAAATTCTGAAAAAGTTAATGGGTCTTGACCCATCTTATTATATAAAGACTCGAGGGTCTATATTTTATTACTATAGGGCACTGAACTCGTAATTTTCTTTTCCTTGGGGCAGGGAGCCCAAAATGTATGTTTAATATTTTATCGCACAGTCAAATTTTACCATTATTGATTAATATAAATAAATTTATGCATTTTGAAATTTATTCAAATGAACATGTGTTTCGCACTTTATTTCTTGCAATAACTGGACCCTCTATCTCTTACTGTCAATTTTTGCTTATACGAACTATATAAAAATTAGTTTATGCGTTAGCTACTGAGTAAATGATTGGATCTTAACCAAAATTTGTATAAAAAACTTGGTAGCCCATATTAAAATACTCAAGGTTTTTGAACTTATAATGACATTTTCTTCGGTGACGGAGGGCCCCAAATGTCTTTTTTCATATATGTTTAAGATATTTTTGCCATTCACTTTTTAACGATCTTGATAAATATATCCATGATGAAACTGAATTGAAATGTAAAGGTTTTTGAAATTGACATCTCGCAGCGAAAAAGCCCGGGGCCCCTTTATGTAGTTTTATTCACTACATTAGCTATATTAAAAATTAGTTTAAGCGTTAGATAATGAGAAAATAAATGGATTTTGACTAAAGTTAGTATATAAAAAGTTAAGAACCTATAATATATTACTATAGGGCACTGAACTCCTAATCTCCATTCCCTCGGAGCTGGGGGCCCCAAATGTCATTTTTACTGCACGGTAACAATTTAATTCCCCATTCAATTTTACACGATATTGAGAAATTTAGCTTGAGTACAATGGCAATAAAAAAATTAAATTATCACTCATTTTTTGGCTGGGCCTCTTAATATCGTTTTTCCTTTTGTAAGTTTTTAATTATTAATTTATGTAACAGTTTGCTATTAAACTTGGACTTTTTTTTTCTCACTTCCCCGAAGGTTTATGGCATAATTCTTTTAAAACATACCAATCTTTGGTTTCTTTCAATTTATTCATTTTTAAAGAGATCGTTGCAACGCACGACGGGTCTGCTAGTACTTAATATATTTTATATCTTACTAGCAGACCCGTCGTGCGTTGCAACGATCTCAGTAAAAAGGAATACATGTATATATAAAAATGAAATTACTTAAGGGTCACCGGGCCCATCATTTTAACACATGACGTTCGAAAATCTGTTAATTTGCATTACAAATATATAAATATATTTATCTATATTGCTCAATATGGTGTAAAAGTTTAGTAAAAACACATTTAGGGCCCCCAGCCTCGAGGAAATGGACATTAGGAGTTCAGTGCCCTATAGTAATTTAATATAGGCTCTTAAGTTTTTAATACCACGTTTGGTCAAAATCCAGTTATTTTCTCATTATCTAACAATTAAGCTAATTTTTATGTAGCTAATATAAGAAAAAATACATTTAGGGGCCCCCGTGCCCATTCGGTTCAAAATGTACATTTTGAAAACCTGTTCAATTAAATTCAGTTTCATCATGGATATATTCGCAAAATCGTTAAAAACTGAGTGGGAAATAATATCTTAGAGGATACCCACAAAAAAAGACATTTGGGGCCCCCGGCCCATTCGATATAAGATGTAAATTTCAAAATGCTGTTCATTTTAATTCAGTTTCATCATGGATATATTTCTCAAGATCGTTAAAAATAGAGTGGCAAATAATATCTCAAACATATTCGAAAAAAGACATTTGGGCCCCCAGCCCTGAACGATTGGAAATTAGACGTGCAGTGCCCTTTTTTATTTTAATATGGGCTACCTTTTATACACAAAGTTTGGTTAAGATCCATTCATTTACTCAGTAGCTTTCACATAAACTAATTTTTATATAGCTCATATAAGCAACAAAAAAAAACATTAAGGGCCCAATTAGGGCAAGATGTCAAGTTCAAAACACCTGTTTATTTCAATCGATTTAATAGCGGATTTATTTCTCTATATTTATTTACATCTTTAATACTTGAATGGGGAATAAAATCTAAACGTTTATATCAAAAGACATTTTGGGCCCCCAGCCCCGAAGAAATGGACATTAGGAAATTAGTGCCCTATAGTATTTCAATATTTGCTACCTAGTAGTTAATATACAAAGTTTGGTTAAGATCCATCAATTTACCTAATAGCTAACGCTTAAAGTAATTTTTATATAGCTCATTTTAGAGAAAAAAAATCATATTATGGGCCCCCGGCGCCCCATGAGTGTTAAATATTGCAAAAAAGGTGCCAGTTACCATCCCAGGAGTGTACTCAAAGTCTCCAAAAGTTTCATGGCGATCGGATGAATGGTTTAGTCAGCTATAAAGGACATACATACAAACATATTTTGATTTTTATATCATATGATATTGATATACACGTAGTAACTATGAATTATTGAAATTTTAAACCAAGTCACAGCGCTTATAAGTTTGGTAAATTGGAATTTTCACAAGTTTGACTATACTAATTGACGCTAGAATCCTTGTCCGTTATTTCGTTCATACAGCCCAGTATCCTCAGTGAGTGTGCTGTAACGCCAGTTATGTCTTAATACAGCCCAGTATCAGCAGTGAATGTGCTGTAACGCCAGTTATGTGGGACCAATCGGAGACTACCGTGCGGATGTTGGACCAACCTGCCCCACTTCGTCATGTTCATTTCGTTAGTGGCCTCGATAACCCCAACCCGCCCCTGACCTGCTCCCTTTCCTTGGCCTCATCTGTGTATATGCCCTTTCTAGCTTAATCTGGGGCTCGGGCTTTCAAAGCTCTTACTGTAAAACTGTGTTGGTTGGCGCTATCGGAATTGTTTCATTTGTGTTTAAACAGAGTCATCTATAACAACCGAAGAACATATTGTTATAGAACAACTCGTCTGTAACTACCAAGAACATATGGTCAGAGAACAACTCGTCCGTAGCAACTCAAGATCATAAACTTTTTGTTTATTTAGTCCATTGAATCTTTGATGAGCCACACTGTGAGCCAATCACGGGCATCGGCGCATCATACTCCGTCCTGTGACGAACATCGGCGAACCATACGCCGTCCTGTGACGGGCATCGGCGCACCATACGCCGTCCTGTGACGGGCCATCGGGCACCATACGCCGTCCTGTGACGGGCCATCGGGCATCATACTCCGTCCTGTGACGAACATCGGCGAACCATACGCCGTCCTGTGACGGGCATCGGCGCACCATACGCCGCCATACGCCGCCCTCTGACGGGCATCGGCGCACCATACGCCGTCCTGTGACGGGCTCAACTCTTACAAGCTCTTCACTTTTCATTACTGTAAACGTAGCAAACTTAAAACACATGAAGTCGCGTTCCGTTTGTTCAATGGACACTTACATAAGACATAAGACTTCCCTTCTCAGAGACACGGGCATTTATATGGCTTGGGGTCAGTGAGACCAAGGGCTGAGCTCGATGGTAGTGAAACCACGGCCTTACCTCGATAGTAGTGAGACCACGGCCTTGCCTCGATGGTAGTGAGACCACGGCCTTACCACGATGGTAGTGAGACCACGGCCTTACCACGATGGTAGTGAGACCACGGCCTTACCACGATGGTAGTGAGACCACGGCCTTACATCGATAGTAGTGAAACCACGGCCTTACCTCGATAGTAGTGAGACCACGGCCTTACCACGATGGTAGTGAGACCATGGCCTTACCACGATGGTAGTGAGACCACGGCCTTACCTCGATAGTAGTGAGACCACGGCCTTAACACGATAGTAGTGAGACCCCGGCTTTACCACCACGATGGTAGTGAGACCACAGGGTTACCTCGATGGTAGTGAGACCACGGCCTTACCACGATGGTAGTGAGACCACAGGGTTACCTCGATGGTAGTGAGACCACATGGTTACCTCGATGGTAGTGAGACCACATGGTTACCTCGATGGTAGTGAGACCACAGGGTTACCACGATGGTAGTGAGACCACAGGGTTACCTCGATGGTAGTGAGACCACAGGGTTACCTCGATGGTAGTGAGACCACAGGGTTACCTCGATGGTAGTGAGACCACAGGGTTATCACGATTGTAGTGAGCCAAGGGCTTAGCGCCATGAGAACATACAGTTTGACCATGGAGCATAGTTTTGCAATGGCCGTGACGCTTTGTTCCCCAATCAAGATCCTTTCTTTACTCTTGGCTGCTTTACAAATAGTACTACAGCAGGGTGGCAAACCTTATATAGAATATGTGCCAAAATTTTCAATATCAAAAATATAATCATTGCTGCGAGCCAGGTAGACTGCCTGTAACAAATTTTTTTCAAAGGCCTATGTGGGGAAACGGTCTTGTTGATGACGTGAATTGACGTGTCATAGGTTCTCCACCCATGACCCACGCTTTATGGGTATGTGACATGTGATGGCATAATGCCCTAGTGCCACTAGAAACTGTCACCTAATTTGATAATTGCCATATTTTACCGTAATCCACACTTACCTTCTTGTCAAGTCATTTTAGCTTCTCTACGGTATTTAATCACAGTATTACGGGGCGGGGGTTGGTTTTTTTAAAAAAAAAGGAGAGAAAGAGACGATGTGTAGAGAGACAGAGGAAATTACACTGCTGCCCCACTCTTTCTCGCCGGAGTGCGAGACGGTTGGTTGGTCGATCGGCTGCTGCTAGCAGACGGCGCACACGCTTCGTCAGAGCACATTGATGGCCGCCGAGAGAAGGCCGTAACTTTACCAGTGTTTCTTGAAGAGATGGAGAGCACGTGACCAGGCCTTTGTTCAGTGACTGGATTCACCAAGTTGTTAAATTCATGGCCAGAGGATTTCTCCAGTGATTCCGAGTTTTATGGTGACTTTCACCGTTTGTGACTTGTTATAACTCCTTTTGATTTCATAGGAATTTTAAGCCAATGAGGTTACGATTATTTTTGTCTCTTAAAGTGCAAAGTGCTTTATCGATTGAAACTTTCTTGGGAATCGGAGTCTGAAATAAACGACCCAAATGTAAATTTTGGAGTTTTTTTGTATATTTTAAATACATTTATTTTAATGATCATTTGGAAACATTGAAATTGAAAGTACCAGAATTAAGGCAGCTATTACTATTGAGTCTATTGTGATAGATGAGGTTAGTGTAGTTGACCTGAGATGACCTCACGTCACCGGCCCCATGTATGTGCAAACCGGAACTAAATTTAACCATTGTATTGGCTTTAAAAAGTTTGGGAATCCTGCCATAAATATCTTTGATGATGTTATGGGGTTTACATGGACGCTTCATTTACCGCGTGGTGTTCCGAGTATTTTCCCTTTCATTGATTGATTGTATTGATTGAATTGTATGGTCGCTCTGCTCGTCCACTACTTTATGGCAAGTTTAGGGGGTGGGGCGGGTAAGTTAGTCTACTATTTTGATGCAGGCGCAGAGGTTGGGGGGGGTAGGGGGGATATAAATTACAGTTGAAACAATGTTAGTAGGACAGACATTAGAAATAAATGTAATGAGGACTTTCCACAAATTGACTCATATAGCATTAGACCCATATTTAAACGCCAAGTTCTTCCCTTTTTTATAGATATAAAACTTATACAATTTTATCATCCTGTACTCAGTACTCTAAGGAGCATGGACACCTGGGTATGAATCCCTGCTCCACTCGCAGCCCGCCCCCATAAGTGTGTGATCCATGTCGAATCGTCAATTTTTTCTGCATCTTCCTTTATCGAAAAACTGATTGAACTGTGAGAAGACATCCTTTAAAAAAATCATGACAAGTCGTGGGACGAAGCTTCTCACAAAGGATTCAGAGATACAATAAATTATTGTGTACTTCAAATTTTCATCACTCCACTATCTAAATTCTAAATGTTGCATTTCTATCAACGAAATTTTCGACGTGGATTTTGTTAGCTTCTAATTATTTGAATACAACGCTCCATGTCTTACTTATAAATGCCCTTTAGATTTAGTTAAGACCGATTGTAGAAGATGGCATAATTTATAATGCTGTGATGTTGAAAACTTTAGTCTGATGAGAATGCAGACATTAAAGTGAAAACGCTTGTCTATTATTTCTTGACGGATTCACCAGCGCCCTTGTCCTTGTGATAGTTGTTAGTGTAACTTGTGCATGTCAGTGCTCAAATCATTCTCAGTATATGCCGCCTGTCAACGTTGTTGAAATAAAGCTGGCCTATTGATAACCGTCTCTTAACCCTTTCTTCCGGCCAATACACCACCGGCCAGTAACACCACCGTCCTTCCCTCCAGTTGATACATCACTTCACCGTCCCTATCTTGACCTGACCTCAGAACACACCCAAACCCACCCTCACCCCAATACCTTAGGGCCTATCTAAAGTTTTCTAGTGGCTAATACACAAAACCCTTCCCCTTTAATATTGATCTGGCACAATGGTTCTCAAATTTCTTTTAGCAAGCACCGCTTTTGCTCCATAACCGAGTTACCGGAGCCCTCTTTGTTATCCTTGAATGTTATTATTCGACAAGCAGTTATCATGCCTTAGCATGAAATTCAAAGTTTAAGAACTTATTTTTAAAGTTCTTAATTTTTTACTTTTATTTCAGCTTAAAAACGTTTTTCTCCTCTTTCAACGAAGTATTCATATCTAAAAGTTGTTTAAATTCGAAGCCAACAGTTGTAGTCCAATTAGGTTATATATAATATATTTTAAAAAAGAACAACGCTTTTATAGATGTAATTAAGAACTATTCTCAGCATCTCTTCCCAACCCCACATTTTGAGAATCGTTGGCCTAACCGCCGGCAGGCCTGGGTCCTGTGAAGGAAGTAATGGTGTCAGTGGGTCACTACCCTCAGGTCATCCTGTTCTTCCCCCGCCCGTCCCGCTAGTCAGTGGGGCACTATACCAGATACTATCTTCTGCTGACGTCCACGGGCTTGACCCTTGAAAGTCAAGGATCCAGTCTGTAACTAACAACCCCCCCCCCTTTTTTTTTATTTGTTACTATTCCAAGTAAAAGGAATGGACTTATTTAATGAAATTCAACACGACCAGTGTACCAATGCCCGTAGTACCATGATTATAAAGAAATACCATTACAAAATAGTTCTAAAATTCACGAAGTACAAACAAAAAATCTACAGTAAATAGTTACTAAATAGAATGAAATTCAACATAAGTGCACTGCCGCTATTCATGGGGCTTTAGCCTGTCGGACTCTTTCAGTCTCAGACCTCATATTTCCTGGTCCATGCTTGTATCTCAGACCTCATATTTCATGGTACATGCTTGTATCTCAGACCTCATATTTCATGGCCCATGCTTGTATCTCAGACCTCATATGTCATGGTCCATGCTTGTATCTCAGACCTCATATGTCATGGTACATGCTTGTATCTCAGACCTCATATTTCATGGCCCATGCTTGTATCTCAGACCTCATATTTCATGGTCCATGCTTGTATCTCAGACCTCATATGTCATGGCCCATGCTTGTATCTCAGACCTCATATGTCATGGCCCATGCTTGTATCTCAGACCTCATATTTCATGGTCCATGCTTGTATCTCAGACCTCATATTTCCTTGTCCATGCTTGTATCTCAGACCTCATATTTCATGGTCCATGCTTGTATCTCAGACCTCATATTTCCTTGTCCATGCTTGTATCTCAGACCTCATATTTCCTTGTCCATGCTTGTATCTCAGACCTCATATTTCCTTGTCCATGCTTGTATCTCAGACCTCATATTTCATGGTCCATGCTTGTATCTCAGACCTCATATTTCATGGTCCATGCTTGTATCTCAGACCTCATATGTCATGGCCCATGCTTGTATCTCAGACCTCATTTTCTGGTCCATGCTTGTATCTCAGACCTCATATTTCCTTGTCCATGCTTGTATCTCAGACCTCATTTTCTGGTCCATGCTTGTATCTCAGACCTCATATTTCCTGGTCCATGCTTGTATATCAGACCTCATATGTCATGGTCCATGCTTGTATCTCAGACCTCATATGTCATGGCCCATGCTTGTATCTCAGACCTCATTTTCTGGTCCATGCTTGTATCTCAGACCTCATATTTCCTTGTCCATGCTTGTATCTCAGACCTCATTTTCTGGTCCATGCTTGTATCTCAGACCTCATATTTCCTGGTCCATGCTTGTATATCAGACCTCATATTTCCTGGTCCATGCTTGTATATCAGACCTCATATGTCATGGTCCATGCTTGTATCTCAGACCTCATATGTCATTGCCCATGCTTGTATCTCAGACCTCATTTTCTGGTCCATGCTTGTATCTCAGACCTCATATGTCATGGTCCATGCTTGTATCTCAGACCTCATATGTCATGGTCCATGCTTGTATCTCAGACCTCATATATCCTGGTCCATGCTTGTATCTCAGACCTCATATTTCCTTGTCCATGCTTGTATCTCAGACCTCATTTTCTGGTCCATGCTTGTATCTCAGACCTCATATGTCATGGTCCATGCTTGTATCTCAGACCTCATATGTCATGGTCCATGCTTGTATCTCAGACCTCATATATCCTGGTCCATGCTTGTATCTCAGACCTCATATTTCATGGTACATGCTTGTATCTCAGACCTCATATTTCATGGCCCATGCTTGTATCTCAGACCTCATATTTCCTTGTCCATGCTTGTATCTCAGACCTCATTTTCTGGTCCATGCTTGTATCTCAGACCTCATATTTCATGGTCCATGCTTGTATCTCAGACCTCATATTTCCTGGTCCATGCTTGTATCTCAGACCTCATATGTCATGGTCCATGCTTGTATCTCAGACCTCATATTTCCTGGTCCATGCTTGTATCTCAGACCTCATATGTCATGGTCCATGCTTGTATCTCAGACCTCATATGTCATGGTCCATGCTTGTATCTCAGACCTCATATTTCCTGGTCCATGCTTGTATCTCAGACCTCATATTTCATGGCCCATGCTTGTATCTCAGACCTCATATGTCATGATCCATGCTTGTATCTCAGACCTCATATTTCATGGTCCATGCTTGTATCTCAGACCTCATATTTCATGGTCCATGCTTGTATCTCAGACCTCATATGTCATGGTCCATGCTTGTATCTCAGACCTCATATGTCATGGTCCATGCTTGTATCTCAGACCTCATATGTCATTGCCCATGCTTGTATCTCAGACCTCATATTTCCTTGTCCATGCTTGTATCTCAGACCTCATATTTCCTGGTCCATGCTTGTATCTCAGACCTCATATCTCCTTGTCCATGCTTGCGTCTCAGACCTCATATGTCATGGTCCATGCTTGTATCTCAGACCTCATATTTCATGGTCCATGCTTGTATCTCAGACCTCATATTTCATGGTCCATGCTTGTATCTCAGACCTCATATGTCATGGTCCATGCTTGTATCTCAGACCTCATATGTCATGGTCCATGCTTGTATCTCAGACCTCATATGTCATTGCCCATGCTTGTATCTCAGACCTCATATTTCCTTGTCCATGCTTGTATCTCAGACCTCATTTTCTGGTCCATGCTTGTATCTCAGACCTCATATGTCATGGTCCATGCTTGTATCTCAGACCTCATATTTCCTGGTCCATGCTTGTATCTCAGACCTCATATTTCATGGTCCATGCTTGTATCTCAGACCTCATATTTCATGGTCCATGCTTGTATCTCAGACCTCATATTTCCTTGTCCATGCTTATATATCAGATGGTGTAGATCTGTGGCCTCGCTATTATCTCTTCGTAATAATCTTCTGTAGCAGATAAGATTTATTCAGTTAAAAGCCCGGGTTCGTCTTTTATCCAACTCTGTAAACTTCTTTCACTCCCATGCCCCCTTCTTTCACTCCTCTGCCCCCTTCTTTCACTCCCATGCCCCCTTCTTTCACTCCTACATCAACTTCTTTCACTCCCATGCCCCCTTCTTTCACTCCTACATCATCTTCTTTCACTCCCATGCCCCCTTCTTTCACTCCCATGCCCCCTTCTTTCACTCCTCTGCCCCCTTCTTTCACTCCCATGCCCCCTTCTTTCACTCCTACATCATCTTCTTTCACTCCTCTGCCCCCTTCTTTCACTCCTCTGTCCCCTTCCTTCTTTCTCTCATATATCATATTCTTTCACTCCTCTGCACCCTTCTTTCACTCCTCTGTCCCCTTCTTTTACTCCTATATCATCTTCTTTCACTCCTCTGTCCCCTTCTTTCAGGCATCTGTCATAGTGCAATCTTGTTGGTTGTTTCTACTAGCGTGGTATCCTGAACCATAAAGTACTCCATGGATAAATATCATATCAAAGGGCTGCTTATGGTTATAAATGAATGTTGAAAAAATATGTTAATAAATAGCTAGATAAGAGTTTTTGTAAGGATTTTGAAGACAACAATATGATTAACAAATATATAATAATATGTGTAAAAATTGTTATGAGATTTCAATGAACTATTAAAAAGTACGTATTCTTTTAGTCAACGTATAAAACTTGATATTTTCTGTAGATAAAACCTGATAAGTTCTGTAGATAAAACTTGATGATATGTACTGTAGATAAAACTTGATGATATGTACTGTAGATAAAACTTGATGATATGTTCAGGAGATAACGCTTGATGTTGTATTTACTAGAGTTCTCCAAAGTTATAGAAAAGTAATAAAACTCTTGTCATATTGGATCAAAATGGAGTCTGCTCCTATACTCACCAAGGAATTTGGCTAATACCCATATTACCTGTAAGTGCCAAAAATATAAGAGTGCAGGATTCTTAGGCTAGTGGGAGGTAAAGGAGATAATGAAATAACTGGTGAACAGGTGCTGGTGGGATGGTGGGACAGACATCAACTCACTGACTTCAACCTTTTGATACCAACCCAATAACATCCAACATTTAACATCATCTCTCTGATACTCATTGCTCTACCTCTACTAATGATCTACGTATTGCTCTACCTCTACAAATGATATAGACATAATACATTCATTGTGTACATCTTTGAAATTTTACTTGGCACATCGCCTACCCACCCATCTTTGAAACATTACTTGGCACATCGCCTAGCCACCCACCCATCTTTGAAACCTTACTTGTCACATTGCCTAGCCACCTTCCATCTTTCAAACCTTACTTGGCACATCGCCTAGCCACCCATCCATCTTTGAAACCTTACTTGGCACATCGCCTAGCCACCCATCCATCTTTGAAACCTTACTTCGCACATCGACTAGCCACCAACCGATCTTTGAAACTTTACTTGGCACATCGCCTAGCCACCCACCCATCTTTGAAACCTTACTTGGCACATCACCTAGCCACTCACCCATCTTTGAAACCTTACTTGGCACATCACCTAGCCACTCACCCATCTTTGAAACCTTACTTGGCTCATCACCTAGCCACTCATCTTTGAAACCTTACTTGGCACATCACCTAGCCACCCACCCATCTTTGAAACCTTACTTGGCACATCACCTAGCCACTCACCCATCTTTGAAACCTTACTTGGCTCATCACCTAGCCACTCATCTTTGAAACCTTACTTGGCACATCACCTAGCCACCCACCCATCTTTGAAACCTTACTTGGCACATCGCCTAGCCACTCACCCATCTTTGACACCTTGCTCAGCACATTACCTCTATTCTCACCTTAAAATGTGTAGGTAGCTCGTACATCAACAACCCACCTGAAAAGTTGAAGATAAATAATGACAAGGTTAATGACCACTTGTTTGAAATGAACTTTGGCCTGACTTGAGCTAAAGCACAGTGTCAAGGTAGCTCTGAATGGGGCCAGCAAGCTTTTTTTTTAAATAGGAATTCAAGTAGAGCAAATACCAACGTAATTACAGCATTTCAACCCACATGATTGGTTGGGGGGGGGGAGCGCACTCTTTTAAACAAGGGTTTGTATGGGGGAGATGGGGGGCGCACTCTTTTAAACAAGGGTTTGTATGGGGGAGGGTGCTGTCTACAGTTTAGCAGAGGCCGCAAGTAAGAAAGCCTCTCATCGTACATATTTATAGATGAACTTTTAGTAACAATTTTAGGAGGTTTCAGCCATTCCATTGATGATAGTTTGTTGATGTATTATTTGAATACAGTTGTGGTGAATGGGTTCTCTGTTCTCCTCATGGCAGATATGTCAAGTCCGGACCTTGTGTCATTCCAACAGAAGATTAGCTTTAATAGTATGGCCTTAGGACAGGTGCAGCGAGCTTGCCAGACAAGTTGAATGTGGGACGTATTGAAAACTACGCCGCCCCCAACACACACACACACACTCTTTCACCATCACTGCAGTCCACTATATTTTGACCAATGCTGAAGTTAACCCATTGTGACAAATATCAATTAATCTGGATCCAAGCTCAACTTTCGACCAGTCTTAAATGAGAATTGAAAATGAGTTTTGTCTGAGACGTCTATGATTGAATGGGGACGTATAATGGCTTAACAGTAACACTGACCTAGATATCCTAACTGAAACGCTAACACCCCCCCCACCCCCTTCGCCCTCATACAACCGCTGCACTTCTTGGTACGGTATCAACATAAAATTTAATCCCTTTCTTTTCAATCTCTCCCAGTAAAGGCTTAATTGTCCTATAATAATAGTTTCTTGTTACTCTATTTCTCAAACGGTATGCCACACAGGGATAGTTTTTTTGTTACACCAACTCTCGGAATTAACCCTCGTGTCCCGGAATTAACCACCGTGTCCCGGAATTAACCACCGTGTCCCGGAATTAACCATCGTGTCCCGGAATTAACCATCGTGTCCCGGAATTAACCATCGTGTCCCGGAATTAACCATCGTGTCCCGGAATTAACCCTTGTGTCCCGGAATTAACCATCGTGTCTCTTTAGGTCACTTTATTCCTGTCCTACCAATTAGGATGATGCCTGTGACACCCAAAAGTGTTGGTAGTTCCTATCACTGTGGGCTGCAGTTCCTATCACTGTGGGCTGTAGTTCCTATCACTGTGGGCTGTAGTTCCTATCACTGTGGGCTGTAGCTCCTATCACTGTGGGCTGCAGCTCCTATCACTGTGGGCTGTAGCTCCTATCACTGTGGGCTGTAGCTCCTATCATTGTGGGCTGTAGTTCCTATCACTGTGGCCTGTAGCTCCTATCACTGTGGGCTGTAGCTCCTATCACTGTGGCCTGTAGCTCCTATCACTGTGGGCTGTAGCTCCTATCACTGTGGGCTGTAGCTCCTATCACTGTGGGCTGTAGCTCCTATCACTGTGGGCTGTAGCTCCTATCACTGTGGGCTGTGGCAATAAAATAGTCAGATGTCCAATTTCCTGGGAACTTCGTTACCGGTGCTTTATTGTTGTTTTATGGCGTGTTAACGTTTGAAGTTTGAATGTAGCGCTCTAAATGTTGATAGCTGTGTTATAAAACTTGTTGTGTTTCAATATTCCCATTTCTTGTTTAAACAGTGTCAATTTGGAAACGGTGAACTTGTGAAACAGGTGAACTTGTGAAACGTTAAAAACACTTTGGGGACCCCCTTTAGGTGAAAAACCATATGGATAATATTCCATGAAGTAGACAGTTTTTGTGGAGAGCAACTCACCCGGTGATTCAATATAATCGTTTATTCTCGGTGATTCCAAACCGTTTGTTCTCGGTTGACTGTGATGTTAGCTGTGATATCTAGGAGATAGTTGCGTGTAGAAACTGTGAGCAGAGAACTGCTGTATACTGGACGCGTGCATGTGATGGCAGATCAGTGTGGCTACCCCTTTAACATTGAGGCACCCGGAGCACCACAATGTCTGTATGCATCTTTTCAGGAAATGGGCATTAAGGACGATTTCCACCAGAAGTCCATTCTTGTGTGTATAGACGAGCTGTGTGGACAACAGACAGACAACGTGAGTATAAACCTGGTCATAAGAGTTAGAATACTTTGTTGGGTGGGGGGGGGTACTGTTAAATAGCTAGCCAAGGTCCACTGGACTAGATCACTCAACTAGACACAATGTTAAATAGGTCCACTGGACTAGATCACTCAACTAGACACGATGAAAAATAGGTCCACTGGACTAGATCACTCAACTAGACACAATGAAAAATAGGTCCACTGGACTAGATCACTCAACTAGACACAATGAAAAATAGGTCCACTGGACTAAATCACTCAACAAGACACAATGTTAAATAGCTAGCCAAGGTCCACTAGACTAGATCACTTAACTAGACACAATGTTAAATAGGTCCACTGGACTAGATCACTCAACTGGACACAATGTTAAATAGGTCCACTGGAATAGATCACTCAACTAGACACAATGTTAAATAGGTCCACTGGACTAGATCACTCAACTAGACACAATGTTAAATAGCTAGCCAAGTTCCACTGGACTAGATTACTCAACTAGACACAATGTTAAATAGGTCCACTGGACTAGATCACTCAACTAGACACAATGTTAAATAGATAGCCATTCCTAGAGAATACAGATAAACAATTTATGGCAAAAAATGGTTTTTGTGTCGTCTTGCCCTTCAGCCACCCTTTGTGTCAGATGCTAGATGGTTAATAACCATACACAATAATAAATTCATAAAGTTTTAACTGTAAGACGACTCACCAATTTATTTTACATTTTCCTTGATTGTATGTAGTTATGTAGTATTGATTGTATGTACATGTAGTATTGATTGTACGTACATGTAGTATTGATTGTATGTACATGTAGTATTGATTGTATGTACATGTAGTGTTGATTGTATGTACATGTAGTATTGATTGTATGTACATGTAGTATTGATTGTATGTACATGTAGTATTGATTGTATGTACATGTAGTATTGATTGTATGTACATGTAGTATTGATTGTATGTACATGTAGTATTGATTGTATGTACATGTAGTATTGATTGTATGTACATGTAGTATTGATTGTATGTACATGTAGTATTGATTGTATGTACATGTAGTATTGATTGTATGTACATGTAGTATTGATTGTATGTACATGTAGTATTGATTGTATGTACATGTAGTATTGATTGTATGTACATGTAGTATTGATTGTATGTACATGTAGTATTGATTGTATGTACATGTAGTATTGATTGTATGTACATGTAGTATTGAAGTGTAAAAAATAAATTGGAGACAAAAGGAAAATGAAATATGTTTAATTTATTTCTTCCATGACTTAAATAATGATAAAAATTTATACCATTTCAGCAACTTTACGCATCATCCTTACCCCCAGCTGGTCATTGTATAAATATGGAAGGTAGGTCCAACACAGTTTATCTGGCTAAAATTTGTTTCTACGCATGTAGATTGTCATCAGTTTGCTTTGAAATGGTTCGTAAATGACAGCACTGTAGATATTAGATTTTATTGATACATGTATTGCAACAAAATCTATGACTGGAGTAATGTGACTGCATTTTTTAAATATTTAACCTACCATTATTTAGTAAGTTTTCATAAAAGAGATAGAGACCACTCTTAAATGTAATTTCAGCTCTAGATATTAACTATACTATTAGATATATGTTCTCTAGGTATTAGCTGTACTATAAGATATAATTTCTACTGTATAAATTAGCTGTTCTCTAAGATGTAATTTCTGCTCTAGATATTAGCTGTACTCTTAGATGTAATTTCTGCTCTAGATCTTAGATGTAATTTCTGCTCTAGATGTAATTTCTGCTCTAGATATTAGCTGTACTATTGATAGCAGTTTACTCTAGTTTAAACGCTGAACTCATATTACTGAATTTTTCATTGAACATTTCCTCTGTGTTTCCCTCAGCTGCTGCCGGTGACTCTGAACACAGATTTGCAGAGTACAATTTTTCTTCCATGCAAAGATGTCATGTGTGTGACAAGTTCCTCTATGGCCTTGTTAGACAAGGCCTGCAGTGCCGAGGTCAGTATTTAATATTTCTTTTCCCTAATAGTGTTACTTTTTTTTTCTCTCGATTTTATTAACTTCACAACTTTGTCTCTGTCATAGTTTTTTCCCCCAGTATTTTCAGCCACTACCTACTACCTGCTTTATTGGCTTGAGATTATCAGAGCTTAAACAACAATGTTTACAATAAACATTAATAGCATTTTTTTATATGACCTTGTTTGAGTTGAACAGCTTATCTTCTGATTCAAGTCAAAATTTGAACTCACTTTTTCTGGGCAAGCATGTTAAAAACAAGAAATCATGCATCTTAGCACACAATTCATATGTCTTACCCCACATTTCATATGTCTTACCCCACATTTCATGTCTTATCCACATTTCATATGTGCTGGCCACACATTCCCCTGCTCGTTAGTGGTGGCTAAAAACTTGTGAACGCTACATCAATTGCCCCATAGTCAGTCATGGACGGGAAAGGGGGTCAAAATATGTCTTACCCCACATTTCATATGTCTTACCCCACATTTCTCTTAAATGGTATGCAGGCTCAACTCTTAAGTGTTTGTGAGATTCCCCAGAAGAAATCTAAAAAATAAACTAATCAACTAATCAACCTTCTTGTGTATAATCAGAAGTGCTTTTTTAAATGTCTGATTATTCAACAAATACAGGGAAAAAATAGCTCTCAGAGTACACAAGATGTGATTTTTAAATTGAAATTGGTAAATTCCTTGTGTAGTTTAACACACATTAATTGCAATTGAAACTCACTTGACTCCAATGAACTCACCAACACAGTTTGCTATAAGAGTAATTGTGCTCTTATATTCCAGAATGTGGCATGTGCTGTCATCGTTTCTGTCATGCTCAGAGACCAACAGAATGCAATGTCCCAATGCTGGAAAGATTACGGAGACCCAGCTTCACTAGCAGTAAGTTCTGTGTAACAGTTAAATGGTTTTAAAAATATGTTCAAATAATGCATTTACATTTGGACTTATATCAACAACAGGTAATTTGTGGGAAAAGTAAGTTTAAAGGAAACATTTACTTTTGACTTACAGTGAACCCTCGTTTATCGCGGTTAATGGAGACGGGAGACCCCTGCGATAGGTGAAAATCCGCTAAGTAGGGACACCAACGGTTAAGCAATATGAAATGGGTAGATGAGTATAGCAAAGACATGTAGTTATATATGATGTGAAGATGATGATGAATATGCTGTGCAATAAAAATGGTGACGGTGAAGGCGATGATGGTCCGACGACAGTGCCATTTCTTGGGGCACCTCTTCTAAAACTACTATTACATTATATTTAAAAAACTCGTAAAGCGGTGAATCTGCGAAAAATGAACTGCAAAGAATCGAGGGATTACTGTATATCTATAACAGTTAATTGGGGGGAAAATAAGTTTATAGAAAGCATTTACTTTGAAATTATATGTATAACTGTTTATTGATTTTTAAAAATAGACAAAAATAATCACTTTGTTTTGAATTTTCTTAAATTTGATATTTTATTTGTGAATGTTGACTGAGAAAGAGTGCATAGATAGCACTGTGTGAGATGGCTATTTCTGGACTCAATGAATGGTGTTTACTTGTTTCCAGATTACATCTTTGGTTCTGAGCTGACAGACGAGGTGGAGAAGTCTTGTATGGAAGCCCCGTGGGTTGTTGTCAAATGTGTGGAGGAAATTGAGAAGTGGTGCAAGCAACACAGTAAGGATTCTTCCTTCAACCTCATTTCTCCAATCCCTTGCTACAACCTTTTTCTTATATATATTTATATCGTTTCTTGGCCATTGATGCCACCATAATCAAGGATGTTGACTTGTTCCAGGTTAAATCTTTTAACATATAGTTCCATGATCTGGTCCATATTTACCACCTTTGCTATACTTATCCAAGCAGTCCTAAATGTTAAAGTAAATTTTCTTTTTCCCCTCAAGCTTATCTATAGATATAATTCACCAGAACAATATCGAGTAGTGTGCAAATAAGCATGACGAATGACCCTCGCTGGGGTCAGCCAATCATAATTTATAGTTTTAGTGGGTTTAAAGGGTGGGGGGGGGGCGTGTCTCGAGATCAACAATGGTTCCTGAGTTCAGTTGTGTTGTTCCTTCAGAGAATAACATGTGATTCGTAGTGTAGTGGTTATCATGTTCGCCTTGCATGCAGAAGGTCCTGGGTTCAAGACCCAGCAAAAACACTATTTTTTAATTTTAAAAATTTTTGTGTCTTCCCATTCTTTCTATTTTTGCGAACATTGCTGACCCTCGCTAGGGTTGGCCAATTACAGTTTATGGTTGGCAAGCTATGGTGAAGGATGGTGGGCAGGTAGATAACCATAGTGTGAATGTCTCAAGACCAACAATGCGTCGGTGGTACCCCCCCACCGACGATCACTCGCGTTGTTTTGATTTCTTCGTGCTGTAGTTAGTGTCCGTTCTTTCCCCCCTTTCTTTGCACTGTCCATGAGCAAGTCTGCGGCGTATGGTACACATTTTAATTTTCCAGTAAATCTCATGCACTAAGTCTTTGCTTTTATGGAAGATTCTATAATTGACTTTTCACACTCTCTGACTACTACATATTACCCAAGCTAAGACTTCTGGTTTTAAAGTCCACTATTTTTATTTATTGTGCTCCAGCTTTTCTTCTCCCCTGTGGATAGTTCTCAGGGTCATGCTGACCTCAGAGATGTCATGGATCATGTGTATCAAAAAAAAACCTACACATAAATGACCACCACCAAAATTTGACTATCAAATTTTAGATCTTTTCTTGCATAGCTGTACATTTTTAATAACACAAAAAGAAATAGAGCAATGCTATATTTTTTTTTAAAGGACTCATTAAATCCATCTAAAAGCCATTTGAAAACCTGGTAGAAGAAATGGAAAAGACTAAATAACCCAAGCATGACTAACATGTCATTGATACTGGCTAACATGTCATTGATACTGGCTAACATGTCTTTGACATGGGCTAACATGTCATTGACACATTCTGTACCTGGTTCTGTGATGGGACTGAAATACTCTCAGGAGCTTTCAAATTGTCTCACATGCAACACAAGTGAATTTGTTCTGCTGTTCCTTGATATACCTAAATAAAATGTTTCACAAGTAGATATCCAGTTTTAATCCATGTAATCATTTAATGTCATGCTACATTTACAGCCCCATTTATTAGAATCTACTGTTAACTATTGTGGAACAATCAGTGAGAGAAAGTAACTTGGGGGAATTTAATGTCTGTCTTTGTACTCACATCTACACTATTCTATGCTAATAACTAATGTCTGTCTTTGTACTCACATCTACACTATTCTATGTTAATAACTGTCTGTCTTTGTACTCGCATCTACACTATTCTATGCTAATAACTGTCTGTCTTTGTACTCACATCTACACTATTCTATGTTAATAACTGTCTGTCTTTGTACTCACATATACACTATTCTATGTTAATAACTAATGTCTGTCTTTGTACTCACATCTACACTATTCTATGTTAATGCTTTCCTTTCTAACCCAGAATCTGAAGCTCTGAGTGTGTATAGAATATCAGCAAGGACAGAGGAGGTTAATGAGATCAAAGCTGCTTTTAATATGGGTAAGTCTTTCTGTTGTTTTTTTACAAGGTCTCTAGGATATACAGTCTATAAATCTTGAACAAGTTCATTCTTGACAATTTCTGTGTACATTTGATCACTGGTAACATTGGTTTTTTTACAAGGTCTCTAGGATATACAGTCTATAAATCTTGAACAAGTTCATTCTTGACAATTTCTGTGTACATTTGATCACTGGTAACATTGGTTTTTTTACAAGGTCTCTAGGATATACAGTCTATAAATCTTGAACAAGCTCATTCTTGACAATTTCTGTGTACATTTGATCACTGGTAACATTGGTTTTTTTACAAGGTCTCTAGGATATACAGTCTATAAATCTTGAACAAGCTCATTCTTGACAATTTTTGTGTACATTTGATCACTGGTAACATTGGTTTTCCTTCCATGTAGACCTACCAGAGGTTATCTTATATATGCTATCCAATGTTTCCTTTAAACTGCGCTGCCCCACAGATATTTGACAGACGCCGCGCAGCAGTTTAGGATTACCACACAGCAAATTTTTACAAATGAATGATGTGCAACTTTGCTTACGGAACAACGAATTTAAGAGGGAACATTGATAGTATCCCTTGTTTCTTTTACATATATTACATCTATACCATGTCAGATATTACATCTATACCATGTCAGATATTACATCTATACCATGTCAGACATTACATCTATACCATGTCAGACATAACATATATACCATGTCAGATATTACATCTATACCATGTCAGATATTACATCTACAGGCCTGCCAACCCTCCCGATTTTTTCGGGATTATACGGATTTTTTACCCATGCTTACGAAATCCCGATAAGACCCTTAATCTCCCGATTTTCCGGAGAAAAAAAAAGAATTCACCATGAAAAATCCGAATGCGAAAATATTATAAAAAGAAAAAGCTAATACTAATAATGGCGATGTATTTCGAAAATGAAAATGCCACTTCCTAGGCTTTTTCCTGTACTTCCGTTATCCAAGCCAACTGCGATATCTATTTCTTCGTTAGCCATCCGATCGTACATTATTCCTTTTACCAGCCTAATAAAAAAAAATAAAAAAATTCAGCTGTTCTGTGACTTTTAAAAAAAATGGATACATTTATATGGAACGCTGCTAAAAACGGTTTTCCAGTGACTGAGCTTCAGAGTGTTTGTACTAGTACTAAGACTAGTCTAACTAAACAAATAAAGAAAAGACGTCATTGGGACATTTGTTTTCGAAACAGTATCAGTATTTGGAAAAACACTCGCCTGTTGCCGTGGCAAAACATTTGCAATCTGTGCCAGACCTAATTATCTTTTGAAAGTGGTGGGTTCAATAACAATAAAAAAATAGTTTAATGCAAAAATTACAACTGCTGATTAGTAAAGTTAAGTAAAGTAAAAGTAGTGAATCTACATCTGTTAACAATTACTTTGTTATTATTGTTGAAGGAATAGGAAATTCAGATATGAGATGGAAAGTTTTTTTTACCATCCTACTTTTTGGAAGAAATAAAGATTTTTCTAATACCTATCTTTTTAATGCCAGATTCAAAGAAATGTTTCCAGAAAAATTACAATGAAACAAGAGCAATCATTAATTCGGTTAATTCAGATGAATGATACTCTTTCTAAAGTTTCTAACTAAAAACTAATATTTATCTAAAAGCAAAGCTAACTACTTCAATTGACGAAAGAACTGTTCAAGTTCAAAAAGGCCACTAGGGAAATGCTGGAAAGCTGAACTCTATGCAGCCTCTGTTCATATGTGAAAAACATGGTTATTCTCTCGTGTATCTGAATGCAATGTAAACATTTCCAGTATTCTGTGGTGTTCTGTAGACACTTAAATTAAAAGATAATGGATTTAACTTATTACTTTATATTTATTTAGTATGTAGTTCTTAAACCAGCGCCGTGGGGTGCTGCAACGCCGCGCGTGGACCCCTCTACAGATTTTTTTTCTTGGCAGGTTGGCAGGCCTGCATCTATACCATGTCAGATATAACATCTATACCATGTCAGATATTACATCTATACCATGTCAGATTAAGGGATTGATTCTACTTGAGAACCTGGTTATGGCATGTAGGGAACATGGAGGTATTCTCAACAAGGGGACGGGAGGTGGGGTGGGCCATTTGGGGAACATGTGCTGTCTAGGTCTGTGGAAGTTGAAGATTGAACCCAATAACCTGATTTTCTTAGTCAGGGGGAACCACTTTGAAAAAAACAAAATCCCCAGAAATAAAGTCTTGAACTTATTTCACATAACGGCAAATATTTTACTTGGCCTTAATAAAATTAAATCATTAAAGAGTATGATCTACCATAAAACTACCCTAACCATAAAACTACCCTAACCCTAAAACTACCCAAACCCTAAAACTACCCTAACCCCAAAATATCCTAACCCAAATATAGGGGGCCTCTGGACGTTGATCCGTTCTTAAGACTTGTCGTAACCTGAATTTAGTGTAAGTCGGAACATTTAAAAAATATAAAATATACTGTAAAGTACTGTATGTACAATGCTATAAAAAAATCTAACAGTTGATGACATAAAAAAGTATTAAAAAGGGAGAAAACAATTCCTTACCACAAGAAAATAAAAATGTTTTGAAAAAAAAAGATAAAACACAAGAGAGAAAGAGAGAGAAAGAGAGAGAGAGAAAGAGAGAGAGAGAAAGAGAGAGAGAGAGAAAGAGAGAGAGAGAGAAAGAGAGAGAGAGAAAGAGAGAGAGAGAGAAAGAGAGAGAGAGAGAAAGAGAGAGAGAGAAAGAGAGAGAGAGAGAGAGAGAAAGAGAGAGAGAGAGAAAGAGAGAGAGAGAGAAAGAGAGAGAAAGAGAGAGAGAGAGAGAGAAAGAGAGAGAAAGAGAGAGAGAGAGAAAGAGAGAGAGACACGGTGTAAACACCTACACTCCAACAAAGCGTATTCTTCCGCCACGTGACTGAAACATTAAAAAATATTTATATGCTGCAAAATACTGTAAGTACAGTGCTATAAAAAATGAAACAGTTAATTACATTTAAAAAAAGTATTTAAAAAAGAGAAAAGAATTCCTTACCACATAGAAGAAAAAAAGTTTTTTTTTAAAAAACAATTTTAAAAAAAGATGCAATGACACGTAATATTATTTTTAAAATTTTTATGGGGGCACATTTGTAACCAGGAAACAGCGTAAGTCGGGACTGCATGTACTACCCTAAAACTACCCTAACCAAAAGCTATCCTAGCCCAAATACTATTCTGAGGGCAAATGGCTCTTAAGTTAGAACACAAAGGTTAGATCCCTAAAGTTTACTGACCTGACATTCTAATGATGCTACTTTTTACTTACTGTTGCAGTCTGTCAATGTTACCAAGACCATTCTTCGTTTTATTTCAGGTGAACAAGAGCAGGTCAACTTGTCAACTCATGTTGTCCACTCAATTGCCGGTGCCCTTAAGAAGTACCTGAGAGAATTACCCAACCCTGTTATACCCGTTGAGATGTACAGTCAGTTTATTGAAGCTGCCAGTAAGTGTTTAATTAAGTCAGTCAAATTTTATTTCTAAACCTCTTTATTACTTGCTTTGGTTTGGATGTTAAAAAAATTATGATTGAAAAGACTGATTCAAATAATTCAATAGGTTGAACAGCAATTTTTTTAAAAACTGATTCTTTAGTGTGAACATCAAGTGTTTCATGAACATTAAGTGTTTAAAACTGATTCAGTAGATATCGGGTGTTTAAAACTGACTCACTAGATTGAACACCATGTGTTTAATGAACATTAAGTGTTTACAATTGATTTAGTAGATTGAACATTAAGTGTTGAAAACTAAATGTGTTTTAGCCTTGCCCCATCTAGAGACTTTAACCACCTAGATTTTGGCTCAACACATAGCTGTAGCAAAGAACTATCTCCCCTTGTTTTTATACTAATGGGTAGAGGCACTGAAAGTGATCAGAGTTTAGTGGGTAATAAGTTGGCCATTCTTTCTGTGGTAAGATCATGTTTCAAACAATTTTTATTTTTGATCCAGAAGAATTAGGTCAGACCTCCAGCGTCAAGTCTGTGGTGGATTTAGTGGAGGACATGCCCCCTGCCCACAGGTCGACCCTGACCTATATATTTGCTCACTTTGCCCGGCTGTACAGGTGGCAGTTTGAGTCCGATGTGGAAGATAAAGTAGAGAACGTCCTCCATGTTTTCTGTCACATTTTGATGCGGCCACCATGGGAGCGAATCATGTAAGTGTCACTTATAGTTGGCATGACATCTGTCACTGACATGCCACCTTTGCCACTGGCCTGTCCTGTCTCTTGTCGTTGATGCATCAAAATTTCATTTTCTTACATTTCCACGGATACAGCTCATGAGCCAATGGGCTGAAGATAATGTGATACCACTGGTAGTAAAACTCCTTTTCTTTGAATAAACATAGGTCACCAGCAGCTTGTTAGTGACTGTTGGAAATTTCAACTAGTTATGATATGGAATCATGTCATTTAGCCCAGTCTTTAGGCAAGGTGTTGTACATGTGAACACTCCATGGTAATTTAGGAAATGTGTTAGTACATGTGAACACGCCATGGTAATTTAGGAAATGTGTTAGTACATGTGAACACTCCATGGTAATTTAGGAAAGGTGTTAGTACATGTGAACACTCCATGGTAATTTAGGCAAGGTGTTAGTACATGTGAACACTCCATGGTAATTTAGGCAAGGTGTTAGTACATGTGAACACGCCATGGTAATTTAGGCAAGGTATTAGTACATGTGAACACGCCATGGTAATTTAGGCAAGGTGTTAGTACATGTGAACACGCCATGGTAATTTAGGCAAGGTATTAGTACATGTGAACACGCCATGGTAATTTAGGCAAGGTATTAGTACATGTGAACACGCCATGGTAATTTAGGCAAGGTATTAGTACATGTGAACACGCCATGGTAATTTAGGCAAGGTATTAGTACATGTGAACACGCCATGGTAATTTTCCAGATCTATATCTTGTAGCTCTTGTGTACATTGTCTTGTGTTCATTAGTCATTGAATGGGACATAATTTCATTGCTGAGATATCACTTCCTGCCACCATGCCCTTAGGCTTTCATTTGTGCATCTTTGTCATCTCTTTCTAACTCGAGAGCATATCATGTCTGTCACAAGTGTTAGATTCATATGTGCAGAAAGAAGGGATGGTTAGATTTAACACTTGTGATATCCTGATAGCTGTTCAATGTTTCTTTACTGGACAGCTTTTAATTATTCACTATTCTTCAACTGCTGTATTAAACTAAAGATGATGATGTCAGCCATTACAATTGTGGAATAGTCTTGTTTGGATTATATATACCATGGGTAGATGTTGTATTCAAAGACAGGCCAAACAACGCTAGTTTTTGGATCCCTGGAATTGAGTTAAGGAATTTTTTTGGTCCTTCTCCTTGAGACATGGGACTTTTTTTTAAAAAAAATGGGATTGCCTAGATATTCCAATGGGATTGCCTATATAATTCAATGGGTTTTCTTAGATAGTTCAATGGGATTGCCTATATAATTCAATGGGTTTTCTTAGATAGTTCAATGGTGTTGCCAACATTTTTTGCAGTTTTGGGGAGGGGGGTATTGTACTATGGCGGATTAAGGGGGTGCTGATTGGGCTAAAGCCAGGGGCCCCCAATGATTTAAGGGCCCCACATTTATTATACTTAGTATAATAAAGGTGGCTGGACCGGGCCCCAGGTGGAATTGCAGCCAGGGGCCCCGTGCAATCTTGATCCGCCCCTGGTATTGTACCTGTACTTTACAGCTAGTGTGTCAGTACTAATGACAAAAGATAAAAATGTGTAAGAGTGTAAGTCAGTTCTAGTAATTTTATCTGTCTTTGTCATAACCATTTTCTCTGAAGTTTTCCATAACTTATGTTGTTATGGCTTTAAAAACATTGATTATATATGTAACAAAACTTTGAAAGATGTTGGGAAAAGGATTGACAAGCCATCCACATATCAAGCCCCTGGCCATGGCTCAGTCACATATCATGGCTCAGTCACTTGTTTTAAACAAACCAACAGGCATTTGATAATCCCGTGTTAAGCATTAATCCGTCAGTTGATTAGAGGAATCCATCTGTCGTAGCTGTGCACCTTTACAAACAAAATGAGACCATAAAGAATTCTCTAAAAAAAAATTCTTGACATCCGCCCCCACAAGACCGAGATATTCACGATTAGAGAAGTGTTCACATGTAAGGAGGTGTTCACGTTTAGAGAGATGTTCATGTTTAGAGAGATGTTTACGCTTAGAGAGATGTTCACGTTTAGAGAGATGTTCACGTTTAGAGAGATGTTCACGTTTAGAGAGATGTTCACGTTTAGAGAGATGTTCACGTTTAGAGAGATGTTCACGTATAGAGAGATGTTCACGTTTAGAGAGATGTTCACGTTTAGAGAGATGTTCACCTTTAGAGAGATGTTCACGTTTAGAGAGATGTTCACATATAGAGAGATGTTCACGTTTAGAGATATGTTCACGTTTAGAGAGATGTTCACGTTTAGAGAGATGTTCACGTTTAGAGATATGTTCACGTTTAGAGAGATGTTCACGTTTAGAGAGATGTTCACGTTTAGAGAGATGTTCACGTTTAGAGAGATGTTCACCTTTAGAGAGATGTTCACGTTTAGAGAGATGTTCACGTTTAGAGAGATGTTCACATATAGAGAGATGTTCACATATAGAGAGATGTTCACGTTTAGAGAGATGTTCACGTTTAGAGAGATGTTCACGCTTAGAGAGATGTTCACGTTTAGAGAGATGTTCACGTTTAGAGAGATGTTCACGTATAGAGAGATGTTCACGTATAGAGAGATGTTCACCTTTAGAGAGATGTTCACGTTTAGAGAGATGTTCACATATAGAGAGATGTTCACGTTTAGAGAGATGTTCACGTTTAGAGAGATGTTCACGTTTAGAGAGATGTTCACGTTTAGAGAGATGTTCACGTTTAGAGAGATGTTCACGTTTAGAGAGATGTTCACGTTTAGAGAGATGTTCACCTTTAGAGAGATGTTCACCTTTAGAGAGATGTT
The DNA here is from genome assembly GCA_944989445.1 of Ampullaceana balthica. Lineage (NCBI taxonomy): Eukaryota > Metazoa > Mollusca > Gastropoda > Lymnaeidae > Ampullaceana > Ampullaceana balthica. The sequence continues at coordinate 297,870 of CALYLW010000563.1, forward strand.
CACGTTTAGAGAGATGTTCACCTTTAGAGAGATGTTCACCTTTAGAGAGATGTTCACCTTTAGAGAGATGTTCACGTATAGAGAGATGTTCACGCTTAGAGAGATGTTCACGTTTAGAGAGATGTTCACGTTTAGAGAGATGTTCACGTTTAGAGAGATGTTCACGTTTAGAGAGATGTTCACGTTTAGAGAGATGTTCACGTTTAGAGAGATGTTCACGTTTAGAGAGATGTTCAGGTTTAGAGAGATGTTCATGTTTAGAGAGATGTTCACGTTTAGAGAGATGTTCACGTTTAGAGAGGTGTTCACGTTTAGAGAGGTGTTCACGTTTAGAGAGATGTTCACGTTTAGAGAGGTGTTCACGTTTAGAGAGGTGTTCACGTTTAGAGAGATGTTCACGTTTAGAGAGATGTTCACGTTTAGAGAGATGTTCACGTTTATAGAGATGTTCACGTTTATAGAGATGTTCACGTTTAGAGAGGTAGTCTCGTTTGGCCTGCAGAAATCTTTCTGTTGATGAACCCAACAAGCCTCTGAGATATATATATATAAAATTGAAAATATGTTCAATTTTTTTGTGCCCCCACCCCTCCTCCCCCCAATGTAAATATAGTTTTGTTCCTTGTTATTTTCTTAATTAATTGAGTGAGTTTCTACGGGTTATTCTTGAACATGTTTGAAGTTTAGCCTCCCTTGTTTCCCTTGCTCATCCAAAGTTATCTCATCATCGTATTCTTGAACATGTTTGAAGTTTAGCCTCCCTTGTTTCCCTTGCTCATCCAAAGTTATCTCATCATCGTATGCTATTCTTTACTTTGTTCATATATTATTGAAGGGGCGGTAACTTTACCTACAATCTTCACAGAAAACGGCCTTGTTTGTTTTTCATCGGATTTGTTATAAATGTATCCACACCCGTAAGCGAGTAAATTACTGGGGTTGTGTTAGACATTAATCCAGGGGTACACAACCGAGGAAATGGTAGATGGACTTCATGGACTGTGTTTATTTCCCATTGCCTACATGCCGGTCCATGTGCCGGGTAGAAACTGCCAGAAGTGTGTGTCACTTTCAGCTCAGTCCTGGAAACATGCAGCGGTCATGAAGGAATGTATCAGTCAGTGACCCGCGGGAACAACTTGACCTCGCCCCACCAGCTCGTGTGGGGGTAGGGGTGGGGAGAGTTCTGCTCTAGTTAGTGACAGGCGCTCTTAGCTCATGCAAGCACAGATTCCAACCAATCAGACGTTAGCACAGTTTTCAGCCAATCCAACTAGCGTGGTGTGCGTGTGGTGTAGCTTGGTCTGTGTGGTGGTGGTGTCTGGAGTCTGGGGGTTTCAATACATTAGTATTCACGTTAGATTTAGGGGCAGAGGGATCTATAAACTTTGTTTTGTGTAAAGTCCATTCTTGTGATTGGTTGAGCTGACTTCCAGCTGATCCTCTCGTTGCCTTCGTCTCAAGCGCAGATTAGACTTTAGGACTTTAGGCATAACGCTTCTGTGATGTTACTCAACTGTGGGAAATAGCACGTGTGACGTCACGCTCACACGCCGTCTATTCGGATGGTTCTAAGCCTCGAACTCGAAATTTCCGGAAATACTGAACACAATTATCTTATCTATACAGATAGGTGAGGGGGCCGTTTTGACGGGTCACGGTTTGAAAGTCTGAAATCATTGGGTGTGACGTAATGACCACTCGGTCCTTAGGTTGTTTGACCAGCCCGCTGTTAAGTCAAGAACTACAAATACAACATGACGGACACTTGGCTCCTACACTGGCAGTCATGGGTCTCCAACATCCATCTGTCACAGGGCCAATCTTTCCGGCATGTTTTTAGGCCATCACTTCGGCTTGTGTTACCATGTATAGCCTCAAGCATCACAGGCAAGGACGCTAAACCCATACGCTTGTGTGCGCATACCACGCCAGGGTGTTCAATGACTTTTCCCCATCTTTGCCTGCCCCAGCATTCTCAGATACAAATTTAAAAGAAAGAAAATCGAGATAACGTCTGTCCCCTCCTTTTCCTGGAAGTTATTTTAGGAGAAAGGAACACGTTATGGAAAATCGGAAAGTTATCAGGGCCAAAAATAACACTGCGCATGTAGACAACGACGATTGCGCCTATTCAGATTTGAGCCCTCTTCTATCTAAAGGCATGAAGTGCCACATACGTCCTTACCAACTCGCTTTGGGGGAAGAATAAGGGGTGGAGCATGTCACAGGTTGAGAACGTCTGACAGAAACAATGGACGGGTTCTTGTCACAGGTTGAGAACGTCTGACAGAAACAAGGGACGGGTTCTTGTCACAGGTTGAGAACGTCTGACAGAAACAATGGACGGGTTCTTGTCACAGGTTGAGAACGTCTGACAGAAACAATGGACGGGTTCTTGTCACAGGTTGAGAACGTCTGACAGAAACAATGGACGGGTTCTTGTTCAGGACTTGGACAAAGACTAACGGGATATATTATTGCTTTTATTCCCTTTACACTTTACTGATTGATACACTTCTATTGTGGCCACTGAAAAAAGGTTGACTTATGATGAAAGGTGACCGTTGTATGAATCGTTGTATGAATCGTTGTATGAACCGTTGTATGAATCGACAAGTCTGATATGATGAGAGGGAAATGCTGGCTTAAAACTTAAAGAATTAAAACTATTGGGCTTGAAAGGGACGTCAAATTGGTTAAGTATGATGACGTCGCATTGGCTAGGTATGCTGACGTCACATCGGCTAGGTATGTTGACGTGGCAGTTGATCTGCATGGTTTGGGGACAAGCTCAACTTGACTAGCATCTTTTAAAGATAGACTAGAATGTGGGAGGGGAGCCAAAACAGTTACACATTACTTCAGTGATCCATTACTTCAGTGATTCATTACTTCACAGTTACACATTACTTCACAGTTATACATTGCTTCAGTGATCCATTACTTCAGTGATCCATTACTTCACAGTTATACATTACTTCAGTGATCCATTACTTCACAGTTACACATTACTCCACAGTTATACATTACTTCACAGTTACACATTACTTCACGGTTACACATTACTTCACGGTTACACATTACTTCACGGTTACACAATACTTCACAGTTATACATTACTTAACAGTTACACATTACTTCAGTGATCCATTACTTCACAGTTACACATTACTTCACAGTTATAAATTACTTCAGTTATACATTACTTCAGTGATCCATTACTTCACAGTTACACATTACTTCACAGTTATACATTACTTCAGTGATCCATTACTTCACAGTTACACATTACTTCACAGTTATACATTACTTCAGTGATCCATTACTTCACAGTTACACATTACTTCACTGTTATACATTACTTCAGTGATCCATTACTTCACAGTTACACATTACTTCACAGTTATACATTACTTCACAGTTATACATTACTTCAGTTATACATTACTTCACAGTTACACATTACTTCACAGTTATACATTACTTTACAGTTATACATTACTTGACAGTTATACATTACTTCACAGTTATACATTACTTCACAGTTATACATTACTTCAGTTATACATTACTTCACAGTTACACATTACTTCACAGTTATACATTACTTCACAGTTATACATTACTTCACAGTTACACATTACTTCAGTGATCCATTACTTCACAGTTATACATTACTTCACAGTTACACATTACTTCACAGTTATACATTACTTCACAGTTATACATTACTTCACAGTTACACATTACTTCAGTGATCCATTACTTCACAGTTACACATTACTTCAGTGATCCATTACTTCACAGTTATACATTACTTCACAGTTACACATTACTTCAGTGATCCATTACTTCACAGTTACACATTACGTCACAGTTATACATTACTTCACAGTTATACATTACTTCACAGTTATACATTACTTCAGTGATCCATTACTTCACAGTTACACATTGCTCTACAGTTATACATTACTTCACGGTTACACATTACTTCACGGTTACACATTACTTCACGGTTACACATTATTTCACAGTTATACATTACTTCACAGTTACACATTACTTCAGTGATCCATTACTTCACAGTTACACATTAATTCACTGTTACACATTACTTCACAGTTATACATTACTTCACAGTTACACATTACTTCACAGTTATACATTACTTGACAGTTATACATTACTTCACAGTTATACATTACTTCACAGTTACACATTACTTCACAGTTATACATTACTTCAGTGATCCATTACTTCACAGTTACACATTACTTCACAGTTATACATTACTTCAGTGATCCATTACTTCACAGTTACACATTACTTCACTGTTATACATTACTTCAGTGATCCATTACTTCACAGTTACACATTACTTCACACAGTTATACATTACTTCACTGTTATACATTACTTCACAGTTATACATTACTTCACAGTTACACATTACTTCACAGTTATACATTACTTCAGTTATACATTACTTCACAGTTACACATTACTTCACAGTTACACATTACTTCACAGTTATACATTACTTGACAGTTATACATTACTTCACAGTTATACATTACTTCACAGTTATACATTACTTCAGTTATACATTACTTCACAGTTACACATTACTTCACAGTTACACATTACTTCGCAGTTATACTTTACTTCACAGTTACACATTACTTCACAGTTAGACATTACTTCACAGTTATACATTACTTCACAGTTACACATTACTTCACAGTTACACATTACTAATTACTTCACAGTTATACATTACTTCACAGTTACACATTACTTCACAGTTACACATTACTTCACAGTTACACATTACTTCACAGTTACACATTACTTCACAGTTACACATTACTTCACAGTTATACATTACTTGACAGTTATAGATTACTTGACAGTTATAGATTACTTGATGACTAAAGTCTCCTAATAATTAATGTTAACTTGTGATGTGTTGACTTCTTGCAGAGATATCGTGGACAACACCAAGCTTCACATAGATATTCTAGACGAGCTGCTGAGGAATGGAAACTGGGGAGAGTTCATGCCTCCAATACTCTCCCCTAACCCAATAGTATTACCACCAAGTAAGCTCCCTTGAATTTTTTTTTAAACAGTGTTTCCCCAACTTTTTCAAAGTCAGTGCCTATCATGAAGCTTTTAAGTGTTGTTGCTACAAAAAAATACATATTTATTTATGAGGACAAAATTGAACTTGTAGTTCTTATATGGCTTTATAAGAGAAGATTATGTTTAATTTTCATATTAATTCTTAGTTTCCTCCTTGAGGATTGAAACACCTTAATTACTAGAGTTCATTTTAAACTTGGCCTAAGAGACCTTAATTACTAGAGTTAGTTTTGAACTTGGGCTAAGCAGAAAGTCCCGCTTTACTTGCTAAGTCTCAGCTGATCTTAGAGAAGAATGCTGTGTACATTGTTGGTGTGTTTTATCTGTTGACAGGGAGCACACGTTCTAACGATACAGCAGCAACAGTCTCGTCCCCTCAGACCACAGAACTCAGAGATGCCGAGTGGTACTGGGGGGACATCTCACGAGAGGAAGTGAATGAGAAGCTCAAAGACCAACCTGATGGAACTTTCTTGGTTCGTGACGCATCCACACCAGGGGACTACACTCTAACCTTGAGGTTTGAAAAAGAACGGCTTAGATTCCTGTACTTTTACACACAAAAATAATGCATTTGATGTTTCAAGTGCTTAGAAATACAGTCGAAACCGGTTAAGTCGGCGGCGTTGGGGTATGAAAAATGGCGTCGAGATAACCGATGATCGAGTTAAACAAAAACAAATATGGTGGCAAAATATTAACATGTGCTTGAAATTTCTTTATGTACATGATGTGCGTTAATTAGTGATGGGACGATTAATCGGAATCGTATTGGAATATCGGGACCCTAATATTTCTTCACTCTTTCCTAAGGTTGTAATGACCGTTTGTTTTAAGGACCGTTTAAATATAACCTTGGTTCCCACTCAGTCAGGAAAACGGGAAAAAGTCTGGAATTCTTTTTTAAAAAATTCTCGGCCTTGAAAGGCGGGAAAAGTTACGACTAGTCTGGAATTTTTATATATATATTATTTTTTTTTAATGCCGAAGTAAAGGACTTTGATTACGTCTCTGTGGTCATGTTTCGATTCCATTTAATAAATTTTAAAAAAGTTACCAGTTTACAATTGTCTGTGCATGCGTTAAAACTATGGTCAAATTTCTCGCCTCGTCCCATGGCGCGTGTGGCGTGGCATGTCACAGCCGCTTGCGTTTGCAATGCCCGTCAAATCAGCGAATTACTTATCAATATTGTAATTTTAAGTTAAATGCTTTTGACGTGCAGGATATCTGTCACTATCAGACCGCTCTCGAATTTCCTCAGTCAATCAAACTTGTAATATAAATAAAACTATTTGGCCTTGACCGTTGATCACAGCACGCTCGGCCGGCAACTAAATCTAAGCAATTTTTTTTTAAAAATAATTCCTTGTCAGAATTCGACCTACAACAGTGATGACGTGTATATTATATATATATACTTGAATATTAAGAAAATGATTTGATTTCACTGTCACGCGCGTGTTAGTCACAGTCACGTATCTAACTGGTAACAAAGCAACAACAAACTTTTAAAAGAATAATAATATTTTATTTAATTATATAAAAACCACCGTCTATTCTCGATACAAACCTTTATTTTCATTTCTAAAGATATTCGTTTATCTTAAAAAAATAAAATGATTAATGCATCAGAAAATGAATTAAGTTTAATAATAATATAACATGCACTGCGAAATAATGACGGATTAAAGACAGCTAACGCGATTTTCGAGCACCTCGGGTAAATACATACTCAAACTAATTCACACACGGAATCAAATTAAAAGTAAAAACATCCAGTAATTATTATTGAAATCTTGTAGAATCACACAATAGCCGGAAGTCTCGAAGAAAGCGAGATGTCAACACTGTTTTGAACTAAAAATGCCAAAGTGCATTGCTAGGCGAACAGACGAGGATCGAGCTAACCAACGTTAAGTTGCAAATTTGGCCCTCTTTTGTGCTCGAGGTATTAGGTTTGGGCGACTTAAAAAAATGAATCAACCGATGAGAAAATGCTAAGACAAAGAGTGAATTTGGCGGTTCCAATAAAAAAAAACTTTGAGTTAGTAGGGTGGGCGAGTTAACCGGGCTAGAGTTAAGTGGGTCGACTGTAAATATCTTTTCTAAATCTGTTGAGGTCATGCTCTTGCAGAGAAAACTTTTATTTAAATGGAGTTTATGATACATGTTACATTCTATGATACATGTTACATTCTATGATACATGTTACATTCTGATACATGTTACATTCTATGATACATGTTACATTCTATGATACATGTTACATTCTATGATACATGTTACATTCTATTTTTAATTACAAAGCAGTTAATTCTCTGAAGGATTAGAATTCTTGTATACAATGTAGCCTTTTTTTGGCAAAACTTTTTAAAAAATTTATAACAGCATTTCTCTGATCTATTTGAGCGTAGTTATAGAACAACTTTAAAAAATTTGTCTCAACTTACAGGAAAGGGGGCAGCAACAAATTGATCAAAATTCTGCACAGGGACGGACGCTACGGTTTTGTTGAGCCTCTGGAATTCACATCTGTGGTCAGCTTGATCAACTGGTACCAAGTGAATTCTCTTGCAATGTACAACAACACACTGGACACAAGGCTTGTCCACCCTGTTAGTCGTAATTTGGGAATGGTAAGGAGATTGTTTTTTTAAGTATGTTTGATTCTAAAGAAGAGTGACATCATTAAGGCATTAAATTTGTTCCAAGAGGTTTAGATTTAATTCATATTTCATTATAACGTTTCAAATAGTTTTTAAAAAGCTGATGAATGAATATATCACAACTTTCTATTAATTGGTCATCTCAATCTGGACAGACGATGGCATTAGCCGAAACGTATACTTATTGTATTAGTTAATTAATAAAGCTTTAATTTATTGTTTTGATTACACAATTAGTTTGTGTATTTTGTGTTTTAATGTACATAGAGGAGTTTATTTCAGTTAACCTCCTCCTTGAAAAGAATTTTCTGACTCACAGCTTTGTTTCTTCCAGGCACCATAGGGCTGTGTATTTTAGCTTCTGCTTTCCACAGTTCTCAGAATGTCACTAACAAAATGTTCATTCCATTTTCTGCTATCCACAGTTCTCGGAATGTCACTAACAAAATGTTCATTCCATTTTCTGCTATCCACAGGACAATCCAGAGAACTTACACGATGTTGCTAAAGAGGTGGAAACACTGACCAGAATCAATCGGCAGTATTTAGAGAAGCGGTCGGCTTACGACGTCTTGTATGAGCAGCACTCCCGGCTCTCACAGGAGATGCAACTCAAGCACCAGGCTCTGGACGCCTTCAAGGAAACCCTCATTGTCTTTCATGAACAGATGGAACTGACCAAGCGGACCATGTCTGAGGCATCTGGACATGAGATGCAAAAGTAAGATTTTAGTAGACGTGTACAAACATGATGACTCAATAGTCTAATAATTATCCAAGGAGCCATCAAGCATTACATTCTAGAAACAATATATAGGGAAACATTTTAACTGATGCGACCAAATGCGTCTGTTTGCATAGCCATGCACTCTCGCATTTTTAGTTAAAGATAGCATCGCTTTCCTTGAGACTTCCGGCTATAGTGTGATTCTACATGATTTCAATAAAAATTACTGAATGTTTTTATTTTGTTTCACTTTCGATCCAAGTGTGAATTAGTTTGACGCATCTCTATCGAGTATGTATTCACCTGAGGTGCCGAAAATTGGGATATCAGTCTTTAATCGTCATTATTTCGCAGTGCATGTTATATATTATTAAACTAAATTCATTTCTTGACGCATGAATCATTTTATTTTTTAATATAAGTGAATATCTTTAGAAAAGAAAAGCATTTTTCTAATGGAATCCAAAGCTTAACGAAGTTGCTTCCCTTTTGTCCAGAATATGATTTAGATACGGAAGTAGCCCTTCAAGAGCTATTGAGTTAATATATTTATACATAAATCTCAATCACTTCATAGACAAAATGAAAATAAATTAAAGATTTAATATAATGGTATAATTTAATGTTTTTAAACCTTGCAGTTTAACATATCGGATTCATGTGGGATATATTTTTTTTTCACTTCCTGTGAATTAATTTTCTTTCTTTAGATTGCAAGAAAATTTAGAGCTCTTGAAGTCACGACTTATGCGAATCCAAGAAAGTAAAAGTGCTTTAGAGGTGAGCTTAAGATATATCCCTAATATCACAACATTAGAAAGATGAAAAATGTTTATAAAATTTTTAATTTCAATTTTTTGTCATAAAGTATTTTCATAAGACTTTTTGGAATCAATCTTAAAAGTTTTTTCAAAACATTTATTAGCTTTAGGTAAAATATTAATCATGTTTGATTTCCTTGCTATAACTCAACTTTGTGCTGCATATTCTCATGTTTATGTGAACTTATGTGTTTCTTTTAGGTTGACTTGGATCGACGGTCCACCCGAAATCGTATGTTAATAGGAGAGATGAACTCCATGAAACCAGAGATCAAACGATTAAACAAACAGCGTGAGCAGTGGAAGAAATGGTTACTGGACAGAGGCAAGACTCAAGACTTCCTGGATAATTTATTGGAAGGGAGACGAGAAAAGTAAGTAGCTGTTGTTCTAAATGTGGATAATGAAAAAAATGCTGGGTTACTAGGATTTACAAAAAGGGCACTGCTGAAATTTAACAGGAGTAAGTGCTTGACCTATATGAAAAATTTCAATTTATTCTAGTTTTAAGAAATGAAAAAGTGTCGGGAGATAGATCAATTCTTAAACTAGGACTAGGAGAATTGCTTTTTTTTTATCCCTGCTGTGCACAGATCCTGTGCAAATCTTTAAAACGGAATGATCTCCCTTGACCAGGGACTTTTATACAAAAATACGTTTTTAAAGAGAAATTTTAATTGAGAAAAAAATAACACATTTATTTTGCAAACATTTTAATGTAAGATGTAATTGATATCACTCAAAGATGTAAGGACTGTCTTCTCATGGGATTTTCAGTGGTAAATAAATCTATCATCAAATGATAAAACATTTCGTTTTGTGGGAAAAGAGCTAATTCTTTTTGCAATAAAATTTGCTTATGCCAAAAAAATCTACTTATTATATATATAGTATGTCTTTTGACAGCTAGGGTATAAGTGTGCTAAATAAGGGTGTACAGGATTCTAATTTATTAAATCCGGCCAGTGCTCGATTTATGAAGTGAAATCCGGCTGGAGCCAGAGAAGGATTTTTTAAAATGGCCGGATTCCTGATTTGCCGGAGCCCTCATATATGTATATTTTTTATGGCTGTACCCCTCAGCCGGATTTGGATGGATTTATGAAGTGTAATTGTGCAGAAATCCAGTACACCCCTAGTGCTAAATCGGTTTTTCCAAATATATTCCAGATTCACCAAGTTATACTTTTAGAATTTTGTTAAATATACTTCAAACAAATTTTAAAATTACAAATTTGTACCATCCATTCAATAAGAATTAAAAAAGCATAGCTTGGACAGTGTGGTTGCTGGCCGGCACAGTGTGGTTGTTGGCTGGCAGTGTGGTTGTCGTAAGAACTGGTTGATTTCAATTGCTGAGAAGTGTGTTGGGGGTAAGAAGCCTTGATATTGATGGAACTTTTTACAATCTCTTGCAGCCTAACGGAGCCGTCCTCTGACTCGGACTATAACATGCCTCACTATGAAGACAGCTACTGGTTCATCAACTGTCAGAGGAATCAGGCAGAGGGTCTCCTCAGTAACAAACCTGACGGAACATTTCTCATACGACCGAAACCAGAAGAAGGAAATGTCCATGTTTTGTCCATAGTGTAAGTTTTCTAGACTTAAGTTAATTTGGGGTGGGGGGGGGGATAATTACACATTTCTCAAGTAATGGATAGTTTTATATAGATTGTTATACTAATGTTCATTGTATATTTCAATTTATGCGTTCAAATCTCAATCTGTTAGTTTTTTGAAAAACAAATGAAGAGCTCAAGGGAAGAAACGGCTGTGAGAGACATGTTGTTGTGTTTATATAGAATGAGAATGCAATGACTTGACCTAGTATGAAACACGTGGGTTGTGAGTTGAGCTGTAAGCGTGCTGGTCGAAGACTGAGAGAATAGCTGGCTATAAATGTATGGTTCATGAGGCAACCGGGGTGGATTGCAGTGGATGGCATACGAGCTGTTTAGGTAGTTAATTGTACAGTTGATCACAGTGAATTGTATATAGTGATTAAAGACAGTTGTTAACCAGACCACAGTGTGTTAAAACCTTGTCACTTGACCAGCCACAAGTTCTATTACAACGGCTATGTCACATTTTTGTAGTTTTAAGATATTCAAGTTTTAAAGTTAAAAATTATACGGATTTGTTATAAATTAACTAAATATATTTGAAATTTTAATAGGGTCAGAGACATAATCTTTTCATAAAACTTCATTCAGAGCATTATATTTTCCCTCCTCTATCAGATACAGGAGATAACTAAAAAAAAATTAAAAATGTCACATAGCCGTTTCTTCCCTTGTGGTCTTCAAATGCAAAATATTTTTAAATAAGAAACACAAAATATTAGTTGGATATTATTTCTTAAAATATTTATTTTGTATAACTATTATAAATGTAGTATATAAATGTAGTATATAAATGTAGTATCAGAGCAACAATTGATCTGTCTCTAACCATATTTCAGATGTCGAGGGAGTATTGGCCACTGCAAGATTCACCACGCTGAAACTGGATATGGTTTTGTGGAGCCGTATCTCATCTTTCCCACACTTAAAGAGCTCGTCATCCACTACTACCACACGTCTTTAGCTGAACACAACAATGAACTTGACATTTGCCTCCTGCATCCTGTCCGAGCATCTCTGGGAAATGTACCTAATGACATTTACTTGCGAATGCAGCAGTCATAGCATTTGTCTGGGGAGTAACTTCCCTTGCCCTCAATGGAGACTGCAGCCTATCCTAACATATCAAGGGGAGGCAAACTGTGCCGTAGTGGTCCCTGATTTTAAGCTGGATTACATAAAAGAGAGGCCAACTATGCCCTACTGGTCCTTGATTGAAAAGTTGGATTACATGATGTGTCAGGATTATTTGACCTCTGGCTGGACTTGTCATTGAACACTTCCTGGGGGGTTGAAATATGTCATCATGGTCATTCATTACTTGTGTCCTCATGTGTGCTGACCAGTGTTTAGATCTCAGCTGAAAGACTATTCATGGCTAACAACATTGGTGGTTTATGGCAAATGGTCAACAGGGTGTGATGGCATGTGTTCTGTGGTGACCATCAATATCATTCTACCAGGTGTGATGGCATGTGTTCTGTTGTGACCATCAATATCATTCCACCAGGTGTGATGACATGTGTTCTGTGGTGACCATCAATATCTTTCTACCAGGAGGAACTATTTACTTAAGGATACTTCTTTAAGTAAATTTGGCTTGGAATTTCTACATAACAAAGCAAAAAAATTAATTTTTCATTTTCTTCTTCTTCAAACTGATATGGGGGATAACTCCAGACAAGTAACCATGACAGCCAACTCCAAATGTTTGTGAAAATAGTTACCTCCCTGTGATAGATGGTCGTCCTGACAAGTTAGTCCAGCCAAAACTAACATATTTTCCAAGTGTTGTTGACATCAACTTCGCCAGCCAGTCGTAGGATACATATCAGACACACTCAACTGGGGGAGGGGAGGCACGGAACACTGCACGACATGTTAGCATCCACACAAACATGTTGGATTTGTTGAATAGCCGAAATCTTGTTGAATTATTTTTTACTGGCCATATTTATTATATGAGCAACTTACCATTGAAATATATGCCTAGGAAATTTTAAGAGAAACTTTCAATTCAGTAGTCTCAAATTTGCTGTTCTTTTGTTTTTGCTGGTTTTTTGTTTTTTTTTGGTCTGTCTTTTCTTCCATGAACTGGTCTAGTTTGACCAGGTTTACATTGGCAGTGTATCTATGAGGGAAGTGAGTCTGACTTGTGTGGATGGTTTTTCATCTGGACATCAACTAATGTATTTTTGTGCCTTGTCCACCCACCCTGTCAATCATGATGCTCTGACAAGCTCAGACAGTACTGACCAAAAATGGCAACATTGTATATTCAATCACTGCTATATCTGTGTTATTAACTGCTGTCCAATCTATTTTTTTCTCTTCGTCAGAGTTTTATCAATTGTTGTTTTAAAATATGTATTCCATGCAGATCAAGTCTTTTTAATTTTTCCTTCATATTCTTGTAGTTTGTTTCAAGTGGTCACAAATAAGATTAATTCAAACTAAGAAAAAGATAATTTTGTAAGGATAATTTTTAAAATATCAACTTTCCAAATGTTAGACCTGATGTTACATTGGAATGTTAGACCTGATGTTGCATTGGAATGTTTTCATGGCACTTTGTTTTAACCTTGACAAAATGGCATTGTTATAATCTTGTTGTGACTGTGCTGGGAATGGCTGCTGAAAAGATTGTTGTTACCTTATACTGAAGTCTTTCCAAGTTTGAGATTCAGTTAGTTTGGCTGAGTAAACATCTACACAGTGGGTTTGGCTGAGTAAACATCTACACAGGTTGGGTGGGGGGGGGGTGAAGAAATCTTCTAAATCATCTAAAAAATTCAGTGAGACCCACTCAGCTCAACATGACCCACTCAGCTCAACATGACCCACCCAGACCAATATTTCCAGTGCTGATCTGTACAACAGAAATATAAGAAGTTGAATCTCTGGGCTACACACAATCAGCCAAACATGTAGTCATCTAACATTGTGATTTCTGTCAGCTGTGCTAAATCCTTTCTTGTATTTACAGTAATAGTGTTTTGTACAATTGGACACTTCTTGGACAGTTCACTTTATTTTCTTAAATTCCCAATTAAATTTAACTTGTTTCAATTTGCGTACATTACATACATAGTAAATGTAACTTAATTTTATTGTCTCAAATAGGTTACTTTCTTTAAAATGTGGAATTTTCTAGAAATCTCATTTTTTTATATTCAGAGAATCAGCTGGACTGTGAAACCAAACTTTTTACTGCTATATATGCTTTGGTCTTGTGTTATTTTTTGTTTAATTTATATTTCATTATTTTTCTGTTTTGTTTCAATGATTAATTTATTTTTCATTGTTCCATTACATTTACATGCCTAAATTTTGCATCTACTGAAAACTGTTCAAAGTTGTTGTCCCACGAAGTGAATATGTGCCATATAAGAGCAGTGTAACCCAATGTCCAATGTAGCTATCCCATTGGAGCCTTACACTTGACTAGATACCACAGCTCATCACAAATACTTCACATTTATTATATATCATTTATATAAACACTGTTTTAAAACAAATATATCTATTTTGTAGACTTGTACCAAATAGTTTACCTTTGCAATGAAAATTTGGAGAAACCAAATATTACACATGTAGGTTATTGAGTGTGTGTGTGTGTTAATTTAAAAGAAGTGTTATTTCCTTGACATTACCAATTTGCTAATTTTAAATTGTACAAAATGTTAATCTTGTTAAATGAAAATTTTAAAACAGGAGTCCAGTTGACCGGGGCACTTTTTTTTAATGGACCAAAATAATGTGGTATCCAAAAGGGTCAGATGTGGCTAAAGTCATTATTCCCTGTATCTGTAATATCTTTTCTGTCAATTTTGATTTTTAATGTATGGATGTTTATCAATAATTTTATTTTGTCAAAAAGTCTGTAGGTTAATTTTGAAGCATCTATCATTTAAAGATGTGTGCATTTCTTTTTAGTAAATTTATGTGATTCTATCCTTAATATTAATAGCACAGCTGATTGTATGGATGTTTCAAGTCAGATTATTTACAAGGATTTCTTATCTTAATGTATGCTTGATAGTTTAAACATGTTACAGATGACTGGAGATATCTTTATCAAAGTCAATGTCTTTAATTGGGAATTGAACTATTGGTGAATGGGGTGTTCTGACTCCTTGGTGAATGTGGTGTTATGACTCCTTGGTGAATGGGGTGTTCTGACTCCTTGGTGAATGTGGTGTTAACTCCTTGGTGAATTTGTCAGTTTGCAGATTATATGTACATTATATAGTAAGCGGAGTGAATGTTATTGTCCGATGTTGTGTCAAGTGAGTGAATGTTATAGGCCATTGTCTGATGTTGTGTCAAGTGAGTGAATGTTATAGGCCATTGTCTGATGTTGTGTCAAGTGAGTGAATGTTATAGGCCATTGTCTGATGTTGTGTCAAGTGAGTGAATGTTATGGGTCATTGTCTGATATTTTGTGGCGTGAGTGATCAGTGAATAAAGTGGCATGTGTACATTCAAGTTAGTGGCTTGTTTACAGTGTGAATTTTGTGATGGTTATGGAGAATGAAAAGAATAAATGTGAAACAAATTAGCTTCAACTCTTGAAGATATCTCATGTGTTAAACATATTTTATGTTAACAGACTAAATTTTTTGTACCATTTGTGTTGAAAATATGAGCCAATAAAACCAAATATGTTTTTTTCATATTTAAAGGAGTTAATGTTGATTTTAATCTTGTACATGTAAATCTTTCTTTGTTAGGTAGTTCATTTAGCAGTGGAGCATTTCAATATCAAAACATAGAGGTGAGGGTCAAGTTCATGACAGAAACATTCCCACACCATGTTAAATATATGCATACCCATCCCCTTATATTATTTAATTAAGCATTTGAAGCAACTACACCCGTTAACACCCCTCAACTACACCCGTTAACACCCCTCAACTACACCCGTTAACACCCCTCAACTACACCCGTTAACACCCCTCAACTACACCCATTAACACCCCTCAACTACACCCGTTAACACCCCTCAACTACACCCGTTAACACCCCTCAACTACACCCGTTAACACCCCTCATCTACACCCCTATTTCATGAACATTTTGAGATTTATCATAGCTTTAAAATTAGAGGAACAGGGGAAAAAATATTGTTTTGGAATAACATAACATTTTTTGGCTTTTTAAAGTTTTGTTTCAAGTATCATTACTTTGGTCTACATGATATCTAGAGAAATCAATTTGTTTTATTATAACCGAAGAAATTTAAACCCCCATACATAATGGTCATGTGACGTTGAGTTACAAAAATTAAGCATAACAATATTTTTTGACTGATATTCACCAAAGAAAACAAGCATCACATCCTAGAAATGGGCACATTGAACTCACTAGTTGACCACATTGAACTCACTAGTTGACCACATTGAACTCACAAGTTGACCACATTGAACTCACTAGTTGACCACATTGAACTCACTAGTTGACCACATTGAACTCATTAGTTGACCACAGCGGGCTCACTTGACAACCACTAGCAAAATTGTTATAAACGAGAAAGAAAGACAGGTCAGTAAAAGTACAAATGTCCCAAACTGCCAAGAATGTTGAGAATCTCTTTAGCCAAAGAGTGGCCGTTTGGTCAGCAGTTTACTTTAATGCATTTATTTTAATTAATTTTATTTATGAATGAATTAGATTTATACAGTATTTAATTTAACCGACCTTATGAGTCAGTTGATATGGTTCAAAAGAAATAGAGCTGGTTAAAAAAATTGATTGATAGACGCGCCGCGGACTGAAGTTTTGAACAGATTAGACGCCGCGTCACCAAACACAAACCGTGCTTCAGTAAAAATTGATGAACGTTTGAAAATACAAGCAATATTGGGAGGTCAGCCAGACATAGGGATAAACTCATTCCGTGTGCAACAACAAACATACAAAGTCGCGTTCTTCCAGTCTGAAAATCAGGCGTGGTATGGGTTGCCTGGTCAAAGCTGGAAAACCAACATATTATCAACATTTAAAACTCTAATCAAAATGCAAGTCTAGACTTAAAATATGGATAAACGTAGTACACAATAATTCTCCGTTCAGAATGAATGTTTGAATTATAAATCATTATAGATTTAATTAATTAATTAATTTTTTTTTAAAATAATCTTGCTTTACCACGGAACTTGAACTGAACCCTTACAATTAAAATAATAATAATAAATAGATAATTTATATTGAGAAACTAGGCTCACAGCACTTTGCATAAAAATAATAACATACTTTTAAGTAACAATGCATTCAATAAACATTCATATCCTAGCAACCACATAATGATAGTACAGTACGGTACACATAAGCTACGTTTATCGTTAAAAGAAATTATATTTCATTAATTGTGAAATTTAAGTATTAGGTTTGAAGAGATTTGTCTTTAGTGCAGTCTTGAATGCTTTAGTTGTTGGAATAACGCGAATATGTAGAGAATTTCATTGTTTTGCAGCACAATAAGAGAAAGACCTTTCGCTTAATGTTTTAGCGCGTGTCTTGGAAAAGAGAATACGTGTGTCTGCAGAAGAGCGTAGCTGACGAGTGGGTGAGTTGAGCTTTCTCGTCCATGAGGGGCATCCACCGATCATCGTCGGCGTCTGCGATTCCTCCAAGGGCATATGCCACCTACTAGAGACCTCCAGGAATCCCTATCCTGGGCCAGCCTCTCCTGCATCTTCCGGCCATGGCCAATTCTCTTGATGTCTGCCTCCAATTCTCGATGCCAAGTGTTTATTGGGCTATTCCTGAAGGTTCCATTTTTTTAGATTTGATAAAGGACCATAAGTTTTTATTGTTATCTTTGGTAATTACATTGTTTATATATTCATTTTGGAGGTTTCGACTAAGTTTTTGTGTCAAGTGTTTAATCTTTAAGTATTTTTTGTGTATCCTATATGAATAGGTAGCTTTATATTTCTTAAATAAGTTCTCTTTTTGTTTGCATAGCTTTTTCAATCTAGAATTGAACCAGCATTTGTTAATTTTATTTGATGTTAGTTTTGTTGGAAAATTCTCATCCATTATAGTTTTTAGATTTGTTTTTACTATATCTTTCCAAATCTTTAAAACTCTAATAAGAATGCAGGACTAAACACAAACCATAGATAAGGGGCCGTCCATAAATGACGTCACGCGATTTTTGCCGATTTTCGACCCCCTCCCTCCCCCTCGTCACGCGTCGTCACAAAAACTTAGACCCCCCCCTCTAAAAATACGTCACAAAACTTTGACCCTCCCCCCCCACACTTTATTTTCTATTTGAAAATAAGTATGTTTCAAATCACTTTTATTGTTTTTTAAGTATTTATTATTTATTTAGTGAAGATCTACATTGTAATATCGTAATCCCGCGTGAAGCATTTTTTAAAAACGTTTAACTGGCCTCCAGAAAACGAACTGTGTTAACATCCTTAGATTATAATTTATTTTAATGCATACAAATTAAACATTGACTATTAATCATCACGGTTAACGTCTTTGTTTAGAAAAAAAATATTTTAAAATAACATTTTTAAAATGTATTTGTAAAATAAATCCCTAAATTGACTGACGGGCATCCCGTAAGAAAGAGGTCGGCGAACAGAGGTAAATAACCTCATCTGGGGTCAAAAAGGGAATTCTTGGGGGAAATGCAGACTCATTTGGGACATATAACATCCACTACAATCCACTAGATATATTAAAATACGCCATGTGTACGTGTACGCTTGGAACATATGCCCATTATTGAACCGGTTCCTTCCAGAAAATGCATTTTTGTAAAATTTGACAACTATGTAGATTTCTTACCTACGTACTATACGAAGACACCCAAATCTACCCTACTTTCATTTATGTTGACACGAGTGTCAATAATCTTAATCCACATGATTTGTCTGTGTCACGTATCCCATCTGTAATATTTAAAATTAATGCCTTAAAAACTGAGCTAAGAAGAAAAGTTGTTTTGTGCTCCTCTCGATTTGGATTGTCAAGAATTTGATGCATTCAATAAAGTTAATGAATACTTGACTAATTTTAAATGGGCTCATTTACCATTATATCTAGAACAGTGCTTCTCAAACTTTTTAGTATGGCGAACCGGCAGAAAATTTTGCCATTGCACCAAAGACCGGTGCACTATTTTCCCTGCACTGACAATTTTGTTGTCCTTTTTTTAAGAACATTTGCGGACCGGCAGCGGATGGCCCACGGACCGGTACCGGTCCGCGGACCACCACTTTGAGAAGCACTGATCTAGAAGACTAGAATGGCCAGGGGCTTTTGACAAAAAACCAATGGAACAATTATATCAAACTTAAAACGTTTTTAATTCTATCAAATAGGTTCCTTCCCCCCTCACCTTTTAAAGAAAAAGGATATTCCGTGTCGTTTTGACTTAAAATATCTGCACATAATCCTATTCAGATCATTTTTAGACACTTGTCATGCTTGTAAAACTCACCAGTAGCATTTTCGGCTTACGACGCTGCCCCAAATCCCCGAGTCATGTGAGCAGAACCTAGAGTCTGGGGGTGGGGTGGGGGGGTGGGGTAACGCACACATAAACTTGTCTATTTTGGGTTAACGGGCAAAAAAGTTCATGAGAGAACCAAACGGAGCTGCGGTTACATCACAAATGCTTTGATGTCAACATCAAACGACGCAGTGTAACAATTTCATATGTTATCTTGTGAATTCTCAAACTTAAGGATTATAATTAGATTTAATTTTCATGTCTTGATAGCTTACGCCAACCAGCGTCTGATGGCCTACCGACCGGCACAATGAGAAGCACTGATTTATTAAAAAATTTAAAAACAATTTAAAGTCATTAAATAAATTGTAAGCGACCAAATATTTCAGTGGAAGTTATATTTAAAGTTACCCTTTTGATGTGACGTCACTCTTCTTCATACCCCCTCCCTCCCCCTCGTCACGCATCGTCATAAAAGTGTGACCCCCCTCCCCCAGGTGCGTGACGTCATTTATGGACGGCCCCTAAGCGTAGGATGCAATAATCTTCTGTATAGAAGGAGCGTCTGAAACAGATAAGATAAGATAAATAATCAATACGAGCTAGAACAAGAGCACAGACTAGAATTTTACCTGTACTTAGTATTGAAGTAGTGGCGGAATGTAATTTATTTTATTTGTTTCATTTTGTGTGCATATTGCATAATGACATATTCCATAGGGTTAGTATTAATTGGTGTAAATGGTGCGCATGCGTGACTGTGTGAATTCAATATTGCTGGACAATATTCCCACAGCTGTGTGAATAATCACTCCGTTAAAATATAGTAATAGTAATAGTGTCATTCTTGGCATATTTGTCAGGTGTGAATATTCAACACCAGCAATGAATCGTACAGCCTTTTAAAAAATGTCTTTTCATTTTAAAAAATTAATTTAACCCTTACATCATCAGAATCTATGAAAATAAACTCGTAGAGGCGATTACAATTAAAAGAAAACCAATTCCTACGCCTACGTAAGAGCTGAAAAAAAGGTATTACGGCGTACGGTATTAAAAGAACGGAGTGGTTATCCCCAGAATTCTGCGAATAATTTTCAACGTTATCCCCAGAATTCTGCGAATAACGTTGAACGTTATCCCCAGAATTCTGTGGTTATAGAGACCCAGTTTAAAAAGCCAAAAATTCAATATTTCTTCGTGGCCGCATGGTAGAGTGAAGGACAGTTGACGTTGTGGTACAGGATTCGATTTTCGCTAGTGAAATAATTTTTAAAAAAAATTTTTTTGTACATGGTTCGATTTTTAGATTGGGAATCTTTTTAATTATTTTTTTTTCTATTTTAAATCTTTTGTTATTGCATAATATTTAAATGATTCACGTTCATCCCACTGCGACGCGACCTTTGTAGCGGCGCAATTGAATATAGGCCCTACTGCCTACTTCCAATATTGCTAACACTAATACTAATAGTAGTACTGCTAATAATAGTACTAATACCCTATCCTATATTATAAATAAATATATTGTCCTATATTCTCCAATAATACGTCATGGACTGTAAAAAAAAACTATATTACTGCAGGACTGGTCTAAAGGAATTGGTTATTGGAGGCCCTTGGCCTTGGCGAAGTGAATTTGGTGGCCCTAAATAAAATGTAATAGAAAAATAAAAGAATAAATATAGAAAAATTCTTGTGCGAGGCCCCCATTAATCATAATTAGTGATAATAATGATTGAAACTAATCGGAGGCCTTAGCCCTAGGCCTAGGCGGCTGCCTAGTTTGCCTATGCCTAAGCCTTACTAAGTCAAGTCTAAGGCTAAAGCCAAAGCCTACATTACTATCACTACTACTAATAATATTAATAATAGTACCAATAGTGGCAATAGCCAATCCTATAATATATGTATATATATATATATGATAAATATATTTGCCTATATCATATATCCAAAACGCAATGGCAATGGACTATACTGTACTTAGAGCTAGCTAAAAATTGCTCAGGGCACTGAACAGATTCTAAAATTGTCTAATTGTCTAAAATATAATTGTAAACTTAAAATCAATATGAAAAACAATAAGGCTGGTACTGTTTTCTTATTCAGGTCAGATATAATTATTAGAAATCAACGTGAATTTACTTAATATACATGATATAATGATAAATAATGTTCAAAATTAACTTTGAGAATAGTTCACTGAATTCTCCCGTCAACGTCGAGAGTCATTCACAGAATTCTGGGGATAACGTTCAACGTTATTCGCAGAATTCTGGGGATAACGCTTTCCTTAAAAGAATGTGTATAAAATTATTAAAATTAAACATGATTACACCTGTTTTATCACGGCTGAGTAGGGGATAATTAACACATTAAAAAATTGGACTAACATATTTTTAAAGTAATTAATAAATTATACACCCATTGAATATTGAAAGACATTTATTTAGCAGGGGGAAAAAAGCAAATAAACATGCAGTAAAGTAAAGTGAAGCTAAACAGACGACCGTAACTTCGCGGAGTGGAAAAGATGGCGCTGCGAAACGGGAGCGGACGTTTGTACTCCCGTCATTTCCAATAATAATATTATACCCGTCGTTACAAGAAAATTCCTCAACTCAACCTTTTACCAGCTTATTTTCTTTTAATAATAATGCATTTTTAAAATAAACACATTTACATGATTTGAAGTAGAATTTAATATTTTGTTTGACCTAATTTTAACCAGGTCTCTCAGTCCTATCCCAAGTCGACGAATGGCAATGGCGTATCGAATGTGTGTTAAATTATGACACTCGATCGTTAATTAATTTAGAAAAATTTGTACTGCTTTGATAATAACATTCAAAAAGATATAACAAAATTAAACATAAAACTTATGTTAAAAGAAACTACATTTAACAATTTAGGACAATCTCATTCGATAATACTTTCTATCCCACTTAGTAAAGAACTAAAACAAATTTGTACATTTTAGCCAACATTTGCGTCGGAATAACAGGGTCCCTTATGTGATTTATTTAACGCTTTAATAAATACTGTACACAAGAAAACAGAGATCATAACTAGATCAGAGTATAAATATGTATTTTTTAAATACATAACATTAAAAATGTTTTTACACCGTTTATTGAAAAATAATTTGAGCACTACAATCACTACCAGGACGATTCAGTTTGATCCTTGATCGCGAAAAATGGCGACGGAAAACTTATTTTGTGTTAGTTGATAAAAAGTTATGAACGATTATTAAAATAAAATTGACACTTTTGTTTTGAAGCACTGGGGAATTTTTTATAAGAAAGATCTATATATTGAAATATATACAATTTGCATCTAAAAAAACCTTCTCCATGGTGCTGAGCAACATTTTGTACGACCACCCAGAATAGTGAGCGCGCTACTCATGGGGAAAAAAACAAGATTTCTTTAATTTCGTGGATTTAAAAATAGTTTTATTGATTTGAACATCAAATTGAACATTTCCTTTCAATGATTTGACAGCTGGAACAGTGCTAAGGTGATATAAGAGTAATGTATTTGTATTTCTTACAAGGTACGAAGCACAAACACGCTAAAATTAAACCTGTTTTCGAGTTATTGGCGGCGCTTCGAAGTTGGTGTTCTCTTGGACGTCCGCGCGTCAGCGTATAAAAGCCCTCGCTTTCGTTCACGTAAACATTAGTTGCATTCTCTGGCTTGCTCAACGACGACCATATAAACCTTTGAAAAGCATAATTTAAATAAAAAAATAATAATCAAAGAACATGGAAGAAACAG
Organism: Ampullaceana balthica; assembly: GCA_944989445.1. Classification (NCBI taxonomy): domain Eukaryota; kingdom Metazoa; phylum Mollusca; class Gastropoda; family Lymnaeidae; genus Ampullaceana; species Ampullaceana balthica. The sequence goes on from CALYLW010000563.1 coordinate 321,128, forward strand.
ACGTCGTGGCACCAGCCGCCGCAGTAGCCCCAGCTCAAGCAAAGGGGAGTCCAAAGAAGAAATCAAATAAATCTAAAAACAAGAAACCAGCAAATCATCCAAAGTATTGTGACATGATCAAGGTGAGAGTGAGAGTGAGAGATGCGATAGGCTAGGCCGCTAGGCCATGTTAATGTTTTTACAACTTTAATTTAATACTATACTATAAAATTACTATTATACTATAACTATAATGTATAAAGCATGTCATTAGTTATTTATTTTAAATGAATGAATATTATGTTAATGTTTGATATTCATAAGCTGGCCTCGTGAAACTATAAAGTATAAGTATAAGAGTTATTATAAGTATAAGGCAAGGATCAATGAATCTTAAGTGTAGTTTTATTTTTAGGTATGAATAGACTTAATAGTATAATAAAATATATTAATTATAGTGTATTTAATGTTAAGTTACTTATTAAATAAGTATTTTAATTATAGTGTACAGCAATGATCCATCTAAAGTTCGTTGGTCCAAGTGCGAAGTATAAAATTCCGTGTTTCATCTTTGTGCAATATTTTACAATAATTTTCTGCGCGGTAATTATAAACTGCTGCGCGAGGCGTCAGTCAGATATCTGCGTGGTCGCGCAGCTTAAAGGGAACATCGGTGTACAGTATTATTTCAGTATAGCCTACTATTTTGGCAGCAGATTTATTTTTATGTGAAAACTTACATATGCCATTTATAAAATTCTATAATATTAGTAGTAGATTTGATATTTTAGCCATACTATTACAGCCCTAATTTACAGGTTTTTAAAAATTCTAAGGGCACTAAGGCATTTATTTTTCAGCTCTCAATGATATTGACAGTAATACTGAGTCCGATCTCTAAATGAAATTTTCAGAAAATTAAAAATCTTTTTAAATTTATCTCTTGATTTAAAAATTATTTTGTTTTACATTTTCTTAAGTCAGAAAATTTTATTTATGATTACAGTACATGGCAGTTTGACAGCAGGGTGATATGATAAAATGTATGCATAATTCTCATACTATGTACGGCAGATAGCTGAAAAAGTGCCCTGGAAATTATATAAATGAAACGTGTCACTTAAAAGACAAATCAAATGCCATTTGTGAAATATGCACATGACATGTCATAAACTGCTTTACAACTCCAATTCTAGTTATTTGAAAACTGCCAACATTATTTCAGGATTCAATCTGATGACTACATCTAAGAAATACATTCCATTTTAAACCCGTCAAGCTTATTAATTACATTTTCAGTGGTACAATTCATTACATAATTGATTGCCGTAAATGACCATGTTATTACACTAATTTATTTACAGTTCTAAATATTTTTTGTTTGTTTGTGTGTAATGTTTTAAACAATAGCGTGAATACAATGTACAAGTCCAGAAGGAAAAAAATGGTGACCCTAATTGCTATTCACTTTTCTAGTTTGAATATTTAATTCCTTCTGAACTTAAGCCTCATTTCTTTTTATACTAATAGTACTTATACACTATGAAAATTGCAGTACTCTGAGACAAACTGCTAATTATTATACTTGACATTCAACTGTTTTGTTTCCTCAGGCTGCCATCACCAGTCTCAAAGAACACGGAGGCTCATCCCGCCAAGCTATCCTCAAGTACATCATGGCTAACTACAATGTTGGAAAAGATGAAAAGATCATCAACAGCCATTTGAAAATGGCCCTGCGAGCCGGGGCAAAGAATGGTAATCTCAAACAGTCCAAGGGTGTGGGTGCTTCTGGTTCATTCAAACTGGGTTCAAAAGAAGAAGCCAAGGCCAAAAAAGTCAAATCACTATCACCTAAGAAAGTTGAAAAGGCCAAAGCTAAAAAGCCCAAGTCACCAGCCAAACCAAAGAAAACTCCAGTTAAAAAGGCACCAGCTGCCAAAAAGCCTGCAGCAGCAAAGAAACCTAAATCTCCCAAGAAAGCTGCTGCAGCAAAGCCCAAAGCTGCCAAACCAGAGGCTGATAAGCCCAAAAAAGCCAAGAGTCCCCAAAAGAAGACTGTCCCAAAAAAGGCTGGTAAAAAGGCTGCAGCAAAAAAAGAAAAGTAACTTGTTTGGCTTTTTAAAATAAACTGAGAATTGACTCCTTTTATTCTATGTTACATCTTCATACTGATGTGTGACACATTCAGAAGTACAAGTGGTTTTCGATTATTGAGGCCTCTGGCAGCAAATTGAATAGCTTGTGTGGAGTTGTTGAACTTACTGTAAATGGATTCACGTGTAAATTTATTGTAAATAGTTTCAAGTTAATTGTGCTTTCATCCAAATAATATTTTTATTTCAACTCTTGTATTTTAATCATTAAACTCATAGCTTCAGTCAATCAATAACGTAGAACCTAGTTTTCATAGTGATCTTTTTTAAAATAATTAATGACTATTATCATTATATTATTGTGATGTGACCATACTTATAGTAAAAGAAATTTGGTGAGATAAGGAAATGATTCTATCACTACTTTCCAGTTTAAAGAGAGTTAGAATATTGCCTTGTAATTGTAAGTAAACTTATCTTTTATTTGTGAAATGACTTTCATCTGATAAATTTATCCAAGTCACTAAAATATCTGCTTGTATTATTTTTTATCGGGTTATGCTGCAATTTTGATGGTTGTTATATCATAACCAACAATACAATTACAATACATTGTGATAAAACACTGGCTTCTTATTTCTTATGTATTTACAACTCATTAGTTATATAAATGTGTATGTGCTTCCTTCAATAGCCATATGTGTGTGTACCATTGCTAAAACTGTGTTAGTGTTAGTACACCGGGTCCTGTCCAACTATCTAGATTATTAAATAGTTAATATTTTTTAAAAACTAAACCTTCATGACCCGTTCTCATTCATTATCATTAACACTGGAACAAATTTAGGAAGTCATGTTAAATTATTCATTAAATTTATTATTTTTTTAACTGCTTAAAAAACTTAAATTTTAATGCTAAGGAGATTTTTTGGGTTGTGATTTCGCTTTAAAAAACGAATTTAAGCATCCACTGTAAATGAATGATGACTACCTTGACCTTGACTTGATGGTTTTGAAATTAATTGCAAGTAGATATAAGGTGAAAATAAATGCTCCAGTACACATGTAATTTTTAATTATTAAGTTCTACTGGTTGCCAGAAACTCCTTTCATTGGTCAGAAGTTGACATAGTATTAATGTAGGTCTGGAAAAAATATTATGAGGATCTTTTCAGTTACAATAAAGTTAATTTTAATATTTGCCGTCAATATGGCACCATCTTGAGTAACTCAAAGATACTGATGCTGTAAGTTGCCTAAAAGATAACTTTTATTTATTTTTAACTACATTTTTGCTAATGTCACAAGTTAATTTCTTTGAAAAAAATACTCAATAAATTATAAAAAAAACAGCAACTTTGAATCACCAAAGTAAATCTATTTAGAAAAATTACTAGGTCGTTGCAGCTGAATGACACTATTATTTTGTTAAAGATAAAAATAATAATGTAATGCAATTACACATGACCAGCGTATGGCCATGGCATAATTTAGTGATAATAAAAACTGTAGTAAGAGTGGGGCTCCAATAACATTTGTTAAATCTGAATAAAATAAACAACGAATATTAGTTTCAGTGAGCAAATAACACACAATTAAATACCAACACCGATGTGGCATTCATGCGAATTATCAATCACCCAGCAAGATAATGTAAGTTGTAAGGGATACAATTATCTAAATTATATTATGATTAGTTATGTCCCTCTTATTTAATAGTAGGGTAGTCCAAACTTTTTGCATGGCGGGCCATGTTCATTGAAGTAAAGATATTCGGGGGCCGGATTAAAATAATAAGCAACAATGACGTAGGTTGAGAAGTTTTTATTGTGAAACCTTAATACTTAATGTGAAGGTTTAAAAGGAGATCTTGAATGCAGTAAATAGGTGACGTCAGGTTCAATGTCACTGGTTTTGATACGTTTGATATGCAGTTGAGAGTCATGTATTCTAGTCCTTACGCGGTTCTTGTTAAAATTCATAACTGATAATGTCTGCTCATGTCATACAAGTGTTTTGAGATCAAACAAGCTGGGCATTTTCTTAGCAAATACTCGAATCTCTTGGAATTGCTATTTACCCAGGACGGTAAAAGACAATGAGAGAAAGATGTCAGCTGAGACATTCAGCATCATTTTGCAGCTCAATGTTTTCCATCTGCAGATTGCCTGGAGCATTGACTGTCAGGGACATCAGAGAAAGGTATCGAAAAAACATAATTTCACTTTCAATAGTTGCAAAGTCCTTAGAGTTAGAGCGTCTTTGAAATTCATCATAAAGCAATTAATTCTAATTTAGAAATACAACACAAAGATAACTTAATACAACCCTCAGATAGACATAAGGATAAAAACACCTTTCTTATTCCGTATGCAAGAACAAACACATGCAAGTTTTCCTTCTTCCCGTCCAGAATTCGGGCGTGGAATGGGTTGCCTGAAGAATCCAGGAAAACCAACACTTTATCAACATTTAAATCTCTAATAAAAATGCAGGACTAAACACAAACCATAGATAAGCGTAGGACGCAATAATCTTCTGTATAGAAGGAGCGTCTGTAAACAGATAAGATAAGATCAGCCATGGATTTGATATATGCAACATACCTCTGCATTTGCTCAGCTTCTTTCTGGAAAACTAGCAAGTTTAAGCGTGTTCCCAAAAGGCCTTGATTTGTGAAGATAATTGGCTTACCACTGCATTGTGCCATTTTTTTTATTAAGAACAATAGATGTCTTGTCATATAATTATAATATTAATTTAAAAAAAAACTAAAAATGCAAAATCTGTCCATCTATCAGCATTGCAATTGAGAAATATAGTCGGTTTATGTTTTTTAAATCAACTTTTCGTTCCGTGTATGATGAATATTATATATAGACATGGTACCTGTGAAGCTGAAATTCGAGCTAGAATTGGGTCGGCAATGGCAGCAATGACGAAGTTAACCAAAATATGGAACAGCAAAAACATTAGCCTGCCAACAAAGCTCAGGCTTTACAGAGCTCTCGTTAAAACCTTTGTCCTTTATGGATGTGAGACCTGGACACTAACGGCAACCACTGAAAGCAAGCTGCAGGCATTTGAAAACAAATACATGAGTAAAATTCTCCAGATCTTCTATTTAGAACACAAGACCAATGAATATGTCTGGGACAGTGTAAACTCTGTTGCGGGTCGTCAAGAAACCATTATAATATTTATAACAACAAATAAGAGACGTAAGATGGAATGGTTTGGTCATGTACTGCGACATGATACCCTGACAAAAATTATCCTTCAAGGCACTGTAGAAGGAGGCCAGCGAAGAGGTCGACAGTGGAAAAACTAGCTTGACAACATAAAAGAATGGACAGGGATGAGATTGAACGAATTACCGGCCTCCGCTCAAGATAGTTAACTGTGGAGATCGTTGTCTGTTGATGTGTCCATGCGCTCCCCGCAACGGTCACGTGACTGATTATGACCCCCAAGAGACTGAGGGAACATAATTTATCTTGAGTCATTGTTTAAATTCATGTTTTCATGATATTTCTCCAGAGCAATTTGTAACCAACATACTTAGAAACAATCTCAAAATTGATTCTACATTAGGGAATGCTGATTGGACACAATAGTTAAATTCTACCCTAAACAGATCCTGATGTGTCTGACTATCTCGCTAGGGTTGGTGTCACCCGGGGCGGTAGCTCATGGTGTCACCCCTTCACGACTGAAGGGGCCGTCCATAAATGACGTCACGTGATGATGCCGATTTTTACTCCACCCTCCCACATCGTCATACTTTGTCACAAAAACTTAGACCCCCACCCCTTCTTTTACGATATGACGTCACAAAGCTTTGACACCCCCCAAGCCGTATTTTATCAACAAAAATAAGCATGTTGCAAATTATTTTATGTCATTTAAAAATGTATTTAGGGTAGTCTGCACTCTAATATCGTAACACGTGTGAAGCCATTGAAAACGCAATTACATGTAAATAAATGGTAAATAATAAAATATTTAAGTTTACTTTTATTTAAAGTTGCGCGTTTTTTTGATGTGACGTCACATTTTTAACACACCCTCCCCCTCGTCACACATCGTCCCAGATACGTGACCCCACCCCCTATGGCGGATTAAAAGGGGGGGGTGCTAAACGGGCTAAAGCTAGGGGCCCCCAATAATTTAAGGTCCCCCAAACTCATTATAAATTATAGTGTATAATAATTAAGATGCAGGCAAATGTTTGTATGAATCCCTGAAAATGCCTTGGACAGTCATACTGCAATGCGGCACATATGAGTAGGAATTATAACGGTAACCAGGCTATTCTTTATGAGAAGTGCAGTGTTACTCATTATGTGCCGTGCACAGCTCATTCCATTAATTTGGTAGGGAAAAGTGCAGCAGGTTTTCCTGAAAAAAAAATTAAATTTTTTTCTTAAATTATAATCGAATTTTTAGCGATTAAAATTATTTTAATCGATATTTAATCGATAAGATTTTTAACGATTAATCGAGAAATTAATCGTTAATTTCCGCAGCCCTAATTTTAAAATGATAAAATATGGTATGTAAAATGTTTAGAAGGAACAAAATATGTTCTATAGTTCGCCTGTGTAATGCATTGGAATATTAATTTAAAATCAATATACATAATTCCCGTCGTCTCTATGTATGTATGGATGTAAAGCTTTTCTAATTTTAGAAAGCAGCGCACCAAATCAATGCACCAAAATAACACTTTTCGAACGTTCCGCATAAAATTGTTCAATATGATAATAAATGAATACAATAAAAATAAATAAAATAAATGAAAGTTCTGCATTTATGTTGAAAACCTCGTTATTTTTGACGGGTGATACGCTAGTATTATTATTTTACCACGTTTTTATTAACTCACTTTCGTTCCGGTTTGTTTGTCTGTCCACAATTTTTCAAATCTGCCAACGTAAAATTAAACCACTTCTGATGGTCCTAGAGATCTCAAAATTTTACCACAGATAGATCTTGGATGACAATGCATTGTATTGAAATTTCACATCGATCGAATGTACCGTTATTAAATTATTGAACTTTTAAGTTTATCTATATATAAGCATATGTATTATCCGTCTGCTCTTGTTTACATTACATTCATGTGCCGAGTTCACACCAACCCCGACCACATCAAACATGTTTAACATCAAAGGGAGATCAGTCATTTCCAGTCTGTAAATGTTTGTCGGGCAATGCGTATTATATTTGAACATAATCAATACTTCAAAACTCACCATCGCATATACTTAGACTAAAAAGAATAAAATGAATAGAATATAAAACATATTAAAAAAAAACACGTTTTTATAAGCGGACTAAAAAGAATTGTGAAGGGAAAATCTTTTTCTGATAAAACGTGGGCGGACGCTTTTAAGCCGTTTGGCTAAAATGATTAGGGTTTACAAATGAAGAAAATGAGTGAATTGAATTAGTTAAGCCTGAGAAGCGCCCGCCCCACGTTTTTAGTCATATTACATCATAGTACTTGAGTCTTGAGCATATAAGTTTGAAATTTTTATCAATTCAGAAAAAGATTTTTCCTTCACAATTCTGGAAGGAAAAATTTATTATTTTCTTCTTTTAGTCCGCTTATAAAAACGTGGTTTTTAAAAATCTTTTTTTTTACTTCTATTTATATTAGTCGATTTGTATTCAACCAATTATTTAAAAGTTAAATTCTGGACAACATTAAATGTTTTAGTCGGTTATTTGCGGATATAGGTGTTAATATAGGTGGCGTTAGACGACCTCCGTATCAACATGTAAACAACATGGTGGATACAACAACACTAAGGGATAAATATTTTATTTAAATATAACAGAAAAATATGACTGGGGCTTTTCAGCAGCTTGAAAAAGAGTCTTTTTGGAAGGAACATCAAGACACGTAGGTTTAAGTTTATTTCCTTGAGTTACTTTAATTACCATTAAATAAGTTGTGTATACCGACGAAGTTTGTCTGCTAGTACTACTTATAGTTATACTTATACTACTAAGTCTAAGTCTACTAGTGACTAGTACTTATTAGTAATTAGTGTAACTTATTAGTACTCGTCTACTGTAGTCTCTAGTGTCTCTAGACTACTAATAATAAACTTTAATAAGTCTAATTCTAATTTAAAGTAAAATAGTTGGTCCCGGAGAACAAAATATCTTATTTGCACCGTTAATATGGACTATCAAAGTCAAATGTTATTTATCCTGATTTTAAGGGATTAAAAGTGTCTTTTTCAGGAGCTTAGTTAGTAATACTTATTATTTAATTTAGTAATAGTAGGTTTAACTTACCTGTCAGCCTGACTTACCACTTATTCACTTATACTTAACGTTTAAAGCCCCATAAGGTTTTCAGTAAACTTTCGCCTCAGCCCCGTAAGGATTTCCCGTATCGCGATCCAGTGTTTATGAAATTTAAAAAAATTGCTGTAAATGTATTTATAATATTATTGTCATACTGACTTCATCTTTTAGGATAAGAATGGTTATTTTACTTATCCAAAAGACCGTTTTGAGTTTAATACTATTTTACCTGTAGTTTAGACTTTAGTACGATTATTTTTACAAAAAATTATAGAAAAATCACATTTTCAAAAGAAAACCGTAAAAACTACCCCGAAACTTCGTAAACCGATCGAAAACACGAGCGGAGGCAATCGCCGCCATTTCCGGAAGTCAAATACATCTTCTATCCCGCACTGAATAGTTTTACTTTCTGTGATTTCGTTTCTAAAGAGAGTACTAGAGAGGCGCACTTTACCACGCTTTGGTAATAGAGGCTAGGCGCGCATTACCGCGCTTTGTCAAATTAAACGTTAAACTTAATAGAGGATGTTGCAAGTGTTAGGACTAGTCGTAACATTAGCCAGTAGTAAGCTATTGCTCCGACTAGTTAGGAATACTAGTGTTACGACTACTTCACTTATTTACCAAAATATGCCAGAGAAACTCACAAAGCGCACTCAAACTAGTTGTTACATTAAAATAGCAAACTAGTGTTACAACAAGTCCTTAATCCTACACGACTTAATAATTATTACTATTATTGATTATATAGGCAGCATGCGTAGGTGTAGTCTGTAAATTAAAAAAAAACGAAGTCACTATAATATCTTAACAAACTCTTCATAACGTGGTGGTCGAGTGGCAGCGCACTGGACTGTCGTACCGATGGTCACGGGTTCCAATCCGTGTGAAGGCAAGGGTTTGTTCCCGGGGCCTAGGGCGTCCCTGAGTCACCCCGCTCCGAATGGGTACCTAACACTACATGTAGTTAGGCGGCTGGGTAATGTGGAACCCACAAAGCCGTGGCATGTGAATGCTGCATCACTTGCCAACAGATCATCTGTCATGGTCTGTGGACGCAACTATCTTCTGCATAGAAGGAGCGTCTGTATAGATAAGATAATATTTTATACGCATATATAATACGATATTAATAGATCTGGGCTTATTTATGTGTGTATTAATTCTAAAATATAAATTTATTTAAATTTAAAAATATTTATTCATCGCCTCCACTTTTCAGAATAAGCAGTAATTACCAGGTTTGCCAACACACTAATTGTGGTTAAAATAAAAAGAGTCTTAGAAATGTGATTTTTAAAAATTATAGCCTAACTATTTTTAAAGTTTGTTTTTGCCGACGCTTCCTTAAAAATTCAGTTTTTAAATTAAAATTGATTATCTCAGAGCTAATGTTTAAAATTAGCATAGGAATTACACATTTTAGCCTAAATATAGTATCGGCTCATTATTTTAGCAGAGATGTACCTAGGCCATTTATTATTTGAAATAACGCGAATAAATAACATGCGTCGAAAAGTTAAAACTAAAACTGTGTGTGAATAATTACAACTTTAGTCGTAACATAAACACATTATTGTAACAATAAAATTATTTCGTGTTGTTACTACTATACATATTTACAGGCAGGAGTGTGTGTATTACTTCTAAAATCTAAATTAAAAAAATATATATTTACCGTATTTATCGGCGTATAACACGCACTTTTCCCCCCTGAAAATAGGGGGCAAATGATGTATGCGTGTTATACGCCGATATAATGTTTACATTTTTTTCCTGAAATTTCCCTCTTAAAATGAAGGTGCGTGTTATACGCCTGTGCGTGTTATACGCCGATAAATACGATAATCAACGTCTCTGCTTTTCAGAATAAGCAGTACAAAAATTACAATCACCAGCACCCTCATTGTGGATAAAAAAAAATTGTCACCCTCTCTGGGGATCAAACCACATATGATTATATATTTTCATAAATCCATCTTCACGCTGCCTAACCTTTCTTCTAGAAATGCTCAAGTTTCTTCAATAATACTTACATTATAGTTATTAGGGGTGTACCGGATTCAATTTGTTTAAATCCGAACCGTTGCCGGATTTACAAATAAAAACCCAAATATCGTACTAAATCACTTGACTTAGGTGAGTGGAGTCACTCGACTGTTCATTACTGCAGTTCATTACTATAGACATGACCATGATGACATATACTCATATTGAATCATTGAAATGTACAATAATTACATTAGAAAAAGTAATATTAAGTTCCATAAGTTCAAGATGAAACACAATACATAAGCACATAATGTTAATTTATTAATTTTAATTTTTAGTTTTCAGGTTTTAGTTTTCAAATTGTTTTTGGTTGGCAAATTGGCAGCTCAGTTACAACTCGCAACAACAGTGACATTTTATAGATATTGCGCGAATTATTCACTGAATCGTAGCAACTGCCGTACTCACACACTTTAGTATCGCGTGGTTTGCATTCATTAATACATGCTACGCATGCATGATCAATGTTCCCTCTAAGGTTCGTTGGTCCCTGTGCAAAGTAAAAAATCTAGTGTGCAAAATTGCACAGAAACAATTTTAGTGCTATATTTTTCAAAATTTACTGCCCGGAAATTCTAAACTGATGCGCGGCTCCATGGCAGCGCAGATATCTGACAGATGCCGCTTAAAGGGAACATTGTGCAGCATAGTGTGCCCTAACGGGCTATCCATAAATTACGTCACGCACCTAGGGTGGAGGAGGGTCACACATTTGTGATAATGTGTGACGAGGGAGAGGGTTTGTTGTTGTTTTCAACAACTGTGACGTCACATCAATGCACCCAACTTTAAATAAAAGTTCAACTTAAATCTTTGATTGTTAACAATTTATTTAATGACGTCTTAAATGCCTTCTTGCATGTTATGATATTAGAGAGCAGCCTTACACTTAACTAAAAACATACTTAAATGACAATAAAGTGATTTGAAAAAGGCTCATTTTCAAATAAGAAATACAGCTTTTATTGGGGTGGGGGAGGGGCGAAACTTTATGACGTCATATATGAGGGGGATGCGAACTTTTTGTGATGACTTGTGACGTTCGGCAAACATCGCATGACGTCATTTATGGACGACCCCTTACAAGTTCTAGCACGCGGGTCGTATTCCAAAGAAAGGTCGTATACTAAGGAAAATGTTTCGCGTCCAAACAGGACGTATACCGAGTTGGATTTATACCAAAGTAGACACATAGCGACGTATTCAAGCCACCCATTTGTGATGATGTGGGATGAGGGGGAGGGGGATGTTTAAGAAATGTGACATCACATCAAAACGTGCAACTTTATATAAAAGTGCCACTTAAATATTTGATTGCTTACAATTTATTTAAGGATGTTTTAAAAGGCTTCAAGGGTGTTACGATATTAGAGTGCAGCCTTACACTGAGTACATACTTGCATGACAAAAAAGTGATTTGAAATATGGTCATTTTCAAATAGAAAATACGGCTTTTATGGTGGGGGGGGGAGGCAAAGCTTTTTGATGTCATGTTGGAGGGGTGTCAAAGTTTTTGTGATGACGTCTGAGGATTGGGAAAGGGAGGTAAAAAAATGGGCCAAAATTGCGTGACATCATGGCCCCCAAGTCAGTGGAGGACTTTGTTTTAGCAATAGTCATTCTGGTGCTTTACCTATTACTATAACACCAACCAGCCAGCCATTCAGATATATATTTTTACTAGGGCTGCGGAAATTAATGATTAATTTCTCGATTAATCGTTAAAATTTTTTAACGATTAAATTTTTTAAAACGATTAATCGACCCGTCACTTATAAATGTACTGGGAGTCAAAAAGTAAAATAATTCGGCCGATAAATATAAACTAATTTTCCGGACGATTACATGAACGTTTTTGTTTTAAACTATTCACTTAGGTGAATGTTCAAAATGTTGATAAAGGTTTGTTTCCATTCAGTGGCGTAGCAACGGGTTGGCATCGGGGCAGTTGCCAAGGGCGCCGGCTCAAAAGGGCGCCGGCTCAAAAGGGCGCCACTAAATCTCTAATTTTTATACTAAAATGTATATTGTTTTGTGCTGAAAACAACTTAGCTTTTCGTGGACACGAACAAGATGGAGGTATATTTTTGAATCTGATAAAATTTGTGAGTCAGTATGATGTTGGTTTTAAAAATTCCCTTGAATCGCATATTAAAAATCACACTAGCTATTTGTCGCCAACAAGCCAGAATGAATTTATTATTTTGTTATCAGCGAAACTACAAAGTGAAATAATAAAAGAATTCAAGAAGCTAAATATTATTGTATAATATTTGATAGCACTCCGGATGTATCTCACAAAGAACAATTAACTGAAATTATTCGGTATTTAAAATTGTCAGATAAAGAATATACCATTGAAAAGAGTTTCGTTGGTTTCATAAACAAAACAGAAAAAACAGGAGAAGGAATTGCCTTGGAAATTAAAGCAGCATTAATTCAAAATGGTTTATCACTTGAAGATGCACTTGGCAAAGGTTATGATAATGGGGCCAACATGGCAGGGAAGTACAAGGGAATTCAAGCCATACTTGAAAAAGAGAATCCACTTGCTCGGTATATCCCATGTTCTGCACATACATAGTCTTAATTTGGTAGGTGTGCAAGCGGCCAGCATTGATGCAGATGTTGTGACATTTTTCGGAACTATACAGGGATTGTACAATTGTTTTCTCCTTGTTGACTAGTAGATGGAAAAAAATATCCCCAGTCACTGAAATCAGCCTCAAGAAGCATGCGGACACAATATGGTGTTCCAAAGCAAATGCTGTAAGTGCTTTATATGAGCAACTGGAGCAAATTATTTTAGTATTCAGTAATTGAAATGAAGGATAATCACTTAATTGGTGACGCATTATCTGTTGCTAAATCATTGCACCGTAAAATCAATAGTTACAAGTTCATTTCGTTTATAACTATTTAGACTTTGATATTGGAAAAAATAAACGAAGTCAATTTAGCACTACTAAAAAATAAAAATTAAAAAAAAAGACCCGAATATTTATTGATCATCGTTGTTAATAAAAGGACTTCTAAATGCCTTTTAAGATCTAAGAACTAATGAAATCTATAAAAAAAATAGCCAAAATGTAAGAAATGTCATGTATTAAAATGAAAATCGAGCCAGTTCAAAAAAAAGTAAAGCAAAACGAAAACGAATGCCAGGAGAGCATGCTGAAGATGAAGGACCTAACTTGGATAAATCCAAATTTTTTGTTGTTGCAATCATTGATTCAATAATGATGCAGTTAAAATACAAATTTCTTTATCTGAAAAATAAAGCAGAAGACTTTAACTTTCTGACTGGCAAATTATTCCAATCTTTTGCAATGGCAGATTTAGAATCTAATGCTATTCTATTATGAGGCAAATATCCTGAAATAAGGGCGCGATGGTCTAAGTGGTAGTGCACTGGACTATCGAGCCGAGGCAGATCCCGAGTCGCGGGTTCGAGCCCAGGTACTGGCATGGCCCCTGGGGCATTGTGCTGGCCACACATTCCCCTGCTCGTTAGTGGTGGCTAAAAACTTGTGAACGCTACATCACTTGCCCCATAGTCCGTCATGGACTGGAAAGGGGGTCATTTTTGTCACATCCTGAAATAAATAAGAGCAATTTATAATTGAAATAAAATGCTTTAAACACCAAATGATTGAACTATTGCAAAACAAAAAACCCGATGACATGTTTCATTTAGATCTTCTAAATGTTCTCGCTACATCGGAATGCCAAGAATCGTAACCGAATATCGAATGAGCTCTAACAACATTTCTTACAATGCCAACCACAATAAAGAAAAGAGTTTCAGCAAACTAAAAATTATCAAAAATTACTTGAGATCGACGTCAGGTCAACAACGCACATCATCTCTAGCTCTTCTTTCAATCGAAAGTGAACTTACCAGTCAAATTAACTTCGATGAAATAATCACCAATTTTGCAAACATTAAAGCAAGAAAAGTTAAGCTTTGAACCTTTGATATAGGACATATGAGTGGATCGGTGGAGTGTTACTTAAATTTACTTTTAATTGTGAGTTTCCATCGTTATGTATGGGATAATGAGTTTGACACTATTGTTTTTATTTATAATACATGGTACTTCAAGTTTTGCAGTATTCTTTATTAACGCAACAATATCCCGTTTTATCCTTCAATTTATTTGATATTATTTAGTAAATAATAAACTGCAAATTAGTATTGTTCCTGTCTTATGCATTTTTTTATATTCACGTTGTACGACTGTCACTGTCAGACTACGTTATTATTGTCTAACAAATGAAAAATCGCAAAGCTGAAACTTGTCAATTTATCAAGGGCGCCAAAAATAAATTAGCCAAGGGCGCCAAAAACCTAGTTACGCCTCTGTTTCCATTGAAAGAAATCGTTTGCCTACCATGCAATGTTCCTTCTAATTCTAAGCTTCGTTTTGTGTGCAAAGTTTTAAAAGAACTCGTGTGAAAAGTTGCACAACATCCATTTTTGTGTGCAATATTTTACAAAATTTTCTGCGGTGTGACTCTAAACTCTGTCAAATATCTGTGCAATGGCGCTGCTTAAAGGGAACATTGCTACCAGGGGCGCCCACAGCCTTGAAAAAAATGGACGCACACCTTCCCGTCTCCTATCGTCATTGATCAGCCCTTCTTAATCATATACAGCCAAATAAAATTCACCACATGCCATGACTCATATGTCTCATATTAGCAAAAGTACTCCAGCAAAACATGAAGCAAAACAAGCATATTTTTAATCATTTTTTTCTATTTCACCAATATTTCAAACATTTTACGCAAAGAACGGGCTACAAACATAATCTAGCCTAAGTATATTTACCGTCATATACCTTACGTAAACACGTTGCTTGGCAAATCAGTCATCATTGTCAAAGGCAAACACAATTCTACGATGTCCTGTGACATTGAAGTCTCTTATGACTTTAGTGACGTCAGGAAATATGTCGGTGTGAACATGCAGCAGCGCCAGGGCTGATAGTCGTTCTGAACCCATTGCTGAACGCAGGGGTGGATTAAGACTGCACGGGGCCCCTGGCTGCAATTCAAACTGGGGCCCTATCCAGCCAGCTTCCCTTTAAATAAAATGATTGCTAGCAGCTAATATAAGACTGTAACTTTTAACTAAAAAGTTCATTGGTTCCTTTAAAATTCTTTGTCTGTACTACGGGATCGGCCTTCCCAGCCAAAAAGATTATTCATAAAAAAATGGAATACGAAGAAATAACTGTTTGCCAGTATCCTAATATTGAGTGTTCAAATACAATTTTAAAAAAACATGTTTGCCCACCGCGGGAATCGATCGCGTGACCGCTTTCACAGCAGGCCGACTTTCTACCTCAAGGCCACACGAGCCTGATGAAAATTGTAAATTTTAAAAATATAAACAATAATCTTTAATACTTTCTCTTAGTGAGCCTATAAAATCAGTTTTTAAAAATTAATTTATTTAATTTATGATATTTTCAGGAATTCATGCAAACATTTGTCCATCTTTCTTATAAAATAATAATATACTAAATTTTGGGGGCCCCTAATCATCGGGGGCCCCTGGCTTTAGCCCGTTCAGCCCCCCCCCCTTACTCCGCCATAGGTTGAACGCATATAACTCTTGAGACGGCGGAGCGCCGAGAAGCTGCGTTCAGCTGTGGCGGATGTAACAGGCATCATTAAAAGTACATGAAAAACAGTGTGCAAATTTGGGTATAAATCCTTCGTGAGTAAAAAACAGTCTTGCAAAGACACGGCAGTGTTGCTGACTTCTCATTCGCGCGCAGAAAGTTTGAATTTTCATGACCTCTCAATCTCTACATCAAGATCATCTGAAATCTGAATTAATGAATGCCGCATAAGCTTCCCGAATTTTATCCATGTCATCCTTAGTCAGACTGGATATATGTCGCGTCATAAGCATTTCTGCTGTCAAACGTCCTGATGATGCACAAATGCGGTCTTGAAGTTCTGTTATTAGGTGATCCAAAAAGGAATTGTGAACATTTAGTCTGAAGTAATCTTGCACCGAATTTGTCTGTCCCTGTGCATTTGATCTGTACTGTTGTCTAGCAGTAACTCTTGGTTCTTTGACCTCAACATTCAATTTCTGTGCTAACTTGGAGGCCTCGTCAAACAATGAATTGCATGAACCGTCATTGCTCCGTTTGAATGTCAGAAGGTCGATCAACTCCTTGTACTCACTAGAGGCACGAACTATATTCTGATCCACAGACTGCAATGAGTAGAAAATCGGTTTCGTGTAAAGCAAGTAGTGATGAACAACGACAAGCGTATATATGAACTGAAAATTCTGGATTTATGATTGGAGACCGTTTGCTTTGACAGATGTTTGACGATCATGATCTTGAGTCAAACCTTATCATGATCTTGAGTCAAACCTTATCATGATCTTGAGCCAAACCTTATCATGATCTTGAGTCAAACCTTATCATGATCTTGAGTCAAACCTTATCATGATCTTGAGTCAAACCGTATCATGATCTTGAGTCAAACCTTATCATGATCTTGAGTCAAACCTTATCATGATCTTGAGTCAAACCTTATCATGATCTTGAGTCAAACCGGCCAGAGTTTCAAGTATAATACAAATGTTCTCTTCAAACCTTTGTAATGTTTCTTCATGTCGAGTCCACCTTGTAGCACAGAATTTCTTAAGTCGTGTTGAATCTTATCCATGGCTTGAGTTTGTATATATATTTAGACCCTTGGCAGATGCTGTAATAAAGTTAACAGTTTCACTGACCGTATTGTACATATTTCTAACAGCTCCCTCACTGCAAGTGTTCACAATAGCTAAGTTTAGTGTATGTGATCGACAGTGTACGTATTCTGCTGTTCCCACATGTTGGAAGCGTCCTCTAACTCTTTTTACTTTTCCACTCTGTTTGCAGCTCCATCGAACTCGAGACCAACAATATTGCGGATATCAAGGCCAAGGTCTTGTAGTTTTCCAGTAATTAGATTATATAGCGCTTCACCTGTTGTGTCAGACGTTTCCTAAAAGGACACAAATTCTTCATGCCATTTTGCATCAGATGTGGTAAAAAGAAGATTCAAACTCAGTTGCTCCTTGACTGAGACATTTGTAGTTTCGTCAACCATGATGCTGAAGTATTTTGCAGCGATGCATTCCTTGACGATCTTGTCTCGAATCTGGTTTCCGCACAGAGCAACCATCTCGTTTTGTATTCTATAACTGATGTATTTTGAATTACCTGACGCAATGCGTAGATGCTCACTAAGAGCAAGATCGTGCTCAGCTCTGAAATTAAGAAGAGCCAAAAAGTGGCCCCGATCATCTCTTTTTCCGCGCATTGGTATGTTTTGCTGTCCACACAGTATTATTGTTTTAATAATGGATTGGAGAGCAGCTGTGTTCCGTTGGACTTTATCATTGTGCGCTTGAGATAGATGCTGTTTCACGGAGACTGATTTACCTTCGCATACACTTATTAATTCATATGCTGCTTGTATAGAGCTAAGATGTGTCAAGGATTGTATGTGACGTTGTGCATGTCGGTCTATGTTACTCCAGTCTGAATGCGGCTCGAGTATAAAAGCGCATGTCGTACCTGAAGCAAATACTGAGCAGGCAGCACAGAAAACACCATCCGCTTTGACACTAACTCATAAACGGATACACATTTGAGTTGAACATAGAACTTGGCACACAGCGTTGTTTATTCCCAACTGTCTTCAAAAGCCCTTTCCAGTTCTTACATGGTTGAAACTTTTCCAAAAGCACTGATTTCTTTACTGATTCAGGTAATAGTTGGTTAAAGTTGATCTCACCAATATCGAAAAATACAGCTGAACAGAGACTTTTAATGCCTGTGGCTTTCTTTGCGGCTGATGATGTCAATGTGTCCCATAATGATGATTCTGAATCAGATTCGGATTCACTCGAATTTGATGACACACTGGATATGTTGTTATCCAATAATAATGTCATTGCAAGAGTATTTTTTAAAAATATATAATTTAATATTTGAGCTCCGAGGTGCAGCGGTAAGGCGCTAATTGACTTTTATAAACAAATATTAATTTTGTAAATTTTAGTGGACGCACGTGCGTCCACTGCGTCACGCTGCGGGCGCCCCTGATTGCTACCATGGTTCTAACACTTCACTTACATATCACCCGCATACCAAACATCCACTACATTATCAGAAACTTCAGTTGAGACAATCTAAAGCTATGTGAACGATTGTTCAGCTCGGCTGGTTATATTGTCAATAAGACCCGCTCATCACTTGAACCAAATAATGTCAAAACACTTGTCTGTTTGCGTTGTTGGTTAAAAGATGTCATATAAAGAAGACATTCCAGTGTTATTTCGAGTTTCGACAAGAACGTTTAATAAATGTTACTTATGACACCATAAATGATTAATTAATCGTTAATTTTTCAAAAGTTAACGATTAATTTTAAATTAATCGTTAAGAGCCCTAATTTTTACATTATTTTGTTTATGAAAGGGTGGCACTAAAATGAAGTAATTTATTAGTAATATGTTCAAGGACTAAGAAAAAATACCTGAAACTGTCAATAGCACTAAAAAAGATGTATAGACCTACTTTATTACACGTACATATATCAACATCATACTAATACTATATTTTATAATAAATGACTAAACTAAACCAACACCAACTAACTGTTAGCCAACCAGAAGTATGTCCTAATCAATTTAACTTTCTTATCATTACAAATCAATTAGAGCTGGCAAGACAAAGCACAACTATTTATTAAAAAAAATAAGTTAAGATAACAAAGTATATATACTAAATTAGAACGTGGTAAAAAATAAAAATAAACCCCGAACAATGACCAACGCCCACAGTTGCCAATACTAATACGAATTTTTTAGTCAATAATTTTCAACATCAAACTCAAAATATCACCTAGTAGTAGTTTTATTAATAGTTGAGTACCAATAGCCGATAGCTCCGGATGTGGCTATCGATACTCAACTACCAATAGCTCTTTACAAGCCACAGCCATATTTTAAATATAATGCTATATAATTAATTGTAATGTAGTTTTTTAAATACTAATTTAATATGACTGGATTTAAAGTTTCAGGAGAGAAACTTCAAAATGCTATTTCATGCTGTAATCTAGTTTACATTATTTTATATAATATTACTGCGGCTACATATAACTATAACAGTAACAGGTGTAAAATTTCCCTGTCATAAAAATTTGCAAATTTTTTTATTATAGACAAGATTTATTTCTGACAATGTTAATGCATCCCTTTGTGAAATTTTTATTTTTTTTACTCATGACCTTTGAACAAGGCTTGAATTAAAAAGTTGGTTATAATAATAGTACTTCTCAATAATTGTTTTCATCAATTTCATTTATTTAGCCAGAACAATCAATGTTTTAATTTCAGTCTTGTGAAGGTACGTCAGGAATTACAGTCTGGGAAAAAAAGTAGATATGGCACACCTGGAGGGGTGAGGAGGAGGACACCAAATGGAAAACCAGGACTTCAGCCATCCAGTCATCCTCCATTTGGAAAATATCGCAGAACACCATCTCCTTATTTACCTAAGTAATATATATATATATATGTATATAATATTTATATTGAAATATGTTTATAGTTTAAAAGTACAAACTGGTATTGTCTTATAAGAATAGTATTATTAATTATTTTTTTAATGCAAATTTTGTAAATACCCTAAAATTTAATTTGATTTTAGATGTTTAGTTCTAATCTCTGTGAAGGCAAGGATTTGTTCCCGGGGCTAAGGATGTCCCTGGGTCCAACCATCTCTGAATGACACTAGTTAAGGAAACAAGGTTCCCAATAATAAAATACTTTGGTACCTCATAGATACAGTTGCTACGCACACATTGTGTAAGAATGTCTACTATTAATGATTTTTTTTATTAGTCAGGGCTGGAATGGGCCGCAGCTTCATGTTGACCATCTTTGACTGGAAGAATTGGACTTTTCTTAAACTGAAACTGAATCTTCTTGTTAGGTGGCAGGTCAAAGTGGCATGACTTTCTGCAGTGGCAGGTGGTTTAGCCATTGAACTAGTGCATCATTCTGGTCACTTTAGTTTTGTTTTGGGTGCCACTACACAGCTTTGTGTTGAATGTCTCCTTTTTTTGGGATAGGTGTGTCTATACTAGGTTTTTTGCGCATCTCACCATACAGCCTTGACATTCCCTTGGGCACCTTGGATTTTAAAAAGACCTCTTCTTGCCCAAGATTGTTCCAATGTTAGACTTGCTCAAGTTGGACTGCTGTGCAAGATCTACCACGGACCACTCTGGCTCTTTTGTTGTGGTCTATAATGATTTCTTTCTCCATTTTCAAGGTCATCATTTTTCTCAGCCTCTTTTATGCTTTCTTATGATCAATTTCATATTTGCTGCAGTCTAGGTTCAATTGGCAGATTGACTTATGACAAATCTGAAACAAGGTAACCATGCTGGTTAATAACTCTGTACCACTGATAATCAAAACACTGAAGGTTTTGTCTTTATATTTTCCTCATTTTTCTTCCCTACAACCTCTTTTCATATTTTCTATGATTTAAACATTCTACTACACAATATGTTCTATTAAATTGATTTTGGTAATGGGAAAAATATACAGTAGAGCTTGGTTTTGATCTATGGAACACTCGCTCTATGATGTATTTGTTTTACAGAGTATCACTATATATATTCAAATGACTTTTAAAAAAAAATTTATATCTCATTTTGTCTTTATTTGTCTTTTAGTTTCTTCTAATAACTGGTTCAAAGTCTCTTCTTTTCTGATGACCCTATTCCGAAATGTTTTTAAGATGTTTTTATAACCAAACGAATATAATGAAATCTGGCCAAAGGCTACATTGAAACTCAGATTTAAGTGTATCCCTAATTGAGAAGCCAATGCTTAACTGGCCAAATTTATTGAATTATTCCATTTCACAGAATTAGTCCTGAACCCCACACCAAATTTGCTCAACAAAAAGGACTTGGAAGAAAAGTCTTGGATGTGGTCCCTCCATTAAAACCAAAAAAAGCATTTTTAACAAGGTGAGTTAACAAAACAAATAATTCAATTCAATTTGTTGAATAATTCATTTGTAGTTGATCTAATCATTTCATTCTCTTAATATAAAATATTAATTATTTAGTTCCTTTCCACAACCAGTTCAGCTGAAGACTATGACAGCTGGGGGGAAGAGAGCGATGATGAAGATGGATACGACTATGAACACATGAAATCAATGAAGCGTAGACGGAAAGCAACCCCGGTGAAACAGCAGAGACGACTGAAGCCCCAACTGTACCCCGTATCAATGGGGGCCTACGTACAGCCTCAGGTTGTGTACGGTGTGCCTTTCCCTGTCTACTATCCACCACCCCCTGTTAAAAAGGGAAATAAGCAAAGAGAAAAATATGACAGGTGTGTGTGTGCCTTTTAAAACAATGTCCCTTAAATCAAATTTAAATCCTATTATACCATATAGACAATGGTTCAAATGAAATCGTTGAAAGTAAAATTTTATTATCTGAGATTTTTTAACATTAATTTTACAATTGCATTTATTATGATAAAAATTATGATTTTTGTTGTTGTTGATTTGTTGGCTAAATCTTTTCTGAAATAAAAAAGGGCAGATATACAATATAAATTTAAAATATATTTTTATATAAATTATCAAATTAATTTTTAGAACAAATTCTGATATCTTTTGGCTGTCTACAAATATTCCAATATTAGGAACACAAGAAAAGTCCACAAAAACAAGTCAGGTATCCCAGTAATGAAAAAGAGAAAGTCCACCAATGTTCACCCACCTGTTCCCATGTTAGCCACTTTTTATCCAGACATGTCTGATGGGGTATTTGGCTCTGCGACTGATATGGAGGAGGGAACAGAGGAGGAAGATTTAATGGTAAAGAAATGTTGTTTGTGTGTAAGTCATTGGCTAAGAAAGTTGATTGCTTGAAATTGAATATTTTATAACTTGTCTATATATTTTATAACTTGTCTATATATTTTATAACTTGTCTATATATTTTATTATTAAAATTGGAGGTGGCTGCCTGTCAAAGTGCAGACTGAATTTGTTGCAGTTGAGAAGCTAGGGAAAGATATTATAATTTGCAAAGGAGATACTCTCTGTTGTCAAAGATATGTTTGACATCAGTTGTCATGAATATCGGGTGATATTTAAATGGTACTGCATTGATTTGAGTTAGGCTCATTATTTGGCATCAATAAGTAAGATATTTTATGAATATTGATCAATCTCAAACTAGCTGTCTTGAAAATCTTTGAGAAAAATTGACAGGTCATTAAAGTGATCATTTTGTGAGTTAATAAAAGTAATCACTTTGTGATTTGATTCATAAAGTAATTATTTTATGGTGTCCTCAAAAACTTAAACAATTTTTATTTACCTTTCTGAATATGAAAACATTACAGACCAAGTCTGCTTTTTCCCATTGGAAGAAACACCCATTATTTGCCAGTGACTTCTGTACCTGGTTCATTGATGACTGCTTGAACACAGAGTTGTTACCTGACCTACTTATTGACACCATGAATGAGATCAAATACATGGTAGGTTTTATCTGGATAGTAATGATATCATTTCATGTCAAATTTGTATCAGTTTTTACAAAATGGTTGACAGGAATATGCAAATTTTTGCTGTTCAGGAATGCATCTGAATTTAAATATTTTTTTTACTGTAAAATTACGATGGTGCTTTTTAAAAAAAATTTTTTTTTGATCTGGGCTTATTCCATTACAAAAATTATAAGGATTTGTTACATATCTTTCAATGCTGGAATTGTGTAAAAATTAATGTATTAACTTGTTATCCATTTTGGTTCAATAACTTGGGAAAGAGCTAGACTTCATTAAGTAGAGTTATGAATTGTATGTGCCAGTTTCAAAGCTATTTAAATATCTCTTTAAAAACAATGCTGGGATTAAATTTTGTGGATCACTTTAATACAGCTCAAAAACAAATACAAAATTGAAAAGGTCTATGAAAAATAAGGAGTTTCAGTAAAATGTGAAAATAATTTTAGCGTTTGTCTTGAAAAAGAGAAGGCAAACTTGAACCAAGCCATAAAATGGTTACTGTAATCTTTGTGTACAATTATTTTATGAATATTTCAGCCCCATGACCATCCCTTATATCTACCATCGCTGTACACATGTGAGGATATTTTATCAGATCATGTCTCTGAAATGGTTTTGGATATAGTCAGGGAAACAGCTGGAGAACTTGCCAACGAGTAAATATTTTATTTTAATTTGTCATCTCTCTCTCTCTCTCTCTCTCTATATATATATATATATAAGCTAATTGTGTGTTTGTTTGTATGTCTGTATCAACAGTTTGTTACACAAACCAAATATTTCATTACAATGCAGGGGGAAAATAATTGGTATGTGTGGGTTTGAGAATTTCTCTATTTCTTTATTTCTCTATTTCGTTTGTCATAATTCAAACACATCCAGTAATTAGTGAGTGAGTTTTATGAGGAAAGCAATGGCACAAGTGCAATCAACTCATGTGTAGATTAAAGTATAACTAAGGTTTTTTACTCCATTTCTTATACACATAATAAATTATTTAAAAAATGTACATAATTTATTACAATTCCTGTGGTCGTATTAAACCAATTGTATATCATGCTTATTTAACATTGGATAGCTCCATAATATGCATCTTTTACTTTTGTATCTTTACTAATAGAAACCTAAGCCCTCACTCACTCAGCACTAATTCTTCAACATCTCTCTTAAAAAATGGGCTTGAATTTTGCAGGCTTATTTCTTTAAAGTTCACTTATTAAAGTTAAGCAGCAATTTTGTTAACATTAGCTATTGAACTGATGGATAGATCTAGGCCAAACTTACCCATACATTGTTATATATCCCTTACACTCATTATGTCCCCAATTTTGTTAAAAGGGTAGATGGATCTTTAAAAAAAACAACATAATAACTTATCAGGAACTGAAATCCACAAAGAATTTCATCCTTTTGTGACAGCAACATATTAGATATGGAATTCCATCTGTGAGTGGCATAATTTTGGGGAAAGTGAAATTACAGAACAGAATGTTTACAACATAGTTTTAATGTATTTTATAAAGTACTCTTATTTTTAAATTGAGGCATACAACCTTTTTTAAAAATAAAAAACTTGTTTCAGTGTGTAAAAGACTATATGTATATGTTTTTATTTGAATGTCATTCCATTTTACGTCAGGCCCATTGGCGATGAGATATTTTTCTGTGCAGGTTTTAAAATAAAATTAATACCCTATGGAATGTTTGTTTAGTTCCAAAGTGTTCTAGTTCTATATCTTACTTGAAAGTTTCTCAATATCAGAGAATTACATTTTCCATATGTCTTCTTCTGGCCAACTATAAGTAGCGTGCTCATGATTAAATTCAGTGCACAGTTTAGTTATAGTACAACCACAGGGCTGAATTAAAATCATCGTATACAAAGAGATACTTAACAAATAATTATGGGCATATTTGCACCTACTAAATAAAACTTTTAAGGCAGTACTTTTCTGCTGAAAAGCGGGGGTATATATCTAGTACAGAATAAATACAAAAGCTATATGTTAATTATTCAAATGAAACATAAACTTACAAACTAAGTACAAGTAGTTTAGTCTCTATAATTCTAAAAGCTGCAGAAATTTTTTATTTAAATACAGGATGCACATACAACCTAAACTTGTAAGAAAAAGTTCAATTGTGTTATGTCAAACAAAGCATTTTTATTACTTAAAAATGAAAGGAAAAAAAACAACTAATTAATAAATTAAGGCTTTTTTCCCCAAGACCAAATTTATGAAAAATAAATAAACTTTTAAAACACTTTCTATGAGTGTGGTCATACCTCTTTAACCTAGGACCTGAAACTTTCAATAGTATAACATCAAGCTTGAAATGATATCTCACTTGTATTTATACTTCATTTCCCGCAATTTTTTTATTTTGTATCAAAGTTACTTGGATGAGAAAATGCTGAAGCGAGATCCACTGGAAGACTTTCTTACGGGTATTATTGAGGATGTAGTTCAAGTAGGGACACGAGAAGTTGTTAGGTCAACTGTCATTAATCTGGCGGAGGATTATGTGGAAAATGAGTACGCCATGGGCGTCATTCAGAGTCTCCTGAAAGATTACGTGAGAGAGATAGGGCCAGATCTGGTATGTAAATGTCAAAGTGTTCTTAGGTATACACTATTTATTTCATATCGATTTATGATTAATTTTACATCAATCTTAACATGATGGATAATTTAGAGTGTCATTGGGATAATGACGAGCTGAGATCTTGGAAGATCTGTTAGATTCAATATTACATTTACATTCTAAAATTAATATTATATCTGTCATTGAAATAATTATATTAAAAACTTGCTACATTATTATTTTTTATTGAATACTATTAAAGACACAAAACAATCAAGTTTTGAGGTTTATTAATTGATTGTAGCCCCTTTTCCCATGAAATTACCATCAGAATAGGACTTTTTGCCTCAGGATAGGACTTTTTGTTTCAGGATACGACTTTTTGCCTCAGGATAGGGCTTTTTGCCTCAGGATAGGACTTTTTGCCTCAGGATAGGACTTTTTTCCTCAGGATAGGGCTTTTTGCCTCAGGATAGGGCTTTTTGCATCAGGATAGGACTTTTTGCCTCAGGATAGGACTTTTTGCCTCAGGATAGGGCTTTTTGCCTCAGAATAGGACTTTTTGCCTCAGGATAGGGCTTTTTGCCTCAGGATAGGACTTTTTGCCTCAGGATAGGACTTTTTGCCTCAGGATAGGACTTTTTGACTCAGGATAGGGCTTTTTGCCTCAGAATAGGACTTTTTGCCTCAGGATAGGGCTTTTTGCCTCAGGATAGGAGTTTTTGCCTCAGGACAGGGCTTTTTGCCTCAGGATAGGGCTTTTTGCCTCATGAGACCCTTTGCCTCATCAATTCAATGTAAGATCTCTGTTTCAAGCAATATTTTAAATTTTACCTTCCTTGCATTTTAGTTGGATGAAATAACCTTCGACCTAATAGCAGAAGATTTCATTCAAACTGAGGTCATAGCTCCTGAGGTTCAAGAAGAGTCTGTGGTTCTTGCAAGGGAGACAATACAATACTATGATGACAAGGTTTTGAAGAGGCAATTAAAAGAGGTAACATTTGCAGAGCTTGTATTGTACCCTTTTGACCATTACACTCACTTTGTATACCTAACCGACCTAACCTATATGTTACATTTTATTTGTATACCTAACCTATATGTTACATTTTATTTGTATACCTAACCTATATGTTACATTTTATTTGTATACCTAACCTATATGTTACATTTTATTTGTATACCTAACCTATATGTTACATTTTATTTGTATACCTAACCTATATGTTACATTTTATTTGTATACCTAACCTATATGTTACATTTTATTTGTATACCTAACCTATATGTTACATTTTATTTGTATACCTAACCTATATGTTACATTTTATTTGTATACCTAACCTATATGTTACATTTTATTTGTATACCTAACCTATATGTTACATTTTATTTGTATACCTAACCTATATGTTACATTTTATTTGTATACCTAACCTATATGTTACATTTTATTTGTATACCTAACCTATATGTTACATTTTATTTGTAATTTGATGTTTAATCTTGAAACTGACTAGTGTAGTTTAATACAACTAATAATATTTGTGAATTATTTTTGTAGAAATATGTAGATACTGACTTGATAGAAATTAAGTTCTATTGTGTGTATTCTGATCTGAGTTCATCAGTCTGATGTTATGATCTGAGTTCATCAGTCTGATGTTATGATCTGAGTTCATCAGTCTGATGTTATGATCTGAGTTCATCAGTCTGATGTTATGATCTGAGTTCATCAGTCTGATGTTATGATCTGAGTTCATCAGTCTGATGTTTATGATCAGAGTTCATCAGTCTGATGTTATGATCAGAGTTCATCAGTCTGATGTTATGATCAGAGTTCATCAGTCTGATGTTATGATCTGAGTTCATCAGTCTGATGTTATTATCAGAGTTCATCAGTCTGATGTTATGATCTGAGTTCATCAGTCTGATGTTATGATCTAATTTTCTGTTTTTCTCAGGTCAGCCAACAAGCGGACGATGTCCTGGCAGATTCTATTATTATGGAATACTTGTTGTCCCTTATGACACAGCATGGGAAACTGTGGGCAGAGACTGACCACCAAAACAAATACCTCGACGGTAGTTGATCACTTTTGTAAAGTTGTTGTTAGTCTAGAACATTAAAGTCACTATGCCCTTACAGAACAATCTCCTAGTTTCTAGGATTTCCACTTCCAACAAATAATATGAAAAATGTTCATCCTTTTCAAATTATAAAAAATTTAAATAAATTTGTATCATTCATATTGTTGCATTATAGTGTAGTTCATTACTTTTTACCAGAGCAATAGTTTCATTAACTCTTAATAATTTAAAATATTAAACATAAAATAGATGGGCAAAGAAAGAAATAAGGAACATGTGGCAAGAACTTTATAAAAGATTTTCTAGAATCTAATTATGAAGAACAATTGTTCTAAAGGAAATTATTGATTCCTAAACAAGGGTTTTAATTTGAATGTAAGCAACATCAAGAAAGTGCACTAAGATTTATCAAGATTGGCAAACAGAACATTTATTTATCCTTCAAAAAGCTTCAATAAATAACAGCCACATAGTATGTACCTTTGTCACCATGGCAACATGTTGAGTGATATCTGTCCAAAGTGGCAACATGTTGAGGGATATCTCTCCAAAGTGGCAACATGCTGAGGGATATCTGTCCAAAGTGGCAACATGTTGAGGGATATCTGTCCAAAGTGGCAACATGTTGAGGGATATCTCTCCAAAGTGGCAATATTGTTGAGGGATATCTGTCCAAAAAGGCAACATGTTGAGGGACATCTGTCCAAAGTGGCAACATGTTGAGGGATATCTGTCCAAAGTGGCAACATGTTGAGGGATATCTCTCCAAAGTGGCAACATGTTGAGGGATATCTGTCCAAAGTGGCAACATGTTGAGGGATATCTGTCCAAAGTGGCAACATGTTGAGGGATATCTGTCCAAAGTGGCAACATGTTGAGGGATATCTGTCCAAAGTGGCAATATTGTTGAGGGATATCTGTCCAAAGTGGCAACATGTTGAGGGACATCTGTCCAAAGTGGCAACATGTTGAGGGATATCTGTCCAAAGTGGCAACATGTTGAGGGATATCTGTCCAAAGTGGCAACACGTTGAGGGATATCTCTCCAAAGTGGCAACATGTTGAGGGATATCTGTCCAAAGTGGCAACATGTTGAGGGATATCTCTCCAAAGTGGCAACATGTTGAGGGATATCTGTCCAAAGTGGCAACATGTTGAGGGATATCTGTCCAAAGTGGCAATATTGTTGAGGGATATCTGTCCAAAGTGGCAACATGTTGAGGGACATCTGTCCAAAGTGGCAACATGTTGAGGGATATCTGTCCAAAGTGGCAACATGTTGAGGGATATCTGTCCAAAGTGGCAACATGTTGAGGGATATCTGTCCAAAGTGGCAACATGTTGAGGGATATCTGTCCAAAGTGGCAACATGTTGAGGGATATCTGTCCAAAATGGCAACATGTTGAGGGATATCTCTCCAAAGTGCTAACATGTTGAGGGATATCTGTCCAAAGTGGCAACATGTTGAGGGATATCTCTCCAAAGTGCTAACATGTTGAGGGATATCTCTCCAAAGTGGCAACATGTTGAGGGATATCTCTCCAAAGTGGCAACATGTTGAGGGATATCTGTCCAAAGTGGCAACATGTTGAGGGATATCTGTCCAAAGTGGCAACATGTTGAGGGATATCTGTCCAAAGTGGCAACACGTTGAGGGATATCTGTCCAAAGTGGCAACACGTTGAGGGATATCTCTCCAAAGTGGCAACATGTTGAGGGATATCTGTCCAAAGTGGCAACATGTTGAGGGATATCTCTCCAAAGTGGCAACATGTTGAGGGATATCTGTCCAAAGTGGCAACATGTTGAGGGATATCTGTCCAAAGTGGCAATATTGTTGAGGGATATCTGTCCAAAGTGGCAACATGTTGAGGGACATCTGTCCAAAGTGGCAACATGTTGAGGGATATCTGTCCAAAGTGGCAACATGTTGAGGGATATCTGTCCAAAGTGGCAACATGTTGAGGGATATCTGTCCAAAGTGGCAACATGTTGAGGGATATCTGTCCAAAGTGGCAACATGTTGAGGGATATCTGTCCAAAATGGCAACATGTTGAGGGATATCTCTCCAAAGTGCTAACATGTTGAGGGATATCTGTCCAAAGTGGCAACATGTTGAGGGATATCTCTCCAAAGTGCTAACATGTTGAGGGATATTTCTCAAAAGTGCTAACATGTTGAGGGATATTTCTCCAAAGTGCCAACATGTTGAGGGATATCTGTCCAAAGTGGCAACATGTTGAGGGATATCTCTCCAAAGTGCTAACATGTTGAGGGATATCTCTCCAAAGTGGCAACATGTTGAGGGATATCTCTCCAAAGTGGCAACATGTTGAGGGATATCTCTCCAAAGTGCTAACATGTTGAGGGATATCTCTCCAAAGTGGCAACATGTTGAGGGATATCTCTTCAAAGTGGCAACATGTTGAGGGATATCTGTCCAAAGTGGCAACATGTTGAGGGATATCTGGCCAAAGTGGCAACATGTTGAGGGATATCTGTCCAAAGTGGCAACATGTTGAGGGATATCTCTTCAAAGTGGCAACATGTTGAGGGATATCTGTCCAAAGTGGCAACATGTTGAGGGATATCTCTCCAAAGTGCTAACATGTTGAGGGATATTTCTCAAAAGTGCTAACATGTTGAGGGATATTTCTCCAAAGTGCCAACATGTTGAGGGATATCTGTCCAAAGTGGCAACATGTTGAGGGATATCTCTCCAAAGTGCTAACATGTTGAGGGATATCTCTCCAAAGTGGCAACATGTTGAGGGATATCTCTCCAAAGTGGCAACATGTTGAGGGATATCTCTCCAAAGTGCTAACATGTTGAGGGATATCTCTCCAAAGTGGCAACATGTTGAGGGATATCTCTTCAAAGTGGCAACATGTTGAGGGATATCTCTTCAAAGTGGCAACATGTTGAGGGATATCTGTCCAAAGTGGCAACATGTTGAGGGATATCTGGCCAAAGTGGCAACATGTTGAGGGATATCTGTCCAAAGTGGCAACATGTTGAGGGATATCTGTCCAAAGTGGCAACATGTTGAGGGATATCTGTCCAAAGTGGCAACATGTTGAGGGATATCTGTCCAAAGTGCTAACAGATCTCAATAATGATTATGGAAACTGATGCTAGCTTAAAAAAAAATTTGATCAGTCAATGTAATTTTTGAAATATGAACTTTTCACTTTTTTACTTTTGTCATTATATATATTGGTTAAATTCTGTGGTAATTTTATATTCTTTCATATCTATATATCTATATATATATATATATATTTACAGATCTGATACTCAACACAAGCTTAACTCAAATCTTCAATATTCACAAGCAGAGGCAAAAAACTGTACAGTGCAAACCTCTACAAAAACTGCATGAAAAAGTTGTCTCTGATGTGGTAATGTGTTTAAAAGTTGTCTCTGATGTAGTAATGTGTTTAAAAGTTATCTCTGATGTAGCAATGTGTTTAAAAGTTGTCTCTGATGTGGTAATGTGTTTAAAACTTGTCTCTGATGTGGTAATGCGTTTAAAACTTGTCTCTGATGTGGTAATGTGTTTAAAACTTGTCTCTGATAATGTGTTTAAAAACAAACATTTTATTGAAAGTATTTTAATTGATTTTTTATATAATAAGACTTGTTTGTGGACTTCACATTTTTAAATTGATATTATGTTTAGTTAACATTGCCATAATTGATATTATGTTTAGTTAACATTGTTGATATTATGTTCAGTTAACATTGTTGATATTATGTTTAGTTAACATTGTTGATATTATGTTTAGTTAACATTGTTGATATTATGTTTAGTTAACATTGCCATAATTGATATTATGTTTAGTTAACATTGTTGATATTATGTTTAGTTAACATTGCCATAATTGATATTATGTTTAGTTAACATTGTTGATATTATGTTTAGTTAACATTGCCATAATTGATATTATGTTTAGTTAACATTGCCATAATTGATATTATGTTTAGTTAACATTGCCATAATTGATATTATGTTTAGTTAACATTGCCATAATTGATATTATGTTTAGTTAACATTGCCATAATTGATATTATGTTTAGTTAACATTGCCAATTTAATTAAAATAATCTAATGAAATAATCCAGATTCCCACAAAATTATACAACACATACTATTTGAGAAAACTGAAAAAATTCTGGTAAAATTTGTTTTTTTGTGATATTTAAGATGATGGGAGTAGTTAGAAAGGCCAAGAGCAATAACTCTATGCTCCCTCCATGTTTGACAGCTTGCACATGAGTTGTTGCTGGGTGTCTGGGACCCTGTAGGTTACTGTGGAATCAAGGTTGTACAGCACAGTTATTGATAGACATGTCTTAGCCAGACTGATGAGACATATCCTCGTGTCAGGAGTGCAGTGTCACTTTTCTATTGTTTGTTCTTGTCTGAGTACTGTTTTCTGAGTAATACTGTTTTCTGAGTAATACTGTTGTCTGAGTAAGACTGTTGTCTGTGTAAGACTGTTGTCTGTGTCGTGAGTGAAGTTGTTCTGACCAACATGTTTTAAATGAATTTTGTTCCAGGCACTTGATGTCTTCCTCCAACATCTGACGCGGACACTTGATGAAGACATGGCTGACATTGACGAATATGAAAGGGAGGCAACTGATGATGCATGCTATCCTTTCCCTTTAGCTGCAAGTGTAAGGTAAAAAAAAAGATCCTCTTCATATATAGAGTTAACAATGTAAAAGAAAAAAAAATACCTTGAGGTTGTAGGATCATAAAATATTCTTTTACTAAATAAATAAATATATTTTTCATTTATTTTTCAGGTGATGTGATGAAAGGAACAAAAGCAAAGTTCTGAAATATAATACTCCTAATGTAAATTGAACTGGAAATGTATCATCACTATACCTGACCAAACTCAGTTTGATCTTGCTTTGAACTCAGTTTGGCCTTGCCGTGAACTCAGTTTGGCCTTGCAGTGAACTCAGTTTGGCCTTGCTGTGAACTCAGTTTGACCTTGCTGTGAACTCAGTTTGGCCTTATTGTGGTAACAACTTTAGCAATCACTCAATCTTCCAGTCAATCTTTGTGTCAATGTTAAAGAGGACATAACAAGAAACTCTCAATGACACACACACACACTTTTTATTAGATTCTTAACCTGCATTTTAAATAAATTTATGTACTTTTAAAAATAATTTATTTCATATAAATCAGGGTTGGGCAAACTATGGCCCGCGGGGCCGCATTCGGTCCGCTACAGAGTTTTTTGCGGCCCGTGGAAGCCTGCGGTAATATCGAACAAATCAATAAATTTATGTTAAAGATGGATGTTTGCAATTGCATCAGGGCTAAATTTGGTAAGTGCGACTCCTTGATGTTTCACTGCTTACTAATGCGGCCCTCGCCCAAAAAAGTTTGCCCACCCTTGATTTAAATCATTCATTTCATTTAAATCATTTATTTTATTTAAATCCTTGATTTTATTTAAATCATTTATTTCATTTAAATCATTCATTTCATTTAAATCATTCATTTCATTTAAATCATTCATTTCACTTAAATCATTCATTTCACTTAAATCATTCATTTCATTTAAATCATTCATTTCATTTAAATCATTCATTTCACTTATAATCATTCATTTCATTTAAATCATTCATTTTATTTAAATCATTCATTTCACTTAAATCATTCATTTCACTTAAATCATTCATTTCACTTAAATCATTCATTTCATTTAAATCATTCATTTCACTTATAATCATTCATTTCACTTAAATCATTCATTTCACTTAAATCATTCATTTCTCTTAAATCATTCATTTCATTTAAATCATTCATTTCATTTAAATCATTCATTTCACTTATAATCATTCATTTCACTTAAATCATTCATTTCACTTAAATCATTCATTTCACTTAAATCATTCATTTCACTTAAATCATTCATTTCACTTATAATCATTCATTTCACTTATAATCATTTATTTCACTTAAATCATTCATTTCACTTATAATCATTCATTTCACATAAATCATTTATTTCACTTATAATCATTCATTTCACTTAAATCATTCATTTCACTTATAATCATTCATTTCACTTATAATCATTCATTTCACTTATAATCATTCATTTCACTTAAATCATTTATTTCACTTATAATCATTCATTTCACTTAAATCATTTATTTCACTTAAATCATTCATTTCATTTAAATCATTCATTTCACTTATAATCATTCATTTCACTTATAATCATTCATTTCACTTAAATCATTCATTTCACTTAAATCATTCATTTCACTTAAATCATTCATTTCACTTATAATCATTCATTTCACTTATAATCATTCATTTCACTTAAATCATTCATTTCACTTAAATCATTTATTTCACTTAAATCATATGCAGAAATAGATCACAAGAGTATGTGTCCAATATTCATTGAATCATATGTGTACCCCTCACTAGTCATTTGTATAATGTGTATATTTCTTGAACTATTGTATTGCAGTTTTTGCACTGCAAACTTAACTAGTATCATTCAGTGTGTTCTTTAGCAAGAACTTTCACTTTGTCCCATGTTACTGTTACATCTAGAAAAAATAAAAAATAATAAAAATTATATATTTTTTTATCTCCTTTTATGCAGAAGATAATTGAATGTTTTAATTGGTATGTCATAATATGTGTTTACACAAATGTGAAATAAACCTATTTGTTACCAACATGTAATGTGTGGTTGTCCTTCACAATGTGAATGGCCAGTGCTTTATGTGTTTTATATTACAGACGCTCCTTTTACATAGAAGATTATGCATTTAACAATTTTGTTCTGCATTAACAAAATTAGTTTTAATTGCTGATCGAGTGTAGGTTTTCCTGGATTGTTTAAGCAGGCAATTTCTCGCCCGAAGGCTAGGCAGTAAGAAGAGGATTTATATGTATGGCAACAGCCAAAATCAAGTTTAAAACTAGTATACAGTACAGTAATGATATTACATTTGTAAGTTTGTAAACAGTTTTCATGATTACACTCATGACACATTTGGAGAACAGTATAATTCATAATAGATGGCTTTAAATTTGTTATAAAATTAAGGTAATCCAAAGTGCAGATATTCGTGTACCAATTAGGCCAGTGCTTCTGAAACAGTTTGGTTTCCATTGCTCCAGGGACCTTTGCACTATTTTAGCTGTACTAACGTGGTAGTAGGAGCCAAATGTAATATATTTTAATTATGTATTTGTTTCACTTTGCTTATAGCCGAAAAAATATTATTATGGGTTAGTATTAATTATTGCAAATGGAGGATTATAATTATAATTTTCTGCCCTTGCTTGATAACTTCTGCGTATCGGTGGCGGATGGCCCACGGACCGGCACCGGTCCGCGGACCACCACTTTGAAAAGCACTGACTTAGGCCACTTGTAGTTTGAAACAAATGAACATGTATTCCTTTTGATGTTATACTTTCAATCCATAAATGACGTCACGCGATTTTGACCGATTTTTTACCACTTCCTTCCCCTCCCCTCGTCACACGTCATCACAAAAACTTAGACCCCCCTCCAAATTGACTTCACAAAGCGTTGACACCCCCCCTAAAAGCATCATTTTATTTTGAAAATGAGCATGTTTCAAATAACGTTATTGTCATTTAAGTATGTATTTAGTGTAAGAGTAAGGCTTCACTCTAATATTGTAATACGTGTGAAGCCAAGTAAAAAGTCGTTAGGGGCCATCCCTAACCTCTGTTGCACCCCGTCGATTTTTGGGACCGCTTAAATTCGCCCCCCCCCCTGCCCCGTTTGAAAAATAAATTTTTAGCCAGAAACAAAAGATATTGGTTTTACTCTTTGAACCCGTCCATAATTGACGTCACGCGCCTAAAAAATAGTGGGGGGGGGGAGGGTCACGCATTTTTGACGATGTGTGACGAGGGGGAGGGGGTGTTTAAGAAATGTGACGTCACATCAAAATGCGCAACTTTAAATAAAAGTTCCACTAAAATATTTGATTGCTTCCAATTTATTTAATGACGTTTTCAGTTGATTCACATGTGTTACGATATGAGATTGCAGCCTTACACTAAATACATATTAAACTTAAATGACTAAAAAATGATCTGCAACTTGCTAATTTTCAATTCGATTAAAATTTATGAAAAAATTTCAATTTTTTTTCTTCAAATTTATTAATTATATTACTATTAAGACTATTACATTTTTTGTTACTTACATAATGTCCCTCGTATTATTATTATGTATTTAGACGTGCATACGTAAACAAATAGGTGTTTCCTCCTTATTTCTTGCATAGCAGAACGAATTTGCTGTGCTACGTCACAAAATTTGAGAGCCATGGAATTACCGCGAAATAATGAATCGCGACTTAACAGGATCTATACCAATACATGCGTTATAAAAATATAATTAATCCAAATTAATCGATTGAATATTTTTTCCAGATTAATTTAACACATTTTTTTTTCAATCAGTACCAGCCTTAATTATTACCGAAAAAGAAAACTTAACACTAAGGCTAACTTATATTACAATGTAGGCCTACATTGCCCACAAATAAACTGCTGTCAATTATAGTCAATATTTTTTTTATAAAGAATGCTGAATGCGCAGAAGAGGTTCAGTATCGGGCAGGTACAACTACAACAAGCACAGAGCGAATGACAAATAAATAAATACTAACACCAACTCATTATCTGTTTCAAATTAAATATATTTAATAAGGAAAAAAAATATTTATAAATAAAAAATTCAAAACCACCACAGCACCAGTACATATGGACAGTCATTCATTAGCAAACAATTCAAACATACATTTAAAAAAAGTAAATAATAAACTAATAAACAAATTATCCTTTGTCTAGAATAAATGACATTTTAATTACTATTGACTTACACATATCTGAATTTATAATATTTTATTGTAAGCACAAATAAAAATTAATCCGTTTTACCTTTAGGCATTTAAAAAAAAGAAAAGACGTGTGAAATAAAATAAGTAAAGCAGGTCTTCCCGTAACGTAAACTCGGTCATCCAGCCGAGCGAATAGCCACTAGCTTCTTACCATGACATTGAAGACGGCTTAAATAAATTGGCCCCTTGAATAAATTGTAAACAATCAAATATGTAAGTGAACCTTTCATTTAAAGTTGCAAGTTTTTGATATGACGTCACATTTCTTAAACACCCCCTCCCCCTCGTCACACATCATCACAAATGTGTGACCCTCACCACCCTTAGATGCGTGACGTCATTTATGGATGGCCCCTATAAGGTGGAGCCATATCATCTTTACAGTTTTTATAAAATAGGATACACAGCATGAAAATGTAAGAATAATATTGTTCCATATTGGTGTTTCAACTAGGTACAGGAGAAAGGTTACATGTATCAATCATGTTTCAACAAGTAGTGTATAAAATAAGTGCAATTCATCTTCCATATATATCTCTCTATATATAAGACGCATTTGTTGTCTGGATGTCTGTCTGTTCCCTAATAACTCAAGATCCAGACAACCAAATAACGTGAAATTTGGTACACGTACACAAAATTATACCGGAAAGGTTATTAAACAGGTTCCGTTCCATATATATAAGATACTGGGGGCCGGGGGCCCAAAATGTAGTTTTTCCTTATATGAGCTACATAAAATAAAAATTATTGAAAATTAAGACGTAAAATAATGACGCAAAATAATAAAATTTTGGTGTCGAGATTAACAAGAAGGCGACTATCGCCATAAAATAAATGTTTTGTTGTTGTTGCTTTGTTGTTGTTGCTTTTGTTGTTGTAGTTGTTGTTTTGTTGTTGTTGCTTTGTTGTTGTTGCTTTGTTGTTGTTGCTGTTGTTGTTTTGTTGTTTTTGTTGTTGTTTTGTTGTTGTTGTTGTTGCAGTTGTTGTTGTTTTTGTTGTTGTTGCTGTTGTTGTTGCTGTTGTTGTTGCTGTTGTTGTTTTTGTGTTGTTTTTGCTGTTGTTGTTGTTGTTGTCCACATCCCTTTCCCTGCGACGACAATGTCCTTCATGTTGTTGTTGCAGTTGTTGTTGTTTTTGCTGTTGTTGCTGTTGTTGTTTTTGTGTTGTTTTTGCTGTTGTTGTTGTTGTTGTCCACATCCCTTGCCCTGCGACGACAATGTCCTTCATGTTGTTGTTGCTTTGTTGTTGTCGCTGTTGTTGTTGCTGTTGTTGTTTTGTTGTTGTTGCTTTTTTGTTGTTTTTGTAGTTGTTGTTTTGTTTTTGTTGTTTTGTTTTTGTTGTTTTGTTGTTGTTTTTGTTGTTGTTTTGTTTTGTTGTTGTTTTTGTTGTTTTTGTTGTTGTTTTTGTTTTTGTTGCTGTTGTTGTTAAACCCGGGAAAGCCGGGTACTTGCCCCTAGTATATCAATATTACTTCAACAAGAATAGTAGTATGAGTGTATATATCAATAGTATTTCAATGTACAGTGGAATGAGTGTATATATAATATATATATACATGTATATCAATAGTATTTCTAGCAGTGAAGGATGGATGAAAGTACTACTTAAAGAACATCCTGGCTACCAAAATATAAAGTTATTTATTTACAAATGCGGCAAAATAAATTATTTAATAAATTATTATTCATCACATGATTCCGTGTCTTTTGAAATGTTATTAGATTAAAATAAAATACATAACAATAACATGTTGCCATAAATTTATCAGACGAATTCTCGTTTCTTTGTCCAAGGCAAGTTTCATATCTTTACACAAGGATTATAACACAAATATTTACATATAACTTTACACAAGTATAGTAGCACCCCACCTTACTAATGGCATGTGAAACTTGGATTGTATAATAATAATAATAATAAATTGATTATTTATATAGCGTTGTATCCCAGTAAGGAACTGGGCTCACAGCGCTTTACATGAAAGAAATAACATACTTATAAGTATTAAATTAACATTCATATCACAACAAACACACACAATTACAATACATTATACATAAGCTACCAACGCCATGCGAGGTTGCTGAACCACTTCCACACCAAAAGCCTTAGAAAAATTCTCAATATAAAATGGCAGGAAAAAGTTCCAGACACCGAAATATTAGCCAGGTCAGGACTCCCCAGCATCCACACTATCCTCATGCAAAGCCAACTACGCTGGGCGGGGCATCTAGTGCGCATGCCCGATCATCGCCTACCCAAGAGGCTCTTCTACGGTGAACTTACCGAAGGGCAAAGAGCACGCGGAGGTCCGCGAAAGCGCTACAAGGACACGCTTAAAACTGCTCTGAAGGCCTTCGACATCGGACATGACTCCTGGGAAGCGGCAGCCAGTAACCGAGCCCACTGGCGCTCTACGATATGGAATGGCGCAGCTGTCTGTGAAGCAAATAGACAACAGGCTGCCAAGTTAAAACGCCAGGCCAGAAAGGAACGAAACCAAAACCCCCCTGAAGGGACCGCTTCTATCTCTTGTCCGACATG
Source organism: Ampullaceana balthica (assembly GCA_944989445.1). Classification (NCBI taxonomy): domain Eukaryota; kingdom Metazoa; phylum Mollusca; class Gastropoda; family Lymnaeidae; genus Ampullaceana; species Ampullaceana balthica. The sequence continues at coordinate 360,394 of CALYLW010000563.1, forward strand.
CGGACGCCTCTTTCGCGCAAAAATAGGGTTAATAAGCCACCAGAGAACACATGTGGCGGCCCAGCAAATATGATGAGAGTGGTCATCGTCGATCACGACGGACGAACAACAGCACACATCTCTGAGACATAACTCTAAGACCCCTTGCCTTTATGTCACATACTGACTGGCGTCACAAAGTAGATCAATATTTACTTGGGCCACTTCAAGAGACATTTTGTCACAGTGATGGTGGTTGGACTTAAAAATATGGGTGAACAAATTATTCTCTTCATAAAGTAATTTTTGCAACGAGATAGTCAGAGAATGGCAGAATCGTCACTAGGGGGGTGCGGGTGGTGCGGACCGCACCGGGTGACACCATCACAAGGAGTGACACCAAATGGTATAGTCTATATGTTCCCGCCATTTGGCACTGGCAGGCTCGAATTAGATCTATGGGTTAAGTAAGGGGTCGTGAAACTTTTTGTCTGAGAGAGCCATAAACACCATATGTTTTGAAAATTAACTCTGTGAGAGCCATACATCATGTTTAAAACTAAAAATTCAAGTAAATGTGTGTATTTTGTGTAATTTCAATACTAAATCTACAAAATTATTTTTCTGAATTCTTTTTAATAACATTGTTATGCTTTTGCTAATCAATAAAGAGTATTTCATACGGCTTAGGGTGCTGCATAGATTTGCTGTTGGCTTTGTAGTCTGGTTGATGCGTGGTGATGTTAAGCTTCATGCAGGCGTTGAGACTTCCACCCGTTAAACGTGATTGCTGGTTGGTCTTAATGTTCTTTAGATGTAAGAAAGACTGCTCGCATGCATACGTAGAGCAAATTATTGTCAGTACAGCAATACTCACACGCAGCAGAGTGTGGTATGTGAGAGAAAGCGCGCTATAATTTTGACAATCAGCTGGTCTGCGTGTTGAAGTTTTTATCTATCATTTCTGCCCACTTGAGTTGGCTCGCCAGCTCTGCTTGTTGTCGTGCAAGTCTCTAAACTCTTCATTGGGGGACATGAACTTATTCACCTACATGTCTGAAGCCTTCAGTTCAGCAGCTTGGATCTCAAAATATGTGACGGAGACACGGGAATGCAACTCAGGTCAGTGCTGTCAACTGCACACTCGTGTGGATGGGTGATGAACTTAAAAGATGGGGGGAGCTCGCGAAATTCTCCAAAGCGCGCTTTAAATCACTGCAGGAGATTAGGCGTGTAGTCTGCTAGCTGCTGAATATTAAGATGTTGAGCAGGGTCACTTGATGTGCACATATTTTTGAAGTCTCCATGTTTTTCAAAGTGTAGTAAACGTTCTGATTCAATGTCGGCGATGAAGAGTTCTAGCTTGTTTTCAAATGTAAACACTGCATGTTGTTGGGATAAGATTGTATTTCCAACGCCTTGCAGTTTCACATTTAGTTGATTTAAATAATTTTTATATGCAATTAAAATGTAGATCTAAGGAGTCTGAAGAAACATTTTTGTTTATAATCAAACATTTGTCTTCGAGCCAGATGCAGCCATCAAAAGAGCCATATATGGCTCGCGAGCCATGGTTTCCCGACCCCTGGGTTAAGTCGTGAGGGGGTGACACCAACCCCAGTGACGCCACTGGAGTATGTTGTTGGTTGCTTTGATGATTCCTACCATGTGATTGCGTCACAATGATGAAGTATTTTACTATTATCGAGCCTCGTTTCCATAATCTTGACATCTGAACGAGGTTAATTCTCATATATTACTGTTATTTCTGACTCACGCGCAATGTTATTGGATCCGTTTTCATTTTTAACTTCGCCAGTGACGTCATTTGCGTAATCATGTTGCCGAAATTCTGAAGAAAAACAAAACAAAAGAAACATTTAGTTGAGCTGCACATAAAAGTAAAAGAAGTAATAATCCAGATATTTTTTATTATACATTAATTCCAAATAACTTGAGCCACAACGGCTCTAGGCTATAGGCCTAAAGTTAATAATTATGATACATTTTATACTAGCTGTTGTATCCTTAGCAAACCTCTGTGTCTCTAATTCCCATTAGATGTCTGCAATGGTATTTGGGTAGTGATTTAGTAAAGATTGTTTGTTTTGAATAAATTATTTTACGCAATAAATGGTCTTGAATCCGTTAAAGATCTTCGCAGAGTCAGTGATGGGGTAAATATATAAAAGTTTTAAATATTTTAATAAGTTTTCGTAAAGATAATTATTCTATTCATTGCTGAGATTTACATAAAAAAGATATGTAGTCGTTAATTAGTAAATGAATGTGTACATCTTATAAAGGGCTTGCATAAATGAAGTTATAGTTTCTGCACAATCCAAGGATTTTTGTTGATAAAGAATCCCGAAAGCTTATAATTATTAAATCAACATCAACTTACTTGCAAGGTCAATAGATTCATAATACGGGTCTGAAATCGGCCTGGCGTTCTCTGCCTCTCTAACTTCTTTCTGATTTTCTTTGACTCTCGTAGCTGATTTATCGATGTGTTTACTAAACTGTTCGTTTGGTAAGTTGTTCTTGCTGTCCGGTTGATCGTAATGTTCTCTTGGTAAACTAGGATTAGTATTGAGATCCTTGGACCTCGCAGCCCGCTTGAATGGGTTTGAAAGTCTCTGCCTGATGAATGGCATGACCTTGACACGCTTCCAGTAAATGATGGCACCGACAACAGCAACGATGACAACAAGACAAGCCAAAGACACTCCAACAGCAACACCAACATTTGAGGAGGACGACGGTGGGTCTGACAGATAAGTCAACAAAATAAATAAAGAATCTGTCAAGTAATCTATGTGTATTGTATAAATAAGGAATATATAACACAATCTATGTGTATTGTATAATTAAGGAATATATAACACAATCTATGTGTATTGTATAAATAAGGAATATATAACACAATCTATGTGTATTGTATAAATAAGGAATATATAACACAATCTATGTGCATTGTATAAATAAGGAATATATAACACAATCTATGTGTATTGTATTAATAAGGAATATATCACATAATCTATGTGTATTGTATAAATAAGGAATATATAACACAATCTATGTGTATTGTATTAATAAGGAATATATAACACAATCTATGTGTATTGTATTAATAAGGAATATATCACACAATCTATGTGTATTGTATTAATAAGGAATATATCACATAATCTATGTGTATTGTATAAATAAGGAATATATAACACAATCTATGTGTATTGTATTAATAATGAATATATAACACAATCTATGTGTATTTTATTAATAAGGAATATATAACACAATCCATGTGTATTTTATTAATAAGGAATATATAACACAATCCATGTGTATTTTATTAATAAGGAATCCGTCACATAATCTATGTATGTAGTTTAAATAAGTAATGTGTCACACAATCTGTGTGTATTGTACTAATAAGAAATATCTCACATATAAATATGTTGCAGATGCCTTGCGCGTACCCTCATCAACAAAGTCTCTGTTCTATCCTCACTATAACTATATGATAGAGGAGACTACCCGTGAAGTAGACACAATAAGAATTTGTGGATCACTGAGGTATACTGTCTCTAGAATTTAACACACAAACACACATACATTCACGCACGCACGTACGCACACACAGAAGCGACTTACCGTGAAGTAGAGTCAATAAGAATTTGTGGATTACTGAGGGATCTTCTCTCTATTATTTAACAAACGAGCAACCAAGCCCGTCCAAGGACGTTCCGCCACCGTTCGGGGGCATGTTGTAACTCCCCTCCAACAGCCGTCTCGACCGGCATTACATGTGCATCGCGTCAAAAATACTATTCATTATAGTTCAAATTAATAACTCGTAAAAACAGAGCTTTTTGCTATAAATCCCAACGCGCATAACTCAAAATAAAGTCTTGGAAGAAATACTGCACCAAAAATAACTCGTTTTGAACGTCCGCGTAAACGTGTTCAATATGATTGGCTGTATGATTCATATGTGTTTGAGGGACCAATCGCTATAGATGACCGGACAGAACGAACAGAAAGGACAGAAACTTTCCTTTTATTATATAGGATGTGCAGAGAAACTTAATAGCCCTATCCTAATCCTCTGTTTCATGTAAGTCATAAAAATTCGTACTGACAAATTACATCTCTATAAGAGAAAAGACAACTATGACATGAAAAGATTGAGATGACATGAAAACCAACCTGTGACGCAGTCCTTGGTACATCCAACGGTCAAATTTCCCGGCATTGCTGGGTCAAGAGACATTCAAGGATATGCTGTTATAATATATAAATATAATACACTCAGATCCTAAATTATTATAATTTTTTTAAATAAAAGAAAACTAAATAGAATATGTCCAAAATTTTATATTATTTTGTTTGGAAAATGACCAAAAATAAGGATTGAAGTTAAACGTTGGAGCAGATGATCTCTTAAAAAATTATTTTCATGAAAGATTGGTATACAAAATGTATTGATATCTTCATGGTTATTGTTATGATCTAATGTAGGGGTCACCAAACTACTGCCCTGCGGGCCGAATCCAGCCCACAACGCCATTCAATTCGGTCCGCTGACGGTACTTAATGGATAATAAATTAAATGGCACACAAGACGGTTTTATACAATTTATATATCAATTTAAGAGATCATGACACGTGCGAGTAAATATCGGCTTCTTCTTGCCTAAAATGTACTATTTTCAATTATTTATTTTGATTTTTTTTGGTGTAAATAATAATTTGTTTAGTGCCCTCCACTGACCCTGGATTAACACGGAATCCTAAACTTAAATTTAGTTTTTCGCTTAGAATGATTATGCGGCCCACGCTCACGATTTCGTTAGCCATCTGGCCTGCTGTGAACAAATTTGGTGATCGCTGATCTCATGTGATGAAAGTTATAACCATTTATTAGCAGAACTTACTCGGGGAAACTGAAATATTCTTACAGTCAGTACTGGTGTGTGGCTTACGTGTGATTGTGTCAGTATGTTCTTACTGTCACTACTGGTGTGTGGCCTACGTGTGATTGTGTCAGTATATATGTTCTTACTGTCACAACTTGTATGTGGCCTACGTGTGATTGTGTCAGTATGTTCTTACTGCCACTACTGGTGTGTGGCCTACGTGTGATTGTGTCAGTATGTTCTTACTGTCACAACTTGTGTGTGGCCTACGTGTGATTGTGTCAGTATGTTCTTACTGACACAACTTGTGTGTGGTCTACGTGTGATTGTGTCAGTATGTTCTTACTGTCACTACTGGTGTGGGGCACGATTACTCGAGACCAGACTCTAGGGAAACAGTGTTACACGTTACATTATCAACTATAAAAGATTTAACACCAGTAAATAACGTCATTGGTTTGTAAAAGTAAAATCTTATATTCACTTATCTTAATTTATCTACTATGGACGCTCTTCTACTTCTATACATAATATTATTGCGCAAGGAAAGAAGTAAACTTAAAATGGAAATCTTCGCGAGCGTTGTGTAAATTATAGTACATTATTTAAAACAGTAGCATAAATGCAGCGATTTAGTCGGATATATGAATATAATCCCAATTGTTGGGCATATGATTCGTAAACTTCATTAAATTCTGAAAAGCGTCAGGGTGATGACGTGAAGATTACAGAGAGGTTTAACATGGCAACGTGAAAGAGTTAGTATAATTGCTTGAGTGTGGTTAGTGTTAGTTGTAGGATAAGTTTAGGGGATAGTGTTACTGTTAGGGTTAGGTTAGTGTTAGTTGTAGGATAAGTTTAGGGGATAGTGTTACTGTTAGGGTGAGGTTAGTGTTAGTTGTAGGATAAGTTTAGGGGATAGTGTTACTGTTAGGGTTAGGTTAGTGTTAGTTGTAGGATAAGTTTAGGGGATAGTGTTACTGTTAGGGTGAGGTTAGTGTTAGTTGTAGGATAAGTTTAGGGGATAGTGTTACTGTTAGGGTTAGGTTAGTGTTAGTTGTAGGATAAGTTTAGGGGATAGTGTTACTGTTAGGGTGAGGTTAGTGTTAGTTGTAGGATAAGTTTAGGGGATAGTGTTACTGTTAGGGTTAGGTTAGTGTTAGTTGTAGGATAAGTTTAGGGGATAGTGTTACGGTTAGGGTTAGGTTAGTGTTAGTTGTAGGATAAGTTTAGGGGATAGTGTTACTGTTAGGGTTAGGTTAGTGTTAGTTGTAGGATAAGTTTAGGGGATAGTGTTACTGTTAGGGTTAGGTTAGTGTTAGTTGTAGGATAAGTTTAGGGGATAGTGTTACTGTTAGGGTGAGGTTAGTGTTAGTTGTAGGATAAGTTTAGGGGATAGTGTTACTGTTAGGGAGAGGTTAGTGTTAGTTGTAGGATAAGTTTAGGGGATAGTGTTACTGTTAGGGTTAGGTTAGTGTTAGTTGTAGGATAAGTTTAGGGGATAGTGTTACTGTTAGGGTTAGGTTAGTGTTAGTTGTAGGATAAGTTTAGGGGATAGTGTTACTGTTAGGGTGAGGTTAGAGTCGGGATTAAGTGAAGTCAGTGTAAAGATAATTATAAAGCTTTGAATGGCGTTAGTAATTGAGGTATGCAAAGGTTAGCGTGAGGTAAGTAAGGGTTAACGTGAGGTAAGTAAGGGTTAGTGTGAGGTATGTAAGGGTTAGTGTGAGGTATGTAAGGGTTAGTGTGAGGTATGTAAGGGTAAGTGTGAGGTATGTAAGGGTTAGTGTGAGGTATGTAAGGGTTAGTGTGAGGTATGTAAGGGTTAGTGTGAGGTAAGTAACGGTAAGCGTGAGGTATGTAAGGGTTAGTGTGAGGTATGTAAGGGTTAGTGTGAGGTATGTAAGGGTTAGTGTGAGGTATGTAAGGGTTAGTGTGAGGTATGTAAGGGTTAGTGTGAGGTAAGTAAGGGTAAGCGTGAGGTATGTAAGGGTTAGTGTTAGGTATGTAAGGGTTAGGGAAGTGTGAGGTATGTAAGGGTTAGTGTGAGGTATGTAAGGGTTAGTGTGAGGTATCTAAGGGTTAGTGTGAGGTATGTAAGGGTTAGTGTGAGGTATGTAAGGGTTAGTGTGAGGTATGTAAGGGTTAGTGTGAGGTATGTAAGGGTTAGTGTGAGGTAAGTAAGGGTAAGCGTGAGGTATGTAAGGGTTAGTGTGAGGTATGTAAGGGTTAGTGTGAGGTATGTAAAGGTTAACACGAGGTAATTAAGGGTAAGCGTGAGGTATGTAAGGGTTAACGCGAGGTAAGTAAGGGTAAGCGTGAGGTATGTTAGGGTAAGCGTGGGGTAAGTAAGGATTAGCGTTTAAATAAAAAATCCCCTTCCGTAAAAAAAAACACCTGTAAAATTGGTCACATAAATTAAGGCAAGAACTAAAATCTCATACTTGCCTTGATGTTTATTGTTATATCATATTAACTTCACTTGGTGTTTATTGTTATATCACATTTAGTTCACTCGATGTTTATAGTTATATCACATTTAGTTCACTTGATGTTTATAGTTATATCACATTTAGTTCACTTGATGTTTATAGTTATATCACATTTAGTTCACTCGATGTTTATAGTTATATCACATTTAGTTCACTCGATGTTTATAGTTATATCACATTTAGTTCACTCGATGTTTATAGTTATATCACATTTAGTTCACATGATGTTTATAGTTCTATCACATTTAGTTCACTTGATGTTTATAGTTATATCACATTTAGTTGACTTGATGTTTATAGTTATATCACATTTAGTTCACATGATGTTTATAGTTATATCACATTTAGTTCACTCGATGTTTATAGTTATATCACATTTAGTTCACTCGATGTTTATAGTTATATCACATTTAGTTCACATGATGTTTATAGTTATATCACATTTAGTTCACATTACATAGGAATCACGACACAAAATGTGAGACACGGACCCATGATCACTAAGTCCATACTAGGGGGGGGGGCAGAGCGAATAAGATCAGACCTTGACAAAAACTACTGTAAACTATTGCAGAATGACACGGTTCGGTGATTTTTATTCACAGGAGTTTCATAATATACTTCCTTGATTCAAGTCTGTACAACATCATACAATGTTACGTATATTTGATCCTATTCAATGGACATGCACGAGGCGGAAGTCTTTCAATGTTTTGTTTTGGTGTGAGGTACTGAAGAGTGGCAATAAGATTTATATAGATATAAACTAGTGGTCAGGTGTGTGTATAGTGATGATGGTAATTTAATCCAGTTGTGAGAAACGATACATTTGATAATGAAGCAGCAAAGAGATACATGTATATAAAAGAAGCTACAAAATGTTAGGCTTGTAATAAAATAGTAAAGAATGTTTGTGGAATTGGTTGACATGAGAGCAGGTATCGACTCAGAGATAACAAGTTGAAGAAACCACCCCAGCACCAGCCCCAGAGGAAGCCGAGGAGTGACAGATGCCCCCTTGATGGTCACGTGATGTACACTTGATGTCCAGTCGATGACCAGTTTAAATAAATCTAATACTGGGTTCACCAGAATAATTGGGGTGAGAATGTGTTGTTTGCACTGACAAGCTGATTGTTTGGCCACACCCACCATCTCCTTTCCTATATAAGCTCTTACTATTCCCTCCTTACTATATCTCTACTGGACTAATTGGGTTTCACTACAGCTAAGGTTTTTTTTATTCTTTCGTTATATTCGTTTTATTTGTGTACTATTTGTTCGTTGAGGAAGGCTCTTTGCCGAAACGTTCGCTGTTGTGTTACGTCCTGTCAGACTAAGTAATACCCTGTTTATATTTGATAAATTTCCCGCGTTCACCAGCAGTGTTTAGAGTGTAGAGAGTATCAGATCTACACCAGCCCGTAATTCCTGTCAGATAACGTCATCATTTCTATAAAAAAAAAGACGTGCTTAAGAATATTCTCTTGGTATATCAGTTAAGCTATAATTTAACGTCATGTCGAGGCTAGTGTTTGTTGGAATACATTTGGGGCCGTCCATAATTGACGTCACGTAATTTTGGCCGATTTTTTACCCCCCTCGTCACAAAGCTTTGACCCCTAAATAAAAAAAAATAAAGAAAAAAGCAACAAAACCTTATTTTCTATATAAAAATAAGTATGTTTTAAATCAATTTTTTGTCATTTAAGTATTTATTTAGTGTATGTCTACATTGTAACATCGTAACACGCATGAAGCTATGTAAAACGGCATTAAATAAATTGTAAGCCAGTGCTTTCTCAAACTTTTTCGTATTAGACGACCGGCAGGGATTTTTCTATTTCTCCAGGTACCGGTGCATTCTTTTCCCGTTTTGACGTGATTTCCCTGTACTGACGTGATTGCAAAATGAGCCCCTACATGACTTAAAGCCCTATAAGATTAAGTATGAATTCGGCTTGTTTTATATAAAAAATAATTTTTAAAAATTTGTTTAGTTGCCAAGGCATAGCAAGACAGCTAACGAACAATGCAGCGGTAATGTAAAAAACCATTTGATGTGATTAACCTTCGCGATTAAGCTCGCGAATGTGAGTATTGATATTTCTATGATCATTTTATTGTTGATAGACCTAGCAAAACCGCCGCTAGGGGGTGAATCCACGAATTTATTCAGGGGCCCCAATGGAAGGGGGTCCCCGTCAGCCACGTTTGATTTACTTAAAAGATGATGCTGTGCGCGTAGACATATATTTGGACAATTATTCAAGTAAATTGTAACAAAAAAGTTATATTCTGTTGCATACTGGTGCATTCTGATGCCATCTGGTGCATTCTAAAGACATCTGGTATGCTTTCTGGTGAATTCTCTTGCCATCTGGTTCAATCTGGTGCATTATGGTACATTCTGATACCATGTGGTGCATTATGATGCCATCTGGTGCATTTTGGTGCATTCTCACGCCACCTGGTGCATTCCGGTGCAATCTGATGCCATCTAATATTATTCTGGTGCATTCTGATGTCATCTAATATCAATCTGGTGCATTCTAATGCCATCATGTTTATTCTGGTGCATTCTGATGGCATCTGGTTCATTCTGGTGCATTCTGGTGAATTATAGTGCATTCCGATGCCATCTGGTGTATTCCGGGTCATTGTGATGCCATCTGAAGCAGCATTCTGGTGCAATCTGATGCAATCTGTTGAATTACGGTGCATTATGATTCCAATGCATACAGGTGCATTCCGATGCCATGTGGTCATTCTGGTGCATTCTGATGCTATCTTAAGCATTCTGGTTCATTCTGATCCCATCTGTAGCATTCTGGTGCATTCTGATCCCAACTGTAGCGTTCTGGTGCCTTGTTGCGATCTGGTGCATTACGGTGCATTCTGATGACATTTGATCCATACTGGTGCATTCTGATGCCATGTGGTGCATTCTGGTGCATTCTGATAGCATCTATTGCACACAGGTATTCTGAGGCCATCTGATTTATTATGGTGTTTTCTGATGCAATCTGGTGCATTCTGGCGCTAACTTGTGCATTCTGTTGCATCTGGCGACATATAATATCATTCTTGGGCATACTGATGTTGATCTAATAGTATTTTGGTCTCTAATTGGGTACCTTAAGTGTATCTAATTGGGTACCTTAAGTGTATCTAATTGGGTACCTAAAGTGTATCTAATTGGATACCTAAAGTGTATCTAATTGGATACCTAAAGTGTATCTAATTGGATACCTAAAGTGTATCTAATTGGATACCTGAAGTGTATCTAATTGGGTACCTAAAGTGTATCTAATTGGGTACATAAAGTGTATCTAATTGGGTACCTAAAGTGTATCTAATTGGGTACCTAAAGTGTATCTAATTGGGTACATAAAGTGTATCTAATTGGGTACCTAAAGTGTATCTAAATGTGTATCTAATTGGGTACTATAGAGTGTCATCTGTTTGATCTGGTGCATTCTGATGCCACTAAAATCATCGTGTATCTGAAGTGTATCTAATTGGGTATCTACCATCTGTAGCTTCAGTGCATCTGATGCATCTGGGCATACGTGCAATATGATGCCTCTGATGCATACTGGGGCATTCTGGTGCAACGTGATCATCTGGTTCATTCTGGTGCTTCTGATGCATCTGTTGCTTCCTTAAAGTGTATTCTATGCCATTGGTGCATTCCGATACAATTGTGCATTCTGGTGCATACTAATGCAATCTGGTGCATACTAATGCAATCTGGTGCATACTGGTGCATTCTAATTGTGCTACTAAATGTGTCATCTGTGCATCTGTGCATCTAATTGTGGTACTCTAAAGTCTGTGCTTTTTGGTGTATCTGAATCTGGTCATCTAATTATGTGTATCCTTACCATGTGTGCATCTATATTGGGTACCTAAAGTGTATCTATATGTGTATCTAATTTGGGTGCATTAATGATGTGTCATCTGTGATTCTAATTGGGTAGCATAAATGTGTATCTTAATGTGTGCATCTGATCATTGGGTACTCTAAAGTGTATCATTCTGGGGTACTCTAAGTGTATCTAATTGGTGTATTCTAAAGTGTATCTTAAGTGTATCTAATTGGGTACCTAATGTATCTAGTGTATCTAATTGGGTACCTAAAGTGTATCTTAAGTGTATCTAATTGGGTACCTAAAGTGTATCTTAAGTGTATCTAATTGGGTACCTAAAGTGTATCTTAAGTGTATCTAATTGGGTACCTAAAGTGTATCTTAAGTGTATCTAATTGGGTACCTAAAGTGTATCTTAAGTGTATCTAATTGGGTACCTAAAGTGTATCTTAAGTGTATCTAATTGGGTACCTAAAGTGTATCTAATTGGGTACTAAGTGTATCTAATTGGGTACCTAAAGTGTATCTTAAGTGTATCTAATTGGGTACCTAAAGTGTATCTTAAGTGTATCTAATTGGGTACCTAAAGTGTATCTTAAGTGTATCTAATTGGGTACCTAAAGTGTATCTTTGGGTACTAAGTGTATCTAATTGGGTACCTAAAGTGTATCTTAAGTGTATCTAATTGGGTACCTAAAGTGTATCTTAAGTGTATCTTAAGTGTATCTAATTGGGTACCTAAAGTGTATCTTAAGTGTATCTAATTGGGTACCTAAAGTGTATCTTAAGTGTATCTAATTGGGTACCTAAAGTGTATCTAATTGGGTACCTAAAGTGTATCTAATTGGGTACCTAAAGTGTATCTTAAGTGTATCTAATTGGGTACCTAAAGTGTATCTAAGTGTATCTTAAGTGTATCTAATTGGGTTCCTAAAGTGTATCTTAAGTGTATCTTAAGTGTATCTAATTGGGTACCTAAAGTGTATCTTAAGTGTATCTTAAGTGTATCTAATTGGGTACCTAAAGTGTATCTTAAGTGTATCTTAAGTGTATCTAATTGGGTACCTAAAGTGTATCTTAAGTGTATCTTAAGTGTATCTAATTGGGTACCTAAAGTGTATCTAATTGGGTTCCTAAAGTGTATCTAATTGGGTTCCTAAAGTGTATCTAATTGGGTTCCTAAAGTGTATCTAATTGGGTACCTAAAGTGTATCTAATTGGGTTCCTAAAGTGTATCTAATTGGGTTCCTAAAGTGTATCTAATTGGGTTCCTAAAGTGTATCTAATTGGGTTCCTAAAGTGTATCTTAAGTGTATCTTAAGTGTATCTAATTGGGTACCTAAAGTGTATCTAATTGGGTTCCTAAAGTGTATCTAATTGGGTTCCTAAAGTGTATCTAATTGGGTTCCTAAAGTGTATCTTAAGTGTATCTTAAGTGTATCTAATTGGGTACCTAAAGTGTATCTAAGTGTATCTTAAGTGTATCTAATTGGGTTCCTAAAGTGTATCTAATTGGGTTCCTAAAGTGTATCTAATTGGGTACCTAAAGTGTATCTTAAGTGTATCTTAAGTGTATCTAATTGGGTTCCTAAAGTGTATCTAATTGGGTCCTAAAGTGTATCTAATTGGGTTCTAAAGTGTATCTAATTGGGTTCCTAAAGTGTATCTAATTGGGTTCCTAAAGTGTATCTAATTGGGTTCCTAAAGTGTATCTTAAGTGTATCTTAAGTGTATCTAATTGGGTACCTAAAGTGTATCTAATTGGATTCCTAAAGTGTATCTAATTGGGTTCCTAAAGTGTATCTAATTGGGTTCCTAAAGTGTATCTTAAGTGTATCTTAAGTGTATCTAATTGGGTACCTAAAGTGTATCTTAAGTGTATCTTAAGTGTATCTAATTGGGTTCCTAAAGTGTATCTAATTGGGTTCCTAAAGTGTATCTAATTGGGTACCTAAAGTGTATCTTAAGTGTATCTTAAGTGTATCTAATTGGGTTCCTAAAGTGTATCTAATTGGGTTCCTAAAGTGTATCTAATTGGGTTCCTAAAGTGTATCTTAAGTGTATCTTAAGTGTATCTAATTGGGTACCTAAAGTGTATCTTAAGTGTATCTTAAGTGTATCTAATTGGGTTCCTAAAGTGTATCTAATTGGGTTCCTAAAGTGTATCTAATTGGGTACCTAAAGTGTATCTAATTGGGTTCCTAAAGTGTATCTAATTGGGTTCCTAAAGTGTATCTAATTGGGTTCCTAAAGTGTATCTTAAGTGTATCTTAAGTGTATCTAATTGGGTACCTAAAGTGTATCTAATTGGGTTCCTAAAGTGTATCTAATTGGGTTCCTAAAGTGTATCTAATTGGGTTCCTAAAGTGTATCTAATTGGGTTCCTAAAGTGTATCTAATTGGGTTCCTAAAGTGTATCTTAAGTGTATCTTAAGTGTATCTAATTGGGTACCTAAAGTGTATCTAATTGGGTTCCTAAAGTGTATCTAATTGGGTTCCTAAAGTGTATCTAATTGGGTACCTAAAGTGTATCTTAAGTGTATCTTAAGTGTATCTAATTGGGTTCCTAAAGTGTATCTAATTGGGTTCCTAAAGTGTATCTAATTGGGTACCTAAAGTGTATCTTAAGTGTATCTAAAGTGTATCTAATTGGGTACCTAAAGTGTATCTTAAGTGTATCTTAAGTGTATCTAATTGGGTTCCTAAAGTGTATCTTAAGTGTATCTAATTGGGTTCCTAAAGTGTATCTTAAGTGTATCTTAAGTGTATCTAATTGGGTACCTAAAGTGTATCTTAAGTGTATCTTAAGTGTATCTAATTGGGTACCTAAAGTGTATCTTAAGTGTATCTTAAATGTATCTAATTGGGTACCTAAAGTGTATCTTAAGTGTATCTTAAGTGTATCTAATTGGGTTCCTAAAGTGTATCTTAAGTGTATCTTAAGTGTATCTAATTGGGTTCCTAAAGTGTATCTAATTGGGTTCCTAAAGTGTATCTAATAGGGTTCCTAAAGTGTATCTTAAGTGTATCTTATTGGGTTCCTAAAGTGTATCTTAAGTGTATCTAATTGGGTTCCTAAAGTGTATCTTAAGTGTATCTTAAGTGTATCTAATTGGGTACCTAAAGTGTATCTTAAGTGTATCTAATTGGGTTCCTAAAGTGTATCTTAAGTGTATCTAATTGGGTTCCTAAAGTGTATCTTAAGTGTATCTAATTGGGTTCCTAAAGTGTATCTTAAGTGTATCTTAAGTGTATCTAATTGGGTACCTAAAGTGTATCTTAAGTGTATCTAATTCAGTTCCTAAAGTGTATCTTAAGTGTATCTAATTGGGTTCCTAAAATGTATCTTAAGTGTATCTAATTGGGTTCCTAAAGTGTATCTTAAGTGTATCTTAAGTGTATCTAATTGGGTTCCTAAAGTGTATCTAATTGGGTTCCTAAAGTGTATCTAATTGGGTACCTAAAGTGTATCTAATTGGGTACCTAAAGTGTATCTTAAGTGTATCTTAAGTGTATCTAATTGGGTACCTAAAGTGTATCTTAAGTGTATCTTAAGTGTATCTAATTGGGTACCTAAAGTGTATCTTAAGTGTATCTAATTGGGTACCTAAAGTGTATCTTAAGTGTATCTAATTGGGTACCTAAAGTGTATCTTAAGTGTATCTAATTGGGTACCTAAAGTGTATCTAATTGGGTTCCTAAAGTGTATCTAATTGGGTTCCTAAAGTGTATCTAATTGGGTACCTAAAGTGTATCTAATTGGGTTCCTAAAGTGTATCTTAAGTGTATCTTAAGTGTATCTAATTGGGTACCTAAAGTGTATCTTAAGTGTATCTTAAGTGTATCTAATTGGGTACCTAAAGTGTATCTTAAGTGTATCTAATTGGGTACCTACAGTGTATCTAATTGGGTACCTAAAGTGTATCTAATTGGGTTCCTAAAGTGTATCTTAAGTGTATCTTAAGTGTATCTAATTGGGTACCTAAAGTGTATCTAATTGGGTTCCTAAAGTGTATCTAATTGGGTACCTAAAGTGTATCTAATTGGGTTCCTAAAGTGTATCTAATTGGGTTCCTAAAGTGTATCTAATTGGGTTCCTAAAGTGTATCTAATTGGGTACCTAAAGTGTATCTTAAGTGTATCTAATTGGGTACCTAAAGTGTATCTAATTGGGTACCTAAAGTGTATCTAATTGGGTTCCTAAAGTGTATCTAATTGGGTTCCTAAAGTGTATCTAATTGGGTTCCTAAAGTGTATCTTAAGTGTATCTTAAGTGTATCTAATTGGGTACCTAAAGTGTATCTTAAGTGTATCTTAAGTGTATCTAATTGGGTACCTAAAGTGTATCTTAAGTGTATCTTAAGTGTATCTAATTGGGTACCTAAAGTGTATCTTAAGTGTATCTAATTGGGTACCTAAAGTGTATCTTAAGTGTATCTAATTGGGTACCTAAAGTGTATCTTAAGTGTATCTAATTGGGTACCTAAAGTGTATCTAATTGGGTACCTAAAGTGTATCTCAAGTGTATCTAATTGGGTACCTAAAGTGTATCTCAAGTGTATCTAATTGGGTACCTAAAGTGTATCTCAAGTGTATCTAATTGGGTACCTAAAGTGTATCTTAAGTGTATCTATTTGGGTACCTAAAGTGTATCTCAAGTTTATCTAATTGGGTACCTAAAGTGTATCTTATTGGGTACCTAAAGTGTATCTCAAGTGTATCTAATTGGGTACCTAAAGTGTATCTCAAGTGTATCTAATTGGGTACCTAAAGTGTATCTTATTGGGTACCTAAAGTGTATCTTAAGTGTATCTAATTGGGTACCTAAAGTGTATCTTAAGTGTATCTAATTGGGTTCCTAAAGTGTATCTTAAGTGTATCTTAAGTGTATCTAATTGGGTACCTAAAGTGTATCTTAAGTGTATCTAATTGGGTTCCTAAAGTGTATCTTAAGTGTATCTAATTGGGTTCCTAAAGTGTATCTTAAGTGTATCTAATTGGGTTCCTAAAGTGTATCTTAAGTGTATCTTAAGTGTATCTAATTGGGTTCCTAAAGTGTATCTAATTGGGTTCCTAAAGTGTATCTAATTGGGTACCTAAAGTGTATCTAATTGGGTACCTAAAGTGTATCTTAAGTGTATATTAAGTGTATCTAATTGGGTACCTAAAGTGTATCTTAAGTGTATCTTAAGTCTATCTAATTGGGTACCTAAAGTGTATCTTAAGTGTATCTAATTGGGTACCTAAAGTGTATCTTAAGTGTATCTAATTGGGTACCTAAAGTGTATCTTAAGTGTATCTAATTGGGTACCTAAAGTGTATCTAATTGGGTTCCTAAAGTGTATCTAATTGGGTACCTAAAGTGTATCTAATTGGGTTCCTAAAGTGTATCTTAAGTGTATCTTAAGTGTATCTAATTGGGTACCTAAAGTGTATCTTAAGTGTATCTTAAGTGTATCTAATTGGGTACCTAAAGTGTATCTTAAGTGTATCTAATTGGGTACCTAAAGTGTATCTAATTGGGTACCTAAAGTGTATCTAATTGGGTACCTAAAGTGTATCTAATTGGGTACCTAAAGTGTATCTTAAGTGTATCTAATTGGGTACCTAAAGTGTATCTTAAGTGTATCTAATTGGGTACCTAAAGTGTATCTAATTGGGTTCCTAAAGTGTATCTTAAGTGTATCTAGATGGGTACCTAAAGTGAATCTAATTGGGTACCTAAAGTGTATCTAATTGGGTACCTAAAGTGTATCTAATTGGGTACCTAAAGTGTATCTAATTGGGTACCTAAAGTGTATCTAATTGGGTACCTAAAGTGTATCTAATTGGGTACCTAAAGTGTATCTAATTGGGTACCTAAAGTGTATCTAATTGGGTACCTAAAGTGTATCTAATTGGGTTCCTAAAGTGTATCTTAAGTGTATCTTAAGTGTATCTAATTGGGTACCTAAAGTGTATCTTAAGTGTATCTAATTGGGTACCTAAAGTGTATCTTAAGTGTATCTAATTGGGTTCCTAAAGTGTATCTTAAGTGTATCTAATTGGGTTCCTAAAGTGTATCTTAAGTGTATCTAATTGGGTTCCTAAAGTGTATCTTAAGTGTATCTTAAGTGTATCTAATTGGGTTCCTAAAGTGTATCTAATTGGGTTCCTAAAGTGTATCTAATTGGATACCTAAAGTGTATCTAATTGGGTACCTAAAGTGTATCTTAAGTGTATCTTAAGTGTATCTAATTGGGTACCTAAAGTGTATCTTAAGTGTATCTTAAGTGTATCTAATTGGGTACCTAAAGTGTATCTTAAGTGTATCTAATTGGGTACCTAAAGTGTATCTTAAGTGTATCTAATTGGGTACCTAAAGTGTATCTTAAGTGTATCTAATTGGGTACCTAAAGTGTATCTTAAGTGTATCTTAAGTGTATCTAATTGGGTACCTAAAGTGTATCTTAAGTGTATCTAATTGGGTACCTGAAGTGTATCTTAAGTGTATCTAATTGGGTACCTAAAGTGTATCTTAAGTGTATCTAATTGGGTTCCTAAAGTGTATCTAATTGGGTTCCTAAAGTGTATCTAATTGGGTTCCTAAAGTGTATCTAATTGGGTTCCTAAAGTGTATCTTAAGTGTATCTTAAGTGTATCTAATTGGGTACCTAAAGTGTATCTTAAGTGTATCTTAAGTGTATCTAATTGGGTACCTAAAGTGTATCTTAAGTGTATCTAAATGGGTACCTAAAGTGTATCTAATTGGGTACCTAAAGTGTATCTAATTGGGTTCCTAAAGTGTATCTAATTGGGTACCTAAAGTGTATCTTAAGTGTATCTAATTGGGTACCTAAAGTGTATCTAATTGGGTTCCTAAAGTGTATCTAATTGGGTTCCTAAAGTGTATCTAATTGGGTTCCTAAAGTGTATCTAATTGGGTTCCTAAAGTGTATCTTAAGTGTATCTTATTGGGTACCTAAAGTGTATCTAATTGGGTTCCTAAAGTGTATCTTAAGTGTATCTTAAGTGTATCTAATTGGGTACCTAAAGTGTATCTTAAGTGTATCTTAAGTGTATCTAATTGGGTACCTAAAGTGTATCTTAAGTGTATCTTAAGTGTATCTAATTGGGTACCTAAAGTGTATCTTAAGTGTATCTAATTGGGTACCTAAAGTGTATCTAAGTGTATCTAAGGGTACCTAAAGTGTATCTTAAGTGTATCTAATTGGGTACCTAAAGTGTATCTAAGTGTATCTAATTGGGTACCTAAAGTGTATCTAATTGGGTACCTAAAGTGTATCTTAAGTGTATCTAATTGGGTACCTAAAGTGTATCTTAAGTGTATCTAATTGGGTACCTAAAGTGTATCTTAAGTGTATCTAATTGGGTACCTAAAGTGTATCTAATTGGGTACCTAAAGTGTATCTAAGTGTATCTAATGGGTACCTAAAGTGTATCTTAAGTGTATCTAATTGGGTACCTAAAGTGTATCTAAGTGTATCTAAGTGTATCTAATTGGGTACCTAAAGTGTATCTTAAGTGTATCTAATTGGGTACCTAAAGTGTATCTTAAGTGTATCTTAAGTGTATCTAATTGGGTACCTAAAGTGTATCTTAAGTGTATCTAATTGGGTACCTAAAGTGTATCTAATTGGGTACCTAAAGTGTATCTAATTGGGTACCTAAAGTGTATCTAATTGGGTACCTAAAGTGTATCTTAAGTGTATCTAATTGGGTACCTAAAGTGTATCTTAAGTGTATCTAAGTGTATCTAATTGGGTACCTAAAGTGTATCTTAAGTGTATCTAAGTGTATCTAATTGGGTACCTAAAGTGTATCTTAAGTGTATCTAATTGGGTACCTAAAGTGTATCTTAAGTGTATCTTAAGTGTATCTAATTGGGTACCTAAAGTGTATCTTAAGTGTATCTAATGTGTATCTTAAGTGTATCTAATTGGGTACCTAAAGTGTATCTTAAGTGTATCTAATTGGGTACCTAAAGTGTATCTTAAGTGTATCTTAAGTGTATCTAATTGGGTACCTAAAGTGTATCTTAAGTGTATCTTAAGTGTATCTAATTGGGTACCTAAAGTGTATCTTAAGTGTATCTAATTGGGTACCTAAAGTGTATCTAATGTATCTAAGGTACCTAAAGTGTATCTTAAGTGTATCTAATTGGGTACCTAAAGTGTATCTTAAGTGTATCTAATTGGGTACCTAAAGTGTATCTAATTGGGTACCTAAGTGTATCTAATTGGGTACCTAAAGTGTATCTAAGTGTATCTTAAGTGTATCTAATTGGGTACCTAAAGTGTATCTTAAGTGTATCTAATTGGGTACCTAAAGTGTATCTTTGGGTACTAAAGTGTATCTAATTGGGTACCTAAAGTGTATCTAATTGGGTACCTAAAGTGTATCTAATTGGGTACCTAAAGTGTATCTTAAGTGTATCTTAAGTGTATCTAATTGGGTACCTAAAGTGTATCTTAAGTGTATCTTAAGTGTATCTAATTGGGTACCTAAAGTGTATCTTAAGTGTATCTAGTGTATCTAATTGGGTACCTAAAGTGTATCTTAAGTGTATCTAATTGGGTACCTAAAGTGTATCTTAAGTGTATCTAATTGGGTACCTAAAGTGTATCTTAAGTGTATCTAATTGGGTACCTAAAGTGTATCTAATTGGGTACCTAAAGTGTATCTTAAGTGTATCTAATTGGGTACCTAAAGTGTATCTTAAGTGTATCTAATTGGGTACCTAAAGTGTATCTTAAGTGTATCTAATTGGGTACCTAAAGTGTATCTAAGGTACTAAGTGTATCTAAGTGTATCTAATTGGGTACCTAAAGTGTATCTTAAGTGTATCTAATTGGGTACCTAAAGTGTATCTTAAGTGTATCTTAAGTGTATCTAATTGGGTACCTAAAGTGTATCTTAAGTGTATCTAATTGGGTACCTAAAGTGTATCTTAAGTGTATCTAATTGGGTACCTAAAGTGTATCTTAAGTGTATCTAATTGGGTACCTAAAGTGTATCTTAAGTGTATCTAATTGGGTACCTAAAGTGTATCTTAAGTGTATCTAATTGGGTACCTAAAGTGTATCTTAAGTGTATCTAATTGGGTACCTAAAGTGTATCTTAAGTGTATCTAATTGGGTACCTAAAGTGTATCTAAGTGTATCTTAAGTGTATCTAATTGGGTACCTAAAGTGTATCTTAAGTGTATCTTAAGTGTATCTAATTGGGTACCTAAAGTGTATCTTAAGTGTATCTAATTGGGTACCTAAAGTGTATCTTAAGTGTATCTAATTGGGTACCTAAAGTGTATCTTAAGTGTATCTAATTGGGTACCTAAAGTGTATCTTAAGTGTATCTAATTGGGTACCTAAAGTGTATCTAAGTGTATCTTAAGTGTATCTAATTGGGTACCTAAAGTGTATCTTAAGTGTATCTAATTGGGTACCTAAAGTGTATCTTAAGTGTATCTAATTGGGTACCTAAAGTGTATCTTAAGTGTATCTAATTGGGTACCTAAAGTGTATCTAAGTGTATCTTAAGTGTATCTAATTGGGTACCTAAAGTGTATCTTAAGTGTATCTAATTGGGTACCTAAAGTGTATCTAAGTGTATCTAAGTGTATCTTAAGTGTATCTAATTGGGTACCTAAAGTGTATCTTAAGTGTATCTAATTGGGTACCTAAAGTGTATCTTAAGTGTATCTAATTGGGTACCTAAAGTGTATCTTAAGTGTATCTAATTGGGTACCTAAAGTGTATCTTAAGTGTATCTTAAGTGTATCTAATTGGGTACCTAAAGTGTATCTTAAGTGTATCTAATTGGGTACCTAAAGTGTATCTTAAGTGTATCTAATTGGGTACCTAAAGTGTATCTAATTGGGTACCTAAAGTGTATCTTAAGTGTATCTAATTGGGTACCTAAAGTGTATCTTAAGTGTATCTAATTGGGTACCTAAAGTGTATCTTAAGTGTATCTAATTGGGTACCTAAAGTGTATCTTAAGTGTATCTAATTGGGTACCTAAAGTGTATCTAAGTGTATCTAAGGGTACCTAAAGTGTATCTTAAGTGTATCTAATTGGGTACCTAAAGTGTATCTTAAGTGTATCTAATTGGGTACCTAAAGTGTATCTTAAGTGTATCTAATGGGTACCTAAAGTGTATCTAATTGGGTACCTAAAGTGTATCTTAAGTGTATCTAATTGGGTACCTAAAGTGTATCTTAAGTGTATCTAATTGGGTACCTAAAGTGTATCTTAAGTGTATCTAATTGGGTACCTAAAGTGTATCTTAAGTGTATCTAATTGGGTACCTAAAGTGTATCTTAAGTGTATCTAATTGGGTACCTAAAGTGTATCTAATTGGGTACCTAAAGTGTATCTAATTGGGTACCTAAAGTGTATCTAATTGGGTACCTAAAGTGTATCTAATTGGGTACCTAAAGTGTATCTTAAGTGTATCTAATTGGGTACCTAAAGTGTATCTAATTGGGTACCTAAAGTGTATCTTAAGTGTATCTAATTGGGTACCTAAAGTGTATCTTAAGTGTATCTAATTGGGTACCTAAAGTGTATCTTAAGTGTATCTAATTGGGTACCTAAAGTGTATCTTAAGTGTATCTAATTGGGTACCTAAAGTGTATCTTAAGTGTATCTAATTGGGTACCTAAAGTGTATCTTAAGTGTATCTAATTGGGTACCTAAAGTGTCTAGGGTACCTAAAGTGTATCTAATTGGGTACCTAAAGTGTATCTAATTGGGTACCTAAAGTGTATCTAATTGGGTATCTAAAGTGTATCTAATTGGGTACCTAAAGTGTATCTAATTGGGTACCTAAAGTGTATCTAATTGGGTACCTAAAGTGTATCTAATTGGGTACCTAAAGTGTATCTAATTGGGTTCCTAAAGTGTATCTTAAGTGTATCTTAAGTGTATCTAATTGGGTACCTAAAGTGTATCTTAAGTGTATCTAATTGGGTACCTAAAGTGTATCTTAAGTGTATCTAATTGGGTTCCTAAAGTGTATCTTAAGTGTATCTAATTGGGTTCCTAAAGTGTATCTTAAGTGTATCTAATTGGGTACCTAAAGTGTATCTTAAGTGTATCTTAAGTGTATCTAATTGGGTTCCTAAAGTGTATCTAATTGGGTTCCTAAAGTGTATCTAATTGGGTACCTAAAGTGTATCTAATTGGGTACCTAAAGTGTATCTTAAGTGTATCTTAAGTGTATCTAATTGGGTACCTAAAGTGTATCTTAAGTGTATCTTAAGTGTATCTAATTGGGTACCTAAAGTGTATCTTAAGTGTATCTAATTGGGTACCTAAAGTGTATCTTAAGTGTATCTAATTGGGTACCTAAAGTGTATCTTAAGTGTATCTAATTGGGTACCTAAAGTGTATCTTAAGTGTATCTTAAGTGTATCTAATTGGGTACCTAAAGTGTATCTTAAGTGTATCTAATTGGGTACCTAAAGTGTATCTTAAGTGTATCTAATTGGGTACCTAAAGTGTATCTTAAGTGTATCTAATTGGGTTCCTAAAGTGTATCTAATTGGGTTCCTAAAGTGTATCTAATTGGGTTCCTAAAGTGTATCTAATTGGGTTCCTAAAGTGTATCTTAAGTGTATCTTAAGTGTATCTAATTGGGTACCTAAAGTGTATCTTAAGTGTATCTTAAGTGTATCTAATTGGGTACCTAAAGTGTATCTTAAGTGTATCTAATTGGGTACCTAAAGTGTATCTAATTGGGTACCTAAAGTGTATCTAATTGGGTTCCTAAAGTGTATCTAATTGGGTACCTAAAGTGTATCTTAAGTGTATCTAATTGGGTACCTAAAGTGTATCTAATTGGGTTCCTAAAGTGTATCTAATTGGGTTCCTAAAGTGTATCTAATTGGGTTCCTAAAGTGTATCTAATTGGGTTCCTAAAGTGTATCTTAAGTGTATCTAATTGGGTACCTAAAGTGTATCTAAGTGTATCTTAAGTGTATCTAATTGGGTTCCTAAAGTGTATCTTAAGTGTATCTAAGTGTATCTAATTGGGTTCCTAAAGTGTATCTTAAGTGTATCTTAAGTGTATCTAATTGGGTTCCTAAAGTGTATCTTAAGTGTATCTTAAGTGTATCTAATTGGGTACCTAAAGTGTATCTTAAGTGTATCTTAAAGTGTATCTAATTGGGTACCTAAAGTGTATCTTAAGTGTATCTTAAGTGTATCTAATTGGGTTCCTAAAGTGTATCTTAAGTGTATCTTAAGTGTATCTAATTGGGTTCCTAAAGTGTATCTAATTGGGTTCCTAAAGTGTATCTAATTGGGTTCCTAAAGTGTATCTTAAGTGTATCTAATTGGGTTCCTAAAGTGTATCTTAAGTGTATCTAATTGGGTTCCTAAAGTGTATCTTAAGTGTATCTAATTGGGTACCTAAAGTGTATCTAATTGGGTCCTAAAGTGTATCTTAAGTGTATCTAATTGGGTTCCTAAAGTGTATCTTAAGTGTATCTAATTGGGTTCCTAAAGTGTATCTTAAGTGTATCTTAAGTGTATCTAATTGGGTACCTAAAGTGTATCTTAAGTGTATCTTAAGTGTATCTAATTGGGTACCTAAAGTGTATCTTAAGTGTATCTAATTGGGTTCCTAAAGTGTATCTTAAGTGTATCTAATTGGGTACCTAAAGTGTATCTTAAGTGTATCTAATTGGGTTCCTAAAGTGTATCTTAAGTGTATCTTAAGTGTATCTAATTGGGTACCTAAAGTGTATCTAATTGGGTACCTAAAGTGTATCTAAGTGTATCTTAAGTGTATCTAATTGGGTACCTAAAGTGTATCTTAAGTGTATCTTAAGTGTATCTAATTGGGTACCTAAAGTGTATCTTAAGTGTATCTTAAGTGTATCTAATTGGGTACCTAAAGTGTATCTTAAGTGTATCTAATTGGGTACCTAAAGTGTATCTTAAGTGTATCTAATTGGGTACCTAAAGTGTATCTTAAGTGTATCTAATTGGGTACCTAAAGTGTATCTTAAGTGTATCTAATTGGGTACCTAAAGTGTATCTTAAGTGTATCTTAAGTGTATCTAATTGGGTACCTAAAGTGTATCTTAAGTGTATCTTAAGTGTATCTAATTGGGTACCTAAAGTGTATCTTAAGTGTATCTAATTGGGTACCTAAAGTGTATCTAATTGGGTACCTAAAGTGTATCTAATTGGGTTCCTAAAGTGTATCTTAAGTGTATCTTAAGTGTATCTAATTGGGTACCTAAAGTGTATCTAATTGGGTTCCTAAAGTGTATCTAATTGGGTACCTAAAGTGTATCTAATTGGGTTCCTAAAGTGTATCTAATTGGGTTCCTAAAGTGTATCTAATTGGGTTCCTAAAGTGTATCTAATTGGGTACCTAAAGTGTATCTTAAGTGTATCTAATTGGGTACCTAAAGTGTATCTAATTGGGTACCTAAAGTGTATCTAATTGGGTTCCTAAAGTGTATCTAATTGGGTTCCTAAAGTGTATCTAATTGGGTTCCTAAAGTGTATCTTAAGTGTATCTTAAGTGTATCTAATTGGGTACCTAAAGTGTATCTTAAGTGTATCTTAAGTGTATCTAATTGGGTACCTAAAGTGTATCTTAAGTGTATCTTAAGTGTATCTAATTGGGTACCTAAAGTGTATCTTAAGTGTATCTAATTGGGTACCTAAAGTGTATCTTAAGTGTATCTAATTGGGTACCTAAAGTGTATCTTAAGTGTATCTAATTGGGTACCTAAAGTGTATCTAATTGGGTACTAAAGTGTATCTCAAGTGTATCTAATTGGGTACCTAAAGTGTATCTCAAGTGTATCTAATTGGGTACCTAAAGTGTATCTAAGTGTATCTAATTGGGTACCTAAAGTGTATCTTAAGTGTATCTATTTGGGTACCTAAAGTGTATCTCAAGTGTATCTAATTGGGTACCTAAAGTGTATCTTATTGGGTACCTAAAGTGTATCTCAAGTGTATCTAATTGGGTACCTAAAGTGTATCTCAAGTGTATCTAATTGGGTACCTAAAGTGTATCTTATTGGGTACCTAAAGTGTATCTTAAGTGTATCTAATTGGGTACCTAAAGTGTATCTTAAGTGTATCTAATTGGGTTCCTAAAGTGTATCTTAAGTGTATCTAATTGGGTTCCTAAAGTGTATCTTAAGTGTATCTTAAGTGTATCTAATTGGGTACCTAAAGTGTATCTTAAGTGTATCTAATTGGGTTCCTAAAGTGTATCTTAAGTGTATCTAATTGGGTTCCTAAAGTGTATCTTAAGTGTATCTAATTGGGTTCCTAAAGTGTATCTTAAGTGTATCTTAAGTGTATCTAATTGGGTTCCTAAAGTGTATCTAATTGGGTTCCTAAAGTGTATCTAATTGGGTACCTAAAGTGTATCTAATTGGGTACCTAAAGTGTATCTTAAGTGTATCTTAAGTGTATCTAATTGGGTACCTAAAGTGTATCTTAAGTGTATCTTAAGTGTATCTAATTGGGTACCTAAAGTGTATCTTAAGTGTATCTAATTGGGTACCTAAAGTGTATCTTAAGTGTATCTAATTGGGTACCTAAAGTGTATCTTAAGTGTATCTAATTGGGTACCTAAAGTGTATCTAATTGGGTTCCTAAAGTGTATCTAATTGGGTACCTAAAGTGTATCTAATTGGGTTCCTAAAGTGTATCTTAAGTGTATCTTAAGTGTATCTAATTGGGTACCTAAAGTGTATCTTAAGTGTATCTTAAGTGTATCTAATTGGGTACCTAAAGTGTATCTTAAGTGTATCTAATTGGGTACCTAAAGTGTATCTAATTGGGTACCTAAAGTGTATCTAATTGGGTACCTAAAGTGTATCTAATTGGGTACCTAAAGTGTATCTTAAGTGTATCTAATTGGGTACCTAAAGTGTATCTTAAGTGTATCTAATTGGGTACCTAAAGTGTATCTAATTGGGTACCTAAAGTGTATCTTAAGTGTATCTAATTGGGTACCTAAAGTGTATCTAATTGGGTACCTAAAGTGTATCTAATTGGGTACCTAAAGTGTATCTAATTGGGTACCTAAAGTGTATCTAATTGGGTACCTAAAGTGTATCTAATTGGGTACCTAAAGTGTATCTAATGGGTACCTAAGTGTATCTAATTGGGTACCTAAAGTGTATCTAATGTACTAAGTGTATCTAATTGGGTTCCTAAAGTGTATCTTAAGTGTATCTTAAGTGTATCTAATTGGGTACCTAAAGTGTATCTTAAGTGTATCTAATTGGGTACCTAAAGTGTATCTTAAGTGTATCTAATTGGGTTCCTAAAGTGTATCTTAAGTGTATCTAATTGGGTTCCTAAAGTGTATCTTAAGTGTATCTAATTGGGTTCCTAAAGTGTATCTTAAGTGTATCTTAAGTGTATCTAATTGGGTTCCTAAAGTGTATCTAATTGGGTTCCTAAAGTGTATCTAATTGGGTACCTAAAGTGTATCTAATTGGGTACCTAAAGTGTATCTTAAGTGTATCTTAAGTGTATCTAATTGGGTACCTAAAGTGTATCTTAAGTGTATCTTAAGTGTATCTAATTGGGTACCTAAAGTGTATCTTAAGTGTATCTAATTGGGTACCTAAAGTGTATCTTAAGTGTATCTAATTGGGTACCTAAAGTGTATCTTAAGTGTATCTAATTGGGTACCTAAAGTGTATCTTAAGTGTATCTTAAGTGTATCTAATTGGGTACCTAAAGTGTATCTTAAGTGTATCTAATTGGGTACCTGAAAGTGTATCTTAAGTGTATCTAATTGGGTACCTAAAGTGTATCTTAAGTGTATCTAATTGGGTTCCTAAAGTGTATCTAATTGGGTTCCTAAAGTGTATCTAATTGGGTTCCTAAAGTGTATCTAATTGGGTTCCTAAAGTGTATCTTAAGTGTATCTTAAGTGTATCTAATTGGGTACCTAAAGTGTATCTTAAGTGTATCTTAAGTGTATCTAATTGGGTACCTAAAGTGTATCTTAAGTGTATCTAAATTGGGTACCTAAAGTGTATCTAATTGGGTACCTAAAGTGTATCTAATTGGGTTCCTAAAGTGTATCTAATTGGGTACCTAAAGTGTATCTTAAGTGTATCTAATTGGGTACCTAAAGTGTATCTAATTGGGTTCCTAAAGTGTATCTAATTGGGTTCCTAAAGTGTATCTAATTGGGTTCCTAAAGTGTATCTAATTGGGTTCCTAAAGTGTATCTTAAGTGTATCTTATTGGGTACCTAAAGTGTATCTAATTGGGTTCCTAAAGTGTATCTTAAGTGTATCT
This sequence comes from Ampullaceana balthica, assembly GCA_944989445.1. Classification (NCBI taxonomy): domain Eukaryota; kingdom Metazoa; phylum Mollusca; class Gastropoda; family Lymnaeidae; genus Ampullaceana; species Ampullaceana balthica. The sequence continues at coordinate 387,970 of CALYLW010000563.1, forward strand.
TAAGTGTATCTAATTGGGTACCTAAAGTGTATCTTAAGTGTATCTTAAGTGTATCTAATTGGGTACCTAAAGTGTATCTTAAGTGTATCTTAAGTGTATCTAATTGGGTACCTAAAGTGTATCTTAAGTGTATCTAATTGGGTACCTAAAGTGTATCTTAAGTGTATCTAATTGGGTACCTAAAGTGTATCTCAAGTGTATCTAATTGGGTACCTAAAGTGTATCTCAAGTGTATCTAATTGGGTACCTAAAGTGTATCTAATTGGGTACCTAAAGTGTATCTTAAGTGTATCTAATTGGGTACCTAAAGTGTAT